>CM033455.1:5031317-5528817 GCA_019425755.1 Amaranthus cruentus
CTTATATATATCATTGCGTCTTTATTTAATGCTTTGTTTTAATTACTTGTTAGGAATTTCTCTATCTTACGTTGTTGGTTTCAATATTCATCCTGAGCCTCCTAAGATTAATTTTGAGACTTGCTCATGCTTATTCAAGTTCTTATTGGACAATCAAGTTAATTTCAAGTGTTTCCAAAATCTAAAGGTAGCTTAGGTTGGAAACTTTCATAACTAAAACATTGCCCTTTGAAAATTGCTTTGGATATTTGTGAAGTCTTTACAAAACGAGTTCATGAACATTACATTAAAGAGGGTAATCGGTGATTGCGTGGTCCGATCCGATTTATGTATAAATCGACAAATGTAGTACTTCTACTGCATATGCAATATCAGGACGAGTATGTGATAAATAGATCAACTTTTTCACAATTTTGGAAATCCTAACTACTTGTATTAGTATTAGTATCAATAAAGACCAACTTAACCTAAGTTTTGTTTATATCTTTTATCTTGGTATTTGAGTCGATGGTTCAACAAAAAAAAATTAAATTGTAGGTTCGAAGAGAATGACGTTTCTATCATAATTGATTACTTGCTCTCACATGCAAACTTGACGAGGCATTCATGTGAAGGGGTGTTGAGATGAATTGTCCCACATCAATTAATTATTGAAACCTTCCTCCCACTGTCATATAGTTTTGAGATGATATCTTTTTGGCATATAAAGTGTGTACCTCGTATTTTCCGTTTATATTCTAGCATTGATAAGTTCAACTCAATTTAACAATACGCAAAACACACATCCTTTTGTAGGCATGAGAAAAAACCTTATTCTACCAAAGCACAAATCTTTAGTCTAGTGAGAATCAACAACAACAATCCATACATGGAGTAATTGCTTTTCAAATTTTCCCTTATTTTCCTAACATGACTTCATCTTTACACGTATAAACATTCAAAAATCAATTTCTAACTAATGAAACATCCATCATCTTCTCTAAGGCTCCATATTAAAGTTAAATTATAACCCGATTAATCGAAACTGAATATAACTCAGATTTATCAATTTAACATCCTATTTACGCACACAAGCAACCCGACCTGATCCAAAATATCATACCCGAATGTAGGTAGAGCATAACGAAGAATAGTCAACAAATCGGTCCGATTTAGAAGAAATTGAACCCCAATTATCTTTCTGTTTATTGAGAATTGTCCTATAATCACTCTTGGGACTACTTTCTTTAGGCAATGATGAACTCAATGTACAACAATTAGGTCGTGCCATATAAATCATTAAGTCACCAGTTGAGTAAGACCTATAATAAGGTAATCTTCCCACACTACTATTGAGTACTGGTGAACTGTCCAAATTAACTTCTGATTGTGATGTTGAGGATTCTTCAATCTCAACAATAACATGATCATCATGATTACTTTGATCATCATGATTGATATTATGATCAAATCTTTGGGATAGAGGACCTGAAATACCCTCAAATCTTTGGGATAAAGGACCTGAAAGCCCATCAAATCTCTGAGAGAAACGGCTTGAAATACCATCAAATATTGATGATCTACTCATACTTGATCCTTGTCTGTGATCCAAGCTAGATCTGCAACCATTTTCATCTTTTATTGTAAGTATTTTTTATTACAGAGTAAGCTGAAGGAAGGAAAGGTTAGGTGACGTTAATGGAGTATATAACATATTTTGTGGCCTTAACTATTATTAATTTAAGCTTTTAGTTGAGTTGATTCTTTAAATGGTATCAGAGGCCAGCGTAACAAGAAGTTTTGTCGACAAACTTTCGGAGAAAGTAACACTTGCTCCAACTAGAATAAGAGTGTCACATATATGGAATGTTGAGGCTTCAAGCTCCTATGAAGGAGTTGTATTAGAATAGGATTAATAAAAGTAAAGTGTTTGCAATTCCCTTAAAATAAATATTCTTTCTTATCCTAACAATTTTAAAGACATGATATTTAATCTTTGTTGATAAAAACTTAAAATCTTTCAAATTTTTTTTGTCTTTGACATGTTTTCAAAGACTAACAACATCCCAAGAATAAGACCAATATTCTTTCGTGTTCTTTGACATATTTATTATCACAATTATATTTTTGTTAGAGCAAATTATATAAAAATATTGCTTTGTAGTTTACATGATTAATTAAAAATGAATTGACTTTCATTAAAAAATAAATTCTAAATAAAATAAAAATAATAATATGTGCATGTATGCATCTATCTACTATCTAGCTAGTACTTCTATGTAATAATAATACCAGATCATTTAGCAACTACAGCCTTTAAGTTTACTCAATTTCAAATAAACAGTCGCAAACTTTGTTTTTTTACCAACTACAGCCTAACTTAACAAACATGACATCGAGACAGCCAAAACACCCTATTTTTTACCCTATTTTTTGGTTGTTTTGGCTGTCTCGATGTCATGTTTGGTAAGTTAAAGGCTGTAATTGGTAAAAAACAAAGTTTGCGACTGTTTATTTGAAATTGAGTAAACTTAGAGGTTGTAGTTGGTAAATGATCCTAATAATACCCTTACTTATCATAAGTTGAATAATCACTTTGTCTCTAAATGCAACAATTACATTTGACAAAATTTTAAGATAAATGATATGATTTAAATTGTGTGGATAATATTAAAAAAATGTAGATAAAAATCAAATAAAAGTGATAGAGATATTTTCAAAAATAAATTATAAAAAAGTCAAAGAGACAAATTAAAAACAAAATGCTATAATTTCAAAGGGATGAGAGAATATCTTTTATTTAAAATTTTACAGGAAATGATGTCATGGCTCTATATAGCATCATGCTAGGAATCAATTCAACTAAAAACTTAAGCTGATGGTTGAAGTCCTATGCTATGCTATATACTCTAACACTGATACCGTGCATGTCAAAGAACTAACTCAATTAAAAGTTTAAACTGATGATAGAAGTCTCAAAATATGTTATATACTATAGCCGGACTAGTACAATGAATCGCACACAACAACTATGTTATTAAATTATTGTTATAGTACTTGCAAGGATTAAGATAATATTTCTATATATGTTGATATTTTGAATATGATATAAATAAATTCTTGGTGTCTTACTTACATAGTTTCAATTATACTTAGAGAAACCATTGAACATTTTTTAAAGTTTTCATTTGTGACCAAGACAAAATTGTAAGATGCTGTTAGGTGCAAAAGTTATTTTTGACTTTTTTTTGAAAGTTAATATGAATTTTTTTTTTGTGAAGTTTATTTAAATTTATATATTCCATACTAAAAGTCATAAACAATTTAAACTTAACAATAAAAAAATAAAATTTTTAAGCATTAAAAAAATAAAGTCATAAGGTAATGGTACATATTGCTTTAATTGTTTAATATATAATTCATATTGTTTCTACAAAAGCTGCACATATATAGTACATCAATTAATATTTTGTGTAGTGAAATATGAATGTATAAACTTTATAAAATATTTCACATTATCAACAATTAGCTAGATAGTACTAGACATATTAATTTTTGTTACAAAATAATTAATGAAAATAATATTTATTTATTTATATTCTTTTTTTGTGATTAGTAAAGAAAATCAGTAATTAATGTAGTTCTCATAGCTAGTAGATTAATCAATGTATTATATTATATGATTGTAATGTTAAACACTTCAACTCTAACTAGTACAAAATTTCATTTTCATCGTCCCCATTATACTCGGTATATTCTACTCATAAATGTTATGATTAGGATATGAAGGGGGAATAGAATCCGACAGATCATTATAGCCATTGAGACCAGGGGAAATTCTGAGCATGTTCAATATGTTCAATTGCACAAAGTCCTATGTGTTAAATATTTAATGATACGAAATTGTTAAAAAAAACATGGGACATTCACTCGACCTGAGAGTTTTGGCTCGAGAAAGTTATCTATTTTAAAAGCATGTATTGATCTAAAGAGGTAAATTTTTTCTAACCTGCAAGTAGGGCAAGTGATATGAGAAGCGAGCCAAGGCGCAATACATTGCGGATGAAACACGTGAAAACAACCGGGCAATAGACGTAAAACTTCTTGATCCTTAAACTCGCTTAAACATACCGCGCATTCTAATTGCTGATCTTCCTCCGCAAGCCTATGCATTTTCATTTCCGAAAATCTAAGGGACGGAAGCGACTCTATTTCCGTCGCATCCATCCCTCGATCCGCGGCCGCATCATCTCTGTGGTACTCCAGATTGCGGCCGCGGTCTCGGAAATGGCGTATGCAAAGGGCTACCCCGGCAGCAATTAGGAAAAATCCTATGTAGAGGATTACAATTAAAGGGGTTGACCACCATTTTTTTGATTTCCCTTTATCAGCTAATGCTAAAGTTGGAGAAAGAAGTAAAACAAGGATAAAGAGAATATTTTTTCTCATGATGGTATGATGGGGGAATTGGTTGAATTAGGAAGATTAGTCGTTGCCATGTAGTTGTACAAACTACATGTATTATGCATTATCTATTCATGAATTATATATTTTGTGCTTATCCGATATTTTTCTAATTAAGTATTACTCCCTCCAACTCAATTCAATTGTCCCATTTGAATTGGACACGGATATTAAGAATGGGGTGGGATCCACCAAAAAGGTGGTAGTTGGGTATTTTAATTGATTAAATTAATTCTAAAGGTGGTAGTTGGGTATTGGGAATTGGAAAAGTGGGAGTATTTAGGTAAAAAAAGATAGACATAAAAGAAAATTGGACAATTGAAGTGAATTGCCCAAATAAGGAAATGGGACAATTGAATTGAGTTGGAGGGAGTATTTCGTCTCTTTTACCCTTTTTTGGCGGAACGGGTATGATTTGTCCGCATTTTTTCAGGAAAAAGAAAAACCTTCATCCAAACTCTAACTTGTGCAGGATACTGAGAGTCTCCTTTGCCTTACCTTTATATACTATTTCGTCTCTATGAATCAAGAATAAAGAGAAAATGAAGTTTTTTTAAGAAAAAGACGAATAAAAGATTTGGTGGTCAAACTAACCAATGCTTATACTTGGTAATTTAGCTGGGTGAGAAAAAAATTGTTATGAATCAGTTGTTTTTGAACAAGTTTCTCATAGCAACGAGTTAAAAATCAGTTGGTCAATACAATTGATAAAATTAATTGATCAAATTAGTTACAATAATCAGCTATTAGCTATGAGTCATTTGTCAAACACCCATATTAAATTGAGTGCATATAATTAATTAATTTTTTTTAAAATGTATAGATTAGATTTAAAAGTTAAAATAATATAAAATGAGTAAGACAACAAAATAGAGGCAATTTGATAGCCAAGGAGAGAGTATTTATGTAAAAAATTGATGAAATAGGTTTATTTTGTGTGATGGATTAATTTATTTTTGTCAAATGTTGAGATGTTTGATTGGTGGTTAGTGCTTACCCTGTTATTTTTACTTAATATATAATTTTATACTTATAATTATAATTATAGTAATCCATTAGGCAGTATATAATGTAATATTGTGGAGTACCTTCCTATATTCTGAGAGGTTGTATTTTATAGTTTGACTAATGAATCGGTAGCCCCTCTTTACTAGTAGGGGCCAAAAAAGTCACTGTTTTGAAGTTGAAATTAAATTATCAAGATCCAATATATATTATTCCAATTTTAAATATTCATCATTTGATGATTATTATATGTTTTTTTAAAAATTAAAGAGGAGAAGAAGCCGAGGCATGTGGAACAATATATTATATATAAAATATATAGATTGAGATTTTAATTATCAGTTTAAATTTTAAGTAAAAGAATATGGTTTTAACCAGTTAATCACCGCAAAAACTCATAAGAAACCGTTTTATTATGAGTTGAGTACTAATGGGTTGGCCCAAATTAAAAAGAATAGTTATTTTTTTTTTGACAGAAAAAAAAAATTATTTAATTTTAACCTTAAAGATATCAACTTTGACATGAAAGTGATCATTTGATGTTAAAATAAATCTTAAATGGATCAATTAAAATAAATAATTTAAATTATAACTTTAAAGGGATCAATTATAATTCTAATGTGATCAATTCTAACCTTCAATCTAAAATTTATAAATAATAAGTTATAACTTTTAAAAGAAATTAATTTTGACTTTAAATGTATCAATTATGACCTTAAATTGACCAATTATTGATCGCACATTGTAAACGTTATTATTAGACCAATTGGACTATTAGTTTACATAAGACGATCTCATATAAAATCTGCTCGAAGATTCTATTCCATCACCAGTACTTGTGCAATGTTTACCATTCTTTCTACACAAATTCTTATTTGAGACCTTCTTTTGTAAAGACTGCTCTAAAAAGCCCAGTCTAATTCTAAATATATATTATTACAACTCTAAATATAGATTTGGGCTACACTTTTAAAAGTCGTCTTTACAAAAAACGGTCTCTCAAGAGAGCACCTGTTCTTTGTATGTTTTGTCACCCTGAGATTGCACAACTAAACAAAATTGGTTATTTTAGTGGGCTATATTATTGATGGAATTATGTCTTTTAATTGGGCCAAATTAGGGGTGACAAACCCAAATAGTATATGAAACAAAATCAAAGGAACATAAATATGGTCGACAAATTTTTTTCCGAGAATTTTGTATGAGACCGTTCCACCCCTCTCACCGTGAGATGGTTTCATACAAGTAGCACATTAGTAAAAAAAATAAAAAAAATAAAACAATGAAATCTGGATTAACACTTGTACATAAAACAATTTTTCTTTAAATAGTTTGGGTTGATTCAATAAAGTCGTCTAATGGTGAGACAACCTTAATAAAAAGTAGTGGATTCTCTATCAGCTTGGGATGAAAAGTAAAAATCTGAATTCTTTGTTACTTTTAGTTTAGAAAAAAATAATATGGGTTGCTTGTATGAATTTATCTCATAATAAACGATCTCATACAATACTTACTGAATTTGGTCTGATGTATAACTACAATAAATTACATTTCTCAAATTCTTTGTTAGTATTTTTTGTGCTAACTTCTTAATTTTTTTGTTGTATACATATACATTCGTCAACTATATATTGGCCGATTATTGTTTGGTGATCAAGTTTTGGAAGATGAACAAAAGATGCTTTACTTTAATCTTACACATTTCAGCTTATTACTTACTAATTGTCTAGTTCATGACATACACCTTCACGCTAGAATTTCAACATGTACCTTGGCCTTACATCCTAGCTTTAATTTGCACTTGTTATATATTCACAACAAAATTCAATATTAAGACCAATAGGCCGAAAACGGGCTATACTACAATTAAAATGAAACGGGCTATAAAAATGCTCAATAAGGGCAGAAAACGGGCTTTTGTAATTAGTACAATTAATGTATAATTTAAATATTATAATGAAATTATTGATATTTTTTCAATCTAATTACTATAAATGATGATTTAGTTGTTATAAATTGATAAATAAAGATGAAAATAATTTTTAGTAGTAAAAATGGGCCAGGTTGGGCCGGACAGGGCTTTGAAAGCCTGGCCCATTTAAAGCCCATATTACTATTAAAGGTCCCTTATCTGGCCCGGCCTGGCCCATATTTACTTAAGCTCAATCCAGCCCTTATCTGACCCATTGAACATCCCTAAATGCTACAGATAGTGATATCTTACGAGAAAAAATGTTATTATCTATAGCAATCAATAAAACCAGAAAAAATATATACCGACAAACTTTCACATATTTGAATCATATAATGTGAATTCAAAAGGACGACGAAAAAATATTTCTCTAACATTGTAAAGTAATGTAGAAAGAGTATACATAATATTAATAATTACGAACCTGCAAATAGGGCACGTTAAATGATCAGACAGCCACGGAGAAATGCAATGAGGATGAAAAACATGTAAACAATGAGGCAAAATCCGCAACACTTCCTCATCTTTAAACTCATTTAGACACACTGAACACTCCAATTGCTGATCCTTTTCATCAATTTTATGCATTTTCATCTCCGAAAATCTTAATGATGGAAGTGACTCTATCTCCTCCGGGCCTAAGCCCGGTGCCGCCGCCAACCTCCTATTGTTATATAACTCATGGTGGAGACGGCGGTCCCGATAATGTCGTAAACATAGCGCGACCGCCGCGGCCAATAAGAAGAAGGCGATGTATAGGACTATGATGATTGGGGTTGACCACCATGCGGTTTTCCCCTTCTCAGCTGATACCAAAATTGGTGATGAGATTATTATTAGAACAAATACAAAAATTTTAATTGATCTCTCCATTTGATTTGCTTAACTAATAAAAGACGATTAAGGAATTGTAGTTAATAAAATAAAATTGTTAGCTAGCTTGTTAGAATAAGTAATTTAAGGTGTACGTGTTTGAATTTTGTTAGTTGGTGCCTTGTAAGTGTAGGATGAAATTAAAAGAAAGTTAAAATGTATAAATGCGATATCGATTAAAAGAAAATGGTGGGCCACTATCCAAAAACAAAAATGATGCAAAATGAGCGGGACAAATCAAAAATGACAATTGATACAAAATGATTGGGACAGTGGGAGTATACTGGAATGAAGGTTGAGCTACTCTAGTAAGAGATCATCTCTTAAATAAGTTCATATTCTTATAATATGTATTAGCAGCTAGTCTCTTGAGAGACCATCTCTTTGAGAGACATCTCTCAGGCCCAACCCATTAAAACTTAATGCCTACTTAAATTATTCTTAATGTCTATTTACCGTATCCTTAATACCTACTCATAATATCTTAAATGTCTACTTACAATATTTCAAAATATATTTTAAGCCGGTCCAATTAAAAATGGTCTCTCAAAGAAAATGTCTCTTACAAGAATTTATAATGTATTAGATGATCTATTTAATCTAGCTGATTGAGACAATTTGTGATCAAGGTTTGTCTATATCCAACTGTCTATGTATCTTATCAAATCTTTAGTTTATGCTCCAAATCAGATATCTCCGAGTCTTGATGATTGATTAATAGATTTTGTATTATTGTTGCAATTTTGAAGGCTTTCTTGGTAGCATTTTCATGGGTCACATTACTATTATGTATATATATATATATATATATATATATATATATATATATATATATATATATATATATATATATATATTTTTGCTTCCTTCATGCTATTAGAGTATGACATATTGTTGAAAATTAATATAGAATGCATATATAGAATGTGATGATATAATAATTCGAATATAATGATGCAAATTTCAAACATTCACCAGATTTAGAAAATCGAGTAGGATTGGTTGAGTTGTTCGATCCCGTTCAAGTTGGTCGGGTCAATCATGTTTCGAATCGGATTAAATTTGATAGTTCTAATCAAAACCATAAGTTCACCATGAGATGTACAAATTTAAGCCTATTAGTCTTAATATTGAATTTTGTAGTGAATATAACAAGTGCAAATTAAAGCTAGGATGTAAGGCCAAGGTACATGTTACTCCCTCCGATCTAATTTGTTCTTCCACTTTGGGTTTTTCACAAATATTAAGGTAGATAGAATCTATAATGATAATTTTGATGAGGAAATAGACTGTTTTAACAATAAGAAATCATTAAAAAAATTAAAAATTTGATACTCTAACATGTTAATTTAAGATTCAAATCATCAGCTTAGAGAAGGTTGCGCGAACAACTGCATTTGATGCTCCAATGAGCAGCAAGGTGAAATAAAAATTATTGCGTTTAAAACATGTCTTACTCATATGAGCAAGGGGAATGCTCGTACGAGCAAGATGTGTTTGAACCTTGCATTTTGCATTTAAAATTTAAGGATTCTTTATTCTTAGGAATGGCTTCTTTTGATTTTAGAAACAGGGTTCTCAAGATCTGAAGAAGCTATTAAAAAAAGTGCAAGCAAACTTTTACTGGTTATTGAATCCTAAGAGCAAGTGTGAAATTATATGTGAAAAATAATCTTTGCTTTATTATGAGAAATTACCTATTTGAAAAAATTACCTCATAGTCTAAAATATATTCATAAACAACGACTTTTCTAATTGGTTATTTTTTCAATATAAAGCTCATTCAAGATATGTTTTTATTTAAAAAATACCTAAAAAATAATTTCATACCAATTAGGCAATTACCATCTATATGGGAATGCTTGTATTGGGTGTAAATATTTAAGGGAGTAAAAAAAGTCAAAGCAAGAAAATGAAGTTGATAAATGATAAATTAGTGAAATTTAATTGTTGTAGAGGTAGAAAAATGGTTGTAAAGTAATGAAAAATGAAAGGAGCTCTCAATTTTGTGGGGTAAATATTTATCCTAGGGGAGGGTGTGGGAATGTATTACCTCCATAATAGGGGAAATCATCTTCTTTTTCCTTCATTGTTTTTATTTCATGCTCATTTTACTTTCTTCACAACTATCTCAACTACTGAGGATGCATCTCTATTTGCTTTCATTTCATTAGTTTGACTTTATTTCCCTCCTTAAATATTTACACCCAATACAAGCATAATATAGTAGACTTTTTGTTGGGCTGATTTTCCCTTCAATATATGTAAACGGGTCCTTCAGAACCAGAAACTCACAAGATTGATCATTAATACGATTCCATAAATGATAAATTATTGATGCATTAATTAAAAAAAATACAAATTCTTGTGAGAGACGGTCTCTTTGAGAGATCATCCCTAAATTGGTGGGTCAATCATCATTTTTTAGCTTAATTAGGCTTTAATGAGCTGGGTCTGAGAGGCGTCTCTAAAAAAGACGGTCTCTCAGGAGACTTGCTATTAAAAAAATAATACATTAATAAATTTTGAAAAGCAACCTAGAAAGTGTGCTATTTGCTAGATCAAGTGATTTTTATGGTGTTTATACTTATAGAAAAACTAGTGTAAAAATTGCACGGTTTTTTTAACATCAACATCTATAAGCACGATATTAAAAAAATTAGTAGAAACACTTCATTTTAACAGTCATATGTATATGTTCTCTAATTTACTCAATTTAGCTATAAATAATTGCTAGCCAAAGATACTTAATTGTAGAAATATTGGTCAAGATATAAGGACATGTTATTTTTTTTTTGCCAATAGATGAGTCTCATTTGGAAAAACTCTTAAATTGTGCCATTTAGAAATTTTCAAGCCTTTTATATAATGTATGATAATATGAAAATTGTCAACAATATATTATGCAGTATATTATGTTCCTTAATCTACTTATTTAACAATAAATAATTGCTAGTCAATGATACTTAATGATAGAAATATTGGTCAAGATAAAATGAGATATTATTAATTTATTTGACCAATAAATGAGTGTCATATGGAAAAAGAACTCTTAAATTGTGTCACTTGAAAATTTCCAAGCCTTTTATATGATGTATGATATGATTACGGTGATTAATATAACTTTTGTTAATTTTCCTATAATAATACCAACTTTTCAATTAACTATGAATAATACTAATTTAGGAGATTTTATTTTATATGATGTATGATATGAATAATACCAATTTTATTTTATTAGCTAATTTACCAACTTTTTTGTCATATAATCTCCTATAGTAGATTTTTAACTTGTTAGGAATATTCTAGAAAAATACCCATAAATTGGTATTAGTCATGGTTAATAAAAAATTAGTATTATTGTAGGATAAAGCAAAATATTATATTATTCTTGCTAATTTTTCCATATTCTTGTTGCTCATAATCTTGTTGGCAAGATGGGAATTTTATAACTAATTGATGATGGTTTTATGGTATGAGGAAAATGAAGGTAAGTATTATAGGTGAATTCAAAGGGGAAGAATAATTTAAAAAATATAATAATATTAGAAAAAAAAGGAAAAGAAGAATAATCAATCTTATTTTGGAGAGAAGAATGGAAATATTTCCCAATAGAATGCCAAAATGAGAAAATTATTATTTTTTTCTCTATAACTTTATCAGGTGCTCTCTTGAGAGACTGTCGGGATACCGTCTTTTGTAAAGACGACTCTCAAAAGTCTAGCCCAAATCTATATTTAGAGTTGTAACAATATATATTTAGAATTAGAGTGGGCTTTTGAGAGCCGTCTTTATAAAAGACGGTCTCGAGTAAGAATTGTGTAACTTTATAACTATTATTAACCTTATTTTTTTGTAATCAAACCGATTACGATCATCTAATGAGGTCCACATAGGAGGTTCTGAGCAGGTTCAACATTTTCGACCGCACAAGGCCCCGAAATATTAGGAGCCACAATATTAAATTACTTCGTATATTTTAGGTGGTTAAAGATATAAAATTATCAAAAATAATATTATAATTTTTTAAATTACACCGGGCCTTCATAAAATTTATCAAATTTTACTCCGCCCCTAAATGAGGAGGTTTAAATAGCTACCCCTAATTCTTTACAAATGAGTCCTCCACAATCCATGTGAGTCATATCACAAATTCTTATTCCACCATCATCTAATAAACAACATTTCCCCGTCAAATTAGTTATTCGGATATTCCCTTTAATGAGAAATTTTATTAATCCTTTAAGGTTGAACATATTTTCAAAAAAGTGTCCTTCAAAATTAATTAGGAGGTCGTTTTTATTATAAAAATCACTATGATGGATAATAAATTAATAATAACATAAATTTAACAAAAACTTTGACAGTTTGTCTACCAAGTGAAAAAGTGAGAAACTTAAGGTCCACGTGGATTAAAAAAAGTGTTTGCCCACCTCTTGGAAAAGCCACAAACTCGGGGGTCAACACATAATATTTTCTTTTTTTAATTTTGATACTAAATACGAGGGAACATGTCATTATTAATTGCAATACTATATATTTCATTTATTCTCTAATATTATTCTCCTTTAAAATATACTCCTTTAAGATGAGAAAATTTTAATTGAGATATTTGAGATATTTATAGCAGATCAAATAAATAGACCTCTAAAAGCTTAAAGGGTAAGGAAAATTTATTACTCTTTTTATTTATATTTATTGATATTTAAATCACTTTTATTTATATTTGTTGATATTTAAATTACTTTATAAAACCAGCAAAATATGTGTTATATTTAAATTTAAATTATATAAATATCAAACTCTAAACAATAGCCATTTTATACTCTTACTAATCCACAACTACTAAATCAAAATATATTAAATTCCAAATTAATCAAAAGAACCGCCCAAACAATCACAATCAAAATAAACAAATAAATATACACCAAAATGACTAACCACATTCCTAAGAGTTAGTATTATTTGGCCATAATTTATCCGATGACCGTTCCCCTATATCATCACACCGAGAAACCCGGTTCAATGGTGATTTTCTTGCTGATTTCATTGATTTTAATAAACTCTTTGGACTTTTAATCAAACCCATTATATTATTGCTACTATTATTATTATTATTTAAATATTCATCGGTTTCTGGTGAACCTGACCGAGAAATAAAAGGCGGACTCATAGTAAACCGCCATTGGTCCGGTTTTCCTGGAATCGTAGTAAGACTCGTACTCCTCCTCTTGAACCGGTAACCGGTTCTCGGACTAACAATTGCAGCTGGTAAACCGGTCAAATTTGTGACATTCACCAACTTGTTCCGTACCTCATCCGGTAACCTTAGCGTAAACCTTTCATTATTTTCCACCAATGAATGACCCGTTGAATGTGATCTTGGAAACTTTCCTCTACGGCCACCCACACCTTTACTAACATGCACTTCTGGGCTTTTTACAGTAATTTCAGGGGCTTCTACAATATCAACAATTACATCATGTTGATTATGATCCTGTGTGATTTGATCGGACGGTTGTAATTGATCATCCTCATTTAACTGTTGAATTACCTGATCATGATTTCGATTATCAACTTGAATTTCCAGATTTGCTCTGCAAACAGGGCACGTGACGTGTGAAGCAAGCCAACGTCCGATACAATGAGGATGGAACACGTGGCAACATCCAGGTAACAGCCGCAATAATTCCTGATCAACGAACTCGTTTAAGCAAACGGCGCATTCTAGAAGCGCCGTTTTCTTGATCAAATTCTTAACGTCGGAAAATGAATACGTCGGAATAGAAGCGAGAATAGCAGGGTCAAGTCCGCCAGTACGAGGATTCTCCCTCTGACGGACTTCGCCTTGGTCGTCGGTGCCAGATTCGGTGGCGCTGAAGAGGTAGGCGGTGCAGCAAGCGGTGAATTGGCGGACGTAGCAGGTGATTAGTCCGACGGAGCAGACGACAATGACGATGATGATTGCGTTGGTGGGTAAAGGGGATCCGTAATTTTGGGTTGGAGGTGGGGAGTGTTGGGCTTTAATGGATGGATTAAGTATAATAATGGTGATTATGAAGGTTATTAGATGAAGAAGAGTGGGATTAGTGAGGGGTTGGTTAGGCGGCATGCCAATGTGTTTTGGACTTATTGAGGGTTGTTTGGGGAGGATATATGTGGGGAGCTAGGGGAGAGGAATTGAAGTGGGGGTGATGTGGAGTTGTTTATAGATAGGAAGATTAAACATATGAGTAGTTGTCATTTATTGTTCAAAATTTTACTCCCTCCAATAACATATTTTTTTATTGGATTAATTTACCGAAAATATCTTATTTTTATTTTTGTCAACACAATAATACATAAATATCAATAGGAGGGAGTATAATATTAATAGTTTAAATTCTCATTTGTGGTTTACGTAGAATATGATTGGCTAAAAGGTTGAGGAAAATATTGGGATAACTTTAAATTAGTTTTCATCTTATTGAAGCTTTATCTATTAGTGAATTGAACATTAGGTGACTTGCTGATGTCGCTACTAAGTATACTGCCATATGAATCTTCACGTTTAAAAGGTGTCATATTGATAAAGTAATAACAAAGAGATGAAGAATGTTTTCTGTGTATTGAAAATGGCATAGAAAGAGCCTATTTATACAACCCTAAAAGAATCATTAGGATCCTAAAAAATATTCTAAGAATCATATGATATTATCCCCTAATATTTTGCCTTAAAATAAACTAACCAAATATATACAGAATAAACAAACCAAATTTACAAAATAATAAGTTGCCTTAATACATATATACAACCACATGATCAAGAGACTTGATGTTCAGATAAGCAACAAGTAGCAACTTGTTGGATGAAAACTAAGTTTAAAGTTCGTTTCAGTGAGTACCATACTTGAATTTCGACAGAATGAACTATTTTGTTTTAACAAATTTTGACCTATTACATACAAATTTTTCCTAAATTATACAAACATAAATTTATTTGAAAATTGAAATGGTAGGTCTTAGAGGTTTTTTTTTTTTAAGAGAGGTCTTAGAGCTTTATCAAATTTCATTGCTTCACATGTTAATATTAATTAGATGGCATTAAAGTTAAATCAAGAAAAAAATGTTGAATTTAATTTGGCAAATATGTGTTTGTTGAGACGAGCATTGGACTAGCTATTTTTTATCCCATAAGCTTTTTATTGTTTAATGAACTAAATAGCATATACTTGCGCGCTGATGTAGTCTCCCACATATACCACCACATCAAAAAAGAGTCTAATGTGTATAACCAACCACATCAAAAAGGGGTTACATATACAATTACAATTACGTCATCAAGTGACTTGATATTCAGATCACCAACAAGTGAAAGTTTGTTGGATGAAAACTAAGATTAAAATTTATTTACATGAAAACAATTTAGTACGGAACAAAGGAGAACATATATATATATATATATATAGCATTTTCTTGCATCAATTTTTTAATTTTGTTTTCAATTTCAAACTCCCCATTCAAAAGTATGTGCTTACATCTTCTTAATCCTTAAAACAATTTTTACATACATTACCATTATAATATTTGTTTTAATCGACCGTTTGGAATTTAACATTCTTTCACCACAAAAATCATTGCCATTTAGGCGAACTTGGTACATACCTATTTTGAGAATTTTTCACAAAATAATGATGACCATTTGAATACGATTTATTAAATGTCTGGCCTTTATTAGTAAGGGTATAAAGCTGATTACTCTTTAAGAATCAAAATTTTAGTATATAATTAAAAATTATAAAAGTTAATATTAATAATCTTTCCATTTAAATGAATTAAACAAGAGTTCATTTGACTATGTTATAACTTAAAAATTAAGCAAAAAAAAAAATTCAACTAGTAATTGATAAACAACGTCAAAAGTCCAACGGTACTATTAGAGTGAATTGGAGATAGCATGAGTTATTAGTATTTTTTTTTATAAAGCAGTTCAAATTTTAACAATAAGTGAATTGACCCAATAAGAAAATATCTCATTCTCTATGAATAGGAGGGAGTATTATTTTTACCCGAAGTTTTTAGAGAGTGTTTTTTTTTATCTTTTGCTTTGAAGCTCAAAAATGAACTGGACGACGATCCTCCTGGTTGCCTAAAAGGATATCCAGATTTCCGAATCCAGATCGAGATCGGATATCCAGTTTTGAACGCTCCTATTAGACACAAAAACCTATTCATATAACCTCTTGATGTGTTTGAGGAAATATATCAACATGTACACTATATTCATGTTGTTGCATAATTTGATTATGAACACATATTTCAAGGTTAACCCTGCACATGGGACATGTAACATGGGAAGCAAGCCAAAGATCAACGCAGTCAATATGGAAAATATGACCGCATTTGGGTAACAGCCGCAAGAGTTCATGATCTAGGAACTCGTTTAAGCAAATTATACACTCCAACGGCGTCGTTTCCTTGGTTGTCTTGTGCTTGTTGAACTGATCTGAATGCAAGAAAGTAGGGAAACCTACTAATATTGCACGGTCCAGCCCACCACGCACGGTGTTCCTTCTAGGCTCTTCATACCCGGGCCCGTTGTCGTGCGAGCCCGCCCGTAGGCGGCGGAAACAGCAGATGAGGATGGCTATGGTGAAGCCGACGGGGATAATAATGATGGCTAGTAAGGGTAAATGTTGGGTGTGATTTTGGGTTGATTGGGGTGGTTGTGGTAGTCCCATAATAATAGGTCTTGAAAAAGATAGGATATATTGGGTTATGGCTTCATCATGGGTGTGAAAAATAGGATTAAAAGGCTAACTAAGGTACACTTATTCTACTATTATATAGTTATATGTCATGTATAGGGCGCCCTCCTATTCACTCAAGTTGTTCCATTTAGTTTTTCACACTTGCCGAGATAACATTATAACCCTTAAAATCTCAAATTATTGTTAATTAAAAATTATAAAAAGTTGATATTAATAATTTTTGTATTGAGACGAATCAAACAAAATCCCACATGACTATATATTAACTTATAGATTAAGAGTAAAATACAAATTAAGATTGATAAGTGAATAGTGCCCAAAAACAAATGGGACAACTTGAGTGAATAGGAGGGAGTAAAAAATTTTTACGCAAATTCTTGAATGAGAAGGTTTCGTTGTGAGACCAGTTCTGTTGGGTTGGCTCGTATTCAATTAGTGTAAAGTGATCAACACCTACAATTTAAAAGTTATCAATTACAAAATGAACTAATTATATGAGCTCGTTTCATAGTGAAATGGTCTTATACAAGACAAGCTGAAATTTTAAATAATGTACTGCCTTTATTTTATTTGATGTTTTTAGATAATGAACGTTTGCAGGAATTAAGAAAATTTAAATATTTTAAATATTGGGTTTATTATTTTATCGAAAAAATAAAGTTGATGTACATAAAATAGAGATTATAAACAACATTAAACAAATATATGACTAAATTTTGCTGGAAAAGAATATGAGAAACACAATTATTATTAAAATATTTAAATAAGGTTAATGGAAAATGTAAGAGTAATAAGTAATATAAAAATGTTAAAATAAAATTTACGCAAAGTATATGACTGATAAAGCAATATTGGAATACATCACCACGCATTACACGCTTCATTAATATGTGTTGGGTCGTTGTTAATTATTGGCATATCTAAACAATTTTTATATTGCGATATATTAAAATAAACTTATTTTATGTACTATATAATTATATTAAGTTGATTAATTGAATCTATAATATCTATAGTCTATCTTTTCTTAACTTATACTAGAGACTTTTACAAGTAAAAAATATAACAAATTCGTGTGAGAGACGGTTTCTTTGAGAGACCATCTCTAATTGGGTTGGTCCATTAAGGAAAATGTAGAGTAAATGTAGGCAATAAACTTTAATAGATTGGACTTGAGAGACGTCTCTCAAAAAGACGATCTCTCAAAAAATTGCCTGAAAAATATATATGACCATTAATTAGAAAGTCAAGAGAAGATAGTCGTACTCTAGCTGGCGCACAAAAAAATCTTCATTGTTATTAACGAGCAAATACTTCGTCCGTTCCATAATACTTGATACATTTAACTTTTTTACGCAATTCAATGTAATATTTTATTCATTTATATGTCGAATTATACACATTTAAAATTATAAAAAGTTTATATTATAAAAGTATGCGATTAGACGATTCAAACAAGATCCCACTTGACTATATATTATTACTTACATATTAGTCGCAATATATAAAATAAGCTTAAACGGTGAATAGTGCTCAAAAACAAAATGTAGCAAGTATTTCGGAACGGAAGAAGTATGTCTCAATGGGTATAATTATTAATGCCTCTATAAAAACATCGCATTGTTAAATAAAATTAATTTATATAGTAAATTAGAATATATTTTAATTTTGAATTATATTACTTTTTAATTATATTATTTGATATAGCATAAAATTTAAATTTTTTTTATTAAATCACGTATTAAAATATATTATATTTATATTTATATTTTAAACTTAAATTACTATTCTATCTTGTTAACGTCGGATTTTTACATTATACAAAAATAAATTAGTTATTAGGAGATATGTATGCAGATCAACTTCATGATTTTATTCCATTTGTTAATTAATTGTATTGTATGTATGTTGGCCATTATTTGGTAGGAATTGGGATTAAGAAAGATTTAAAAAAGAGTAAGTCAATAAACAATGGAAACGTGATAAAATGAATAGAAAAGTCTTGTAAATTGATTTGATTATTTCAGCAATTTGATCTCTTGTACCCATCCCTTTTTAATACTATCTGTTTCTTAATAAAGTTGCCGTAAGTAATATTTACGGTATTACTAAAAAATAAAATTTTTAAGACAGTGGAGATATTATTTTATTAAATAATAAATTTAATGAAGGAAAAATGGTGACCATACATGTTAATAGAATATTTCTATTAAAAGAAAGTTAGTGAAAAAAATATATAAATCACAATCAATAAAAAAGAATTTTTGTAATGTTAAAAGGAGATATGTAGAAACTATAAGGATTATAATAATATTAAAATGAAGTTTAGTAAAGGGAGCAAATAGGGAAACCTTAATGCCGTGAGGAATCTAGAAGATTAGATGGTGAATTCAACCTTAGAACATTCGTCACATCATCTCTCGGCTCGTTTGGTAGGTAGTAATAAACGGTGGTAATGGAAATGAAAACTAGTGTAATTTTGGTTGAAAAATCATCTCATTTTCGTCATGAAATTTATTCCAATGCATTAACAATGGGAGAGATGTGGTATTAGGTGGTATTGAAAATTTGTAAACAAACAAATTTTTTTGTGATCAAAGGTTCATTACCATATTACCATGGAAATGATATGAAACTTTTAATTAAATTTTACTCTATAAATCATTCTCATTACTATCATTTAATACCACAAATCAAACAGACCGTAATACTTTCTAGAGACTAATGTTCTTACTATAATTTACCGACAAGAAATTCTTTTCTCGATTATCAAGAAAATGCGATATTTTTTTCTAATAGTCCTTATGTTCCTATAAACAAATAAACTTAGGAGTTGATGTTTCCAAATTTTCTCATGCACTATTCCTAATACGGATGTTCATAGGTTGAGTCTGGTTAGGTCTAATCAGATTTGAATTTAAACAGATTTTTAGGGTCAAAATATGTTGGATCCGGAGCTATATTGATTGTGTTTGAGGTTTAGGATTCCAAACTGATCTTAAATGGATTTTGATTAATTTAATTATTTATGTTTAAGCATTTTTACAAATTATAGGTTTAATTAGTAGTAAAATGAATTTATGGGTTTTACATAAGTCTAAATTAAGTTTAAATAATTAATATAGAAATATAGTTTAAAAAGAACTCAATCAAAATTGATTTTGAGTTGTTTCTAGGTCGAGTATAGAGTGGATCTGATGATTCTCGAATAAGTCTGACTCTTAAATGAATCCAGAGAAAAGGTGAGAATCGGGTCTGAGACACTTTTTTTTTTTTTGACTCGAAATTGGACCTAAATTTGTTGGGTCTTAAAAAAATTTGACCCAAACCCTAAAAATAATGATGGATTTAATACAGGTCCAATAGAATTTTGGACTCGTTACCATCACTTAATTGCTAAATAATTTTGGGACAAATTGGTAGTCACCTATGAGGGTCCTGAACTATTTATAATGATGGAATAAATTCATAAAGAAAATTTAAGAAACATCGTGACGGTTGTAATAAATCAAATCACAAAGTATAAAATGACTATAAAGAATAATCCATTAATAAATAGTGTAAAAAAATAAGACATTTATTAGCTAAATGGAAGAGAGTATTAAAATAGTACTTGCTCTTATATTACTATAATTAAATTAAAACATAGTCAAGTCAGATCTTGTTTGATTTGTCTCAATGCAAAAATTATTAATATTAAATTTTTATAGTATTTTTTTATTTATAGTTAAAAATAGTAAGAATTGAATTAGTGTATTAAATGGCCTAAAAAGTCAATTAGTGCGAGTATTGGAGAAAGTATAATTTTGTAATATCAACTAAGTAAAAAGGTTTATGATACTTTGAAGTTTGAACATGTAGCATTGATCATACCTTTTGCTAATTTAGAGACCAAATAATTCAATTATAAAACACATAATTTTCTTAATATTTACAAATATGTTAAAAAAAAATTTAAATCGTTCATCACATTATTATTATTATTATTATTATTATTATTATTATTATTATTATTATTATTATTATTATAAAACATAAAAGAATTTGATAATTAAGATACATAGAAATTAGAGCACACTTATCATTTGATAATTAAGATACATAGAAATTAGAGCACACTTATCATTTTCCTTTTAAAAGGCTAATTTTTAGCGTATTTGTAGATATGGGTTGACTTCTAGTTTATTTTACTAAGACTCAACCCTTACGTCGTCCTATTCGCAAATAAAGGACTTTTTGATTAGTAATCAGAATACTATTTAATATTTTCACAGTTTCACCTACTCAGTCAATGGCTGATCCAGAATTCAAAATCATGGGTAGCACCAAGTAATTAATAAAATTTTTGATAGAGTTTTATTCATAAAATGAACAACTCAAAAATTTTCGTTTCTCCAATTGACATATACAAGTAAAATATTGCAATAGTAATCTCAGTGCCGGTTAACTCCTTGTGCAAGCTGTGGCTTGGCACAGGGCCCCATAATTTGGAGGGCATCCATACTATTGTCCATTTTAATTAGAATAAATTGTGAATTACAGCCTTGATGTTTAGTGGTTTTGCGAATTACAACCTTGATGTTTTTTTAACAAATTACAGCCACTATGTTTCAATTTTGACCAGTATTCAGGTCAGGTGATCGGATCCGTACAAAATGACCGGTTAACCAGCCATTTAACTGTTGACTTTTCTTTTTCTTTATATTTTTATTTTTTTGTGAGCTTTTTTTTCATTTAATTCTTCTTCCCCATCACCTTTCTCTCTCCTCCTTCTTCTTTTTCTTCTTCATCTTCTCCAAATATAACTCAATCCACCATTAAAACTCCATTTAATATTTTCAACCACATTCAGATTTAAACAAAAATTAACTAGTATTTCTCTTCAATGGTCTAAATTGGAGGGTCAAATTACCCCATTTATCATTTCTGCATTTTTAACTAATTAAAGATTCCATCTTGAAAACCCAGATCTTACCACACGCGACTGAATTTTGAAAGCCCCTTTCCATTTCTACCACACACGATTGATCTTTGAAACCCAGATTCCATCTTGAATTATGGTTTATTATATTGTTGTAATTCTACCTCACAGGACATTAGTTGCACAAGTGTTTTCATAAGTTTCTTGCCAAAACCTTGAATTTTTTGAACTTTTAGTTTCAGGTTTGTGGTCAAGGAGAATTTTCATACTGTTCTGCATTTTTAAATACAGTGAGATTATTGTATTTTTAAAATTTATATTTAAAACATCTAGAAATAAATTGATACATTCTTCTACTTATTCAACTATTTGGATGGATGGAGAACAACCATTATCACTATGCAAATTGGTAAACTAAGTAATATGTTCAGATCAAATTGGTAAACTAAGTAATATGTTCAGATCAAATAGTCTATTGACTAAGATGGGGTAAATTTTAAGGGATGAAATTAGGTCTTTGAAGATTAATGGAGTTGAAGTTAATTAGGGATGAAGAAGATGAAGAAAAGAAGAAAGAGGAGAGAGAAAGGTGATGGGGAAGAAGGATTTAAATGAAACAAAGAAAAAAAACTCACAAAAGAAATATAAAGAAAAAGAAAAGTCAAAGGTAAAATAGATGGTCAACCGGTTATTTTGTACGGATTCGGTCACCTGGCCTAAATACTGGTCAAAATTGAAACATGGTGGCTGTAATTCGCAAAAAAAAAAAACATCAAGATTGTAATTCGTAAAACCACTAAACATCAGTGCTGTAATTCACAATTAATTCTTTTAGGATGTGTTTGGAAACACACATTTCATTTCAAATTGTGGATTTCAATTATGAAATCATAATGAAGAATTTGAAATGACAAGGATTGGGGTGTAATTCTCAAATCCTCATTTTAATTAACTACTTTTATAACATTGGTGGATTTGGCTTAAATCCAAATTAAAATTTTGTTATTGTCAAACACTAACTTTAAGTCAAATTCATATTTGCAAATGAAATCATCATTCCCAAAAATACCATTAAGTAATTGTAAAGACCAAATAGGATAAGAGAGAGCAATAGGAGAGAGAGCAAGGAATTCACATATTTTAGTTAAATGTGTTTTGTTCTATTTTTTAAGAAATTCACATATTTTTAGTTCAAGTTTCACCTTTAAAACTTTTTGCTATATTACGATTATCGGTGTTATTCACATGCAAGTTTATTTTATATATAGGAATATGTAAGCACAATTAAGTGATCGTCTTGTTTGAATTATTTGATTTTTCGTTATGCATGATTAAAAAATATGTATAATCAAAATAATGAATTAAACTGTATAAAAAGTCAAATATAGCATGTATAATGATTATGAAAATAGTGAAACAATACCTATTAACTAGTATTTTTTTTGAAAGGAATATTACTTAGACGTACAAAATTTATACTTTATTTTTCCTTTTTTATAGTATTATTAAGTTGCTAAGTGCATATAAAAGTTTTGGTTTGCCATTTCGTCTAAAGATGTTTACAAAAATTATTTGTAAAAGTGTTAGAAGGATGACACTTTTACATAAATTTACATAGTATTAGAATATACTTTCCAATAAAATAAATGATAAATTTTCAGTGCTTTTTACAAAGTATTTTGAAATAAATTATCAAAATTAAATTTTGACATTGAGCACCCAATTTTAAAAATTCGAACAGGGTCTTTGAAATGTTTAAGACGTCCCTGAGTAATCTCATGTCACTACCGTTATATATATTGAAAATGGCGATAAATGTCATTCACACCACAAGTTACAACTTACAAGCTAGTTACAACGAGATCAAAGTTTTACATAGTGAAAAACTTCCTCTGTTCTGAAATACTCGCTACATTATAGTTATTAACATTATTCATCGTTCAAGCTTATTTCATACATTATGCTAGGATCTTGTTTGAATCGTCTAATCCCATACTTTCATTGAATTAACTTTTTATAATTTTTAGATGTTAATATTTCAATGGTAGTTCATCGCTTTTGGGTTTGAGGTTCAATTGCAAAGGGTGAATTCGTGGTTTTGCGAAGTTATTTTCAAGAATATCTTCAATACACAAGCAAATATTTCTTTTTAATTGCTCAATTAAACATTGCAATGTTGCTTTAAAGGTTCAAATTTTGCTTAGAAATTATAATTTTCTCGATTTATGCTCGAATGTTGATTGTGTATATATAGGGTTTTATCTTAATTTATGAACAAATTAAAGCTTAATGTGTATATTAGAATTTGATATGGGGTAATTTTACGAAATTCAAAAGCTCTGTTAAATGTATGTTGGAAGTTTTGATAGAACATATATCTCAATCTATTATGATGATGATAAATTCCCACTTAGAAATAGAGAAAGGGAGAAAGTCATTGTAAAGGGGTTGGGGGGTGATGGTGGTTCATAGAGTAGCCTATGTGGTGGTTATTTTAGGATTTTATTTTATTTTTTTATTTTTAAGTTTAAAAAAGGCAAAAACTTCATAAAAAACTTGTATAAGAGGTTAAAAGTTATTTGGCTCTTTCGTTGCAAATAGAAACAAAAAGTTGGACTTTTGTAAAATAAATGTAAAATTAGTCCTTTTTTATGCAAACGGCTAAATATTAATCCTTTAAAGTCAATTTTTTCTAATTTAAAATATTGAATTGATTTGAAGAAATTCAAACCGTCGATAACTTATATATTTCTTTAATGGTGGTCCAAATAAATTAAATGCATCATATCAAAATATACTAACTAATGAGAAGTTCTTTACTTTAATCCAAGCCACCAACTCAATTAATCCAAACTATTATTTTTCGCTCCATTGAGAGCAACATGAGCTTAATCTAAACTCCTGATTTGACCACTCTAATATCATCAATGATTGATAATGATTTACTAGTAAATTACTTGACACTTTATGCTAAATATAAATGCATAATAAGACAAAAATAAAAAATATCATGTTAAAACTAAAATTATTAGCTGATAAGTCAACTGCTTTAAACTAGCTCTTATGGAAATGTTCGATAAACATTGATTGATGACTCTTGGCTTAGTATTAGAGAAAAATAAGTTAAAAACCAAAAGTCAATAAAAAATTAACTCTGAATAGTCTTTCAGTTTTATCTTAAAAGATTATTGTTCAACTAGTCTAAAAGTCATTTATCAAATATTAATCTGACTGTTTAAAAAAAAACTAAAATCCAAAACTCAACCCAAAAATTTAAAAAAAAAAAAAATTTTGTTTGCCAAAGACCAATTAACATTACGTGCAAAATTTGAATTAGTATTTATGGTAACGTCACAAATGACAAAACCAAGCCAGGAGATAATTAATAAACATTTAAAATAACACTTATCTCCATCATTACTAACTAATTATATTCCTCAACAACTTAAAGCATAATATAAAAATTTCAGGTCCAAATCAACAATAAATAATGAACCATCGTTCTCAAACCTACTATATTTTCCCTTTTAACTTTTCTAAAAATGAGTTTGAAAAGGAAAATAAACCTTTTACGTAAACCTCAAATTAAATTTAATCATTTGATTTTGCAACAATTATCATAAATCGAAATGTTTTAGACTGTACATTTTTTTGTTATAATCTCACTTAGATACTTTATCTTCTCATAATATACATATTTTATTCCATCCACTCTTTTCTTGTTTTTTTCTTTCACCATTTTGTATCTAAAATTGCTTATAATAAATCAAATTGTTGCAAAATCAAATGAATATAAGAGTAGTTTACAAATGTAGATATAAATTATAAACGGAGAAAGTAATTCCTCAAACATGATCAGAAAATCGGATATGTCTCAGTTGGAGCATATACCATTTTATCTTTGTAAGATTCTGAATTCGATTCTCGCTGCCCCTCCTTCGATCGCAAAAACATGGTCACATGTTCATGAGCCTACCCGAATATGAACCATTAAAATAGTTGGTTGTTGTCGGCCCAATTGGTTAATTATCCTCCAAATTTAGCTCATGAGGCCCACGATTAGCCCATAATCTATCCGAAGACCGTTCACCAATGTCATTACAACTAACAACACGATTTAATGGAGATTTATTTGGTGACTTCATTAATTTAATTAAACTTTTTGGACTTCCTAATATGCTCGTTGACGAATTATTTTTACAGTTATCATTCCAATTACCATTATTATCATTAATTGGCGAATTAGGCCGAGAAATAAAAGGCGGGCTCATAGTAAACCGCCATCGGTCCGGTTTACCCGGCAAGGTAGCACCACTTACACTTCTAGCCCGATACCCGACCCGAGGACTAATTATCCCATCGGGCAACCCATTTAAATTGTTGACATTCACCAACTTGTTACGTACCTCAACCGGTAACCTTAGCGTAAACCTCTCACAATCATCTACCAATGAATGACCCGTTGAATGTGACCGGTTTAATCTCAACCGTCCACTCTCACTCAATCCTTTAATCATTTCTTGTGTATCCGGTGATACTATCCGTACGATCATATGATCTCTTTGATTATGATCATCTCTTTGATTATGATCATCAATGTTTACAATTTGATCAGACGGTTCTGATTCAATCTCAGAAATATGTTGATGATCATATGATCGTTGATTATTTAATTGCATTTCCAAATTTGACCTGCACACGGGGCACGTGACATGGGAAGCAAGCCAAGGATCCACACAATGAGGGTGAAAGACATGATTACATTTAGGTAACAGCCGTAATATTTCATGATCATGAAATTCGTTTAAGCAAATAGCGCACTCTAACGGTGTCGTTTTGCCGACACGGTGGATTTTTACGTCGGAGTATAGAAACGTAGGGAAAGTGTTTATAATTGTGGGGTCAAGACCTCGTTGGGGTGGGGCCTCTCGGTCCCACCCACCGAAGTGGACCCCACCTCCGATGCCTCGGTGGGTACCAATATAAGGACGAACACCGAGGCAAGCGAGGAAGTGGCGGAGATAGACGGAGACGAACCCGACGGTAAAGAAAACAATGATCATAACAATGAGGGCGGTTGCCATAGGAGAGTTGTAGTTTTTGTTATCGGATTCAGTTTCGGGCCGTGGTGGTGGTTGTTGGGCCGTAATGGGTTGTATGATTAGGAGGTAGAAGCCCAAAAGGGGGACATGAATATGGGTATGGTAAGCCCAAGTCATGGTGTCCCTCCTTATTTGGGTGGGTATGGGTGGAAGAGGGAGAAAGTTTGGGGAAGAGGAATGAAAAAGTTGGTGATGAGAATTTTTAAGAAAAGGGTGGAGAAATTTTGGTGGATAAGAGCCAAGAAGGGTTGACTTAAGAAAAGTGGGTCCCATGTATTTTGGTTAGAAGAGGGTTGTTTAGTGTGATAAACTTTGTATGACCACATAAATTCTTTATGTTGTATATTACTCATAATGCGTTATTCATGGCTTTATGGTCCTACTATAGGTAGAGATAATTGCACTTGGTTAGAATAATCATAGATGTTGAAACATCATATTTGTGGATTGAATGTAAGTGTTGCACTAATGTATAGTATATGATATGAATAATGATATTTTTATTTGTCATTTACTTTTACATACTTCTCGATATGGATGGATATTACTCGAATTTGAGTAGAGTTTATTAGACTCGAATTCAAATCCTATTTTTACTTTGGACTAAGACCCGAACATAGACAAAATTGGAACCCAAACTCAACCCCAGTCCCTTAAAGTATGAGAAATTTAGGGCTCAAATATGATACGAATAATGATCACCCTCTTGTACCGTCTCATATACTATTACACACTTGTCGATATAGATGGTTATAAGTCGGAATTGGGTTGGGTTCAATTAGACTAAAATTCAAATCTTATTTTTAATTGGATCTCGTACATAGATCTATTTGGTCCGAATAATTTAAATATAGATCAATCTAAAACCTTAAGGTCTGAAAAACTTAAACCTAGACTCAGACCCTTAGATTCTAGTAGCTAGGTTTACGGTCTAGATTCGGATTTGAAACTAGATTTTCTTTTTAGGTTTTAAACTATGAAAATTATATTATGTAATTTTTTATACTTTATACTAATATAAAGTACACGCGTATGTATTATATATATATATGTATATATATATATATATATATATATATATATATATATATATATATATATATATATATATATATATATATATATATATATTTTATATATTATTATATATATATATATATATATATATATATATTTATGTATATATTTATGTATATATATATATATATGTATATATATATATATATATAATATATATATATATTAATATATATATATATGTATATATATATATGTATATAATATATATATATATATATAATATAGTAAATAAATTACATATGTATATATAATATATACATAATTATATATATGTATGATATATACATATATATATATATATATGTATATATATATATTATATATATATATATATATATATATATATATATATATATATATATATATATATATATATATATATATATAATATATATATATATATATATATATATATATATATATATATATATTATATATATATATATATATATATATATATATCTATATATATATATATATATATATATATTTATATATATATGTATATGTATATAAATATATTTATCAAGTATTTTGATTTTTAAAGTAAAAATTAAATATCTCCGTTTTAAACTATCTATACTGACAAAGTTTCAGATGATCATTGAAATTAATTTATTTATATATATATATATCTTAGTGTTATTAAAACAGCTATTTTTGTGAGAGACTATCTCACAAAGAGACGAATTCAAAATAAGAAGCCTACATTCTTATTTTTGTTGAATTGTATTAATTGGGCTATGTAGCCTAAATGTCTAATGCGTCTCTCGAAAAGACGGTGTATCACAATAATCTGTGTTAAAATAATGGGTTAGAACTTAGAACATAATTAGCTATGTAGTAGATTGTATGTAAGTAGTGGTCTCTATTCAACATGTTTTGTTTTCCACACTTCTAGCTATCATCCAAGTTAAATGATCTAAATCAATCATGGAATTGAGGCAAGCATAAGATCACATATGTATCAATTAGAATTAGAGTCCATCGGTCAACATTAGAAAGAATAAGACAGATTCGTTGTGCTAGGATTAGTTAATTCTACAAATTTTATCAAACCTTATAACGACTAACCCTGATTAGGACTTTAAAATGAATTTAAAATAATATAAAAATCAATGTAGACACTTGAGACATGACCCGATTTTAAACCAACTCAAAACTAACCTAATAAGCCGAATGAACATACTAAATAACTACTACAAATATAATATATTAATTTTTGACAATATATTTATTTATTATTATTGTTTGTAAATTTTAAGACTAAAATAACTTATTTTCTTATATAATATATTAATGTTAATGAATGAGTGACACCAATTATTATCACTTTTGACATTTTTATCACAAATTATTGTATAGGAGGATTTTATTGCTAGACCCATTAGAAGATTATTAGTCTTTTATTTTACAACAAATCTCCTCTGAGACCGCCACATACGTGTGACCACTTAAAAGACCAACCTATAATTTTGAAGTTGCTATTTTAAAATTTGAATTGAATATTTTGAAGCTTGAAATAAACATTTTAAATATTGGATTAGACCAAGTTTAAACCATTAGAATAGACATTTTAAGTCTTGAAATGAATATTTTACAGTTGGAGTACGTAAATAAAATATAAAATTAAGAGTTAAAGTAGAGGTTATAAAAGTTAGAATTGGCATTTTTAGTGGTGGAATGAGTATTTTAAGGATTGAAGTCAATAGTTAGAAAATTAAAAAAAGTCTCTAGAGATAGAAGATTGAGGATTAGAGTACCCGTTTTGAGTGTTACTTTTGGTTTTTTAAATCTTGAAATGAGTGTTTAAAGGCTTGAGTTCGACAAGTATAAAATTTATTTGGTCCCATGCGTGAGACGGTTGCATACAAATTTTTTATATTTACTTTAAAGACGTCTTACTAAAAAAATGGCTATGTTATCTTCAAAAAAAAATGTCTATGTTGGGCTGAATTCGAAATGTGCTCTAATCTCTTCTTTACTGATTTGAAAAGTTCGCTACCTAATAGAGCCCATCATTTATCATGAAATAGGCTTCGCAAGAAACCAGATGAGAGATACTTATAGGCCCAAAACACAAATGATTGTCTTTTTTTAATAGAAAGTGGACTTATTTATTAAATGGGAAAATTTGAAAAAAATAAGTAAATTAATAAATTTAAAATTAAGAAATTGTAAACTTAATTCTTAAAATAAGCAGTTTTGCCCAAGCATAAGTTCAGGGTTGTTTGCTGTTATTAACAGCGAACAAAGAAGCTACGGACAAAGATTTTGACCATTTTTTATCAAGTTTTTTTATTCGTTGTTATTAACAACGAACAATTATGTGGCTGATCAGACGGACTTGCTTGTTCCAATTTTAATTTTTTTTTTCTTGGGCCATATCAATTTTACAAGGCTGATTTTTAGGCTTTTAATTATTAAAAGCTACGGTTATCAACTTTCTATAATTGAATAAAAACACCCCTAATCCCATGGTTATTGAGATGGTTTGTCCAACATAGGATAGTTTGCACTTTATAAGTCATTATTCCCATTCTCATATAATTTTGGTATGACTTCTCGTTGATTTAAATTTAATGTCAACATGTAATCGAAGAAACATGTGGTGCACACATTCCATAAGCTAATGAAATTTTATCCCAAAAGGCCAAATCGTGTAGAAATGAAAGAAAGACCTTTAATTAATGACTTATAAAACGTACACAACATTCATAATTCATCGATATGAAACAAATCATCCCAACATTAATACCCGTCATTATTACTTTTATTGATTCCTTCTCATGTTCTAAATGAAAAAGATAAATAATATGTTCTAATTTGAAAAAGAAAAATAATGATCACATTGAAGCTACTATGAACAAAAAGAAAAAAAAAATAAATAAATAACATAAATTTAACGATCATAAGAAACACGCTCTCTGTCCCATTAAATTTGCAACATTTGTCATTTTGTTCCGTTCCATTTAATTTGCATCATTTCTATTTTAAGACAATAACCCTTCACTTAATTTTAATCTTATTTATACATTTTAACTTTCTTTTAATTCAATCTACACAATTCATTCTCTCTATTCATTTATTACTACTATTCACCTTTTTCTTAAAAAACACAACATTTCTCTTTGATACAATCTATACAGGACGGAGGGACTTCATCATAAATTTATACTCTATTTAATAATCAAAATGAGACAAAAAAAATATAAGACCATGGTTTAGACCATTGGAGCAAGCAGATTGAGCCGCAGTTTTTATGCGTACCCAAACAAAAAATTAAAATAATTGAAAAATGTGGGGCCATGTTGTCGGGAATTCATAGGTCCACGTGTATGTCAGGTTTGTCGAACAACTTGATTCTCATTTGTTTTCTCCGATCAAACCAAAACGCAGCTTAGAGTTTAATTGGTTGTGCTCCCCCCCCGACGGTTTAAAGCCATTCTCTAAATTTACGTCACCAACATTTTATTAACAGCTAGCCTTCTGAGAGACGTTTCTCAGGCCCAGTCCATCAAAGCTTACTTTCTACTCTTGCTTCACATTTTTTAAGGGCTAACCCAATAAGAGATGGTCTTTGAAAGAGACCGTCTCTCACAATAATTTGTGTTTTACTAATTTACTTTACTAGGCAACGAGGGAGCAAAAATGAAATTTTTTTAAAGGTTTTGTACAATTTTAAAAATTATGATATTTTTTGAATAATTTTATATTTTTAGACAATAAACATATACTAATTAAAAAAAAAATTTATCATTGAGACCCCTAATTTTTCGAGGTCCTGTGTGGTCGAACATGTTGAATATTCTCAAAATCTCTCCTACTACTAGGGATGACAAATAGATCAGAATCCGACCATAATTCGATTGAGGGAAAAAATTTTATTTGAATCTGTGGAAAAAGATTTGACTCTGAATTTGATAATATAATTTGGCTCCGAATAGGAATCTAATCAGAGGTGGATATAAAAAAAATCTAATAGTTCGATTCGGATTTGACTCTGACTCATCAATGCGATATTTGGCTTTGACTTTAACTTTGTTACACTATTTAAATGGATCTTATGCGAAATTTTATATTTAAAATAGATAGAGACATACTAATTTGCTTACGCTATGCAAATATTTTTATTCTAATATTTTACCAATTAATGAGAGAGTAATGTCATTAACTCGTAGTTGATCAAGTTTGATCCACAAAATATTACATAGCTTAAACATAAATAAAGGTAGATTAATCAAGTAAAATTAATTTAAATAATGGTTAAAAGCATAAATAGACCGAGAATAACGTATGTTAAATCTATCTCGCTCACAAATAAAATTTTGATCGATGATACTACTTAAATATTATATTATGTATAATCGGATTGCTGAGATTTTTAAGTAATAACGTATGTTAAATCTATCTCGCTCACATCAACCTATCCAAAATATCGTATTCAAAACTCGTTCAAACATTCAAAATCCTGAACGTACAAATCCATATATAATGACTTATAATAATCATTAATAAAACTTTACGAGTGTATAATGAGTTATAATAATCATTTATAAAAATCCGACTTTTATTTGGAATAAAGTCAGAGCATGCATAATTTGATTTGACTCTGACCTATTGTCATATTTATACTATACTAGTAATGATTTGACAATGCTGTACGTTGTCTTGATTGAAGTAAGTGTTATCTGAATTTGTATCGATTCTCATCGTTTATATATAATCCAAGCAAAAAGGATGTTGTCATTATTGAAATTTTGAGAGAGAATGGAGTAATGCAATGCATCAAATAGACACAATCATAAATGTCAATAATTAATCAGCCATGACATTGTTTCACATTCACAAGCCGAGTGATCAGTTTGTGATATAGAATGGACATTTGCGGCAAAATTTCGACCTCACTCTTTATGTTCTTTTTATATGGAAAACGTTTCGCCTTACCTAAAATTTGTTATTCGTTTCTTCTTAATTTGTATTAATTAAAAATTAATTGAATTTCACTAATGTTGTGTTTGAACTTATACAATTTATTACAAATTTCAAAATTTTAATCAATTCACAATTTAAAACATAGAAAATGAATTTACAATCAGTGATTAATGTTAGTGATAAGAGGAGAATCAATAAAGATATTTGGACATGGGGAGGAAAAGATATTTATAGAAGGGGATATGGTCATGTGGTACAAGAAATTCAACTAAATTTGGTATAAGAAATTACTAATTAAGTTGCGAAATGAAAATGTGTTGCAAAATTAATTAAATAATATTCCTTTTAACTATCTCAATGCTATGTTTAATGTCGACTACCTTTGGTCGGGGGAGGGAGATTCCTTTATGTGCAAAATTATGGGTGTCACTCCGACACCTACACGTGTGGGCACTAAGTTTAAAAACGTTAGTAATAATTTATGCCCTCATTAAATTTTGTAAGGTCTATAACTATGTATGATGGGGGAGGGTAAATTGATCTATTCGATAGGAGATGAGAATCTAATATCATGGAAAAGTCAGTGAGAAGGTTAAAACTTCAATATCATCGTTACAAAAAGATATCTAGGTGAGGTGTTGAAAATTCTTAAGAGTATAAGATATTTGAGCAATGTTATCTTTTAATAGTGAGCCAACGAATACCGAGTCAAATATAGAATAAAATTATTTTGTGGATAATATTTACCATATATAATACATATTAATCGATTTTTGAGCTCAATGTCATAAAGATGATCTTCTCTTCCAACAAACACTTTGAATGAGTAAACCCTTGCAAATATCATATTTAAGAGAACGATTAGGTACATAGCATTAGAGGAAACTAAGTCTTTAGCTTATGTTTGGCAAAATGACTCAAAAACTCACAAGTATTTGAGCGTTAAACAAATCTCAAACTTCAAAAGTTCAATCCTATCTTAATCTTTGTATAATAATTCTGTTCATCTAGTCCAAAAGGCTAGCTACCCATTTGAAGAAAATACCCATAAAGAACAAGGCAATAAGCATATTGGCCTATAATTCTTATGTCACCATATAATGCCTAGATTTAAACATGTTGAATAGTAAATTAAATCGATAAAACCATATAGTTTTATAAAGGAGCTAGTAAAACAAGACCATAAACGTATATAGTATACACATTCAAGACTATTTAGCCATTTAGGAGAATATTAATTTTGCACAACCATGTCATTGCCTAGAACTTATGTCTATGGAATGCCTTAGGCTCGTGGAAACTGCGTATTTTGCGCTTCGTCCACATGATTTTAACACGTTGGTATTCCAAGTTATTCCGATTGCTTATATATAATTAGGATAGAAACCCGTGCAATGTACGGATTTTTACATACGTTAATATTTTAACTAAATTTTAGACGAACGAAAATATTAAATGAATGTGCGTAATAAAGTATTTACATACATATATTGTAAGTATTTATATACGTTATAGGAAATTGATTTATTATTAAAATTTTAATTTAACGATAGAGAGGTTACTATAGATTTACTATTTTTCTTGAATGTAATTTAAGCTTATGGTTTTTATTGAAAATATTATTCACCAACACTTAAGTTTGAGAAAAGAGAAATGGTATGAGCAAATAATTAAGTTGGTCAAATGGTCTATTTATATAGTAGTTCATGCCATTGAAGTACCAAATTTTTATTTTTGTAAAGGAATAATTATGTTATATAAAAATTGATTGTTTCACACATTCCAATTGGATGATTTGTTGATTGATTTTATATTCCTGCCATTAAAATGAAACCAACTTTTTATTTTTGTAAAGGAATATTTATTGACTGATTTAAAATTCCTACCATTAAAGCGAAACCAAATTAAATGGATGGTTTATTAACTACTTTAAAATTCCTGCCATTAAAGTATCAGCAAATTTTTATTTTTGTAAAGGAATAATTGTTGACTGATTTAAAATTACTGCCATTAAAATTCTTGCCATTAAAGTGAAACCAAATTGGATGATTTGTTGACTGATTTAAAATTCCTGCCATAAAATTGTTGTTTATTATTGTAAATATGGCAAGTATGTAAATGCTTATCAATCAAATTCTAATAATATTGGCCAATAAAAAAATGACAAATGACACTCTCTCATTCAATCTACTTTTTTCTATTATACAACAAAATTAATATTATGTATGATTCTCCTATGTGACTTGAAGCTGACATTTTCTCTTACAATATATTAGTGTCAATAACAATTTCAAATAATATTGTTGCTGACCGTTCATGGATTTTGGCAAAATGGAATAAATGGACCTTCTCTATATGGGGTTTATTCTGATTTTTAATGGAGGCCTAGAAATATAACAGGAGATGAACCCCTATGTATTATAATAATTATTATTATGAATTTAATGTAAATGAGTCGTATACTTCTTAGTTGATGGAGAATCTAAACAAATGCATGCTAAAGTGGAAGTATTTTGGACTAAGTAAAGTTACAATTTTATAAACGATGTTTTACGTTCTACGTTCTAACATTGTTGAATTGAGATATCGGGCCCCTTTCTAACCTTGTGGCCTAGGAAAATGTCTACCTTGTCTATGGTAAGGTAGACCCTAGCCAATATCAAAAAGACCGAATAAGTACTTTAGAGTTACGTATTTAATTGTATATCCTTTGTTTTCTTTTTTCTATATATCCAATTTTCCTTTTATTTAAGTTTGATATGTAATAGATTCATGATTATTTTTATTTAAGTTTGATATTAAGTTCGTTTTTACTCCATCAAAATATCCGAAAATGGAATGGTAATGAATTTATTTTCATTATTAGAACACTTGTCGACACTGATATTGTTGTTATTGTTGATGAAAACACTTGCAGGAGCATGAAAACTGGGCCTTAAGTTTGCATTACGGTAAAGTAGGGGTAGTTTATGCGAATACGAGTATATAGTATTTACAAGATGATTAAGTTAACCAAGAATGATTAGATGTAAAAATAATAATTATTAATTATGAATATTAAATCCTTATTTAAATTAATAAAGTTAAAATGAGTAATTAAAAGATGTGAATACTTAGAAAATTGTACGTAGTAGCAAAAGCAAATCGGTCGAGGAATATTTTAAACGCCGGAATCAGTCATCAGGCATGTAATCAAGAAAGATGCCAAGTTGGTCAATTTGTCATTGGAATTTTTCGTGTTGCATAATAAATAATAATAATAATAATAATAATAATAATACTAACTAACATATTACTAATTTGGCAACATATAACTATTTCTTAATTAATTTCATTTAATAAATTAATACTACTAGAATTAATATATTATTAGTTTTAATAAACAAAAATATATTACGTGTAACAACTCGAAAATCGAAGAAGACATCAAGTCTAACAAGAAATACTGAGAGAATGTCTTATTGAGAATTGAGATCAACCTTTTTACTAAAAACTATACGATGATCTGCACAAGAATTTAAAACTATATATACTATAATTATCTACACCTAACTAATTTATCTGGGACTCTTTTGTCTCAAATCCGGTGGTTTTCAAAACAAATTTGATGATTTATTACTTATTCGACCTTGTAATTAAACCCGACTTGATCATGATTCAAATGAATTTAGAATATGTAAAAATCAGTGCGGATACAAGATCCGATTTTAAACCGACCCAAAACATTTGATTCGAAATCGACCCATTTGGTTTTGACATAAAAATTACCAAATTGAGTATTAAAATAGTTGAGAAAATAAAAATACAAGAGATAATAATTTAAATAGTATTAAAAATTACGAACTTGAGTAATAAAATAGTTGAGTATATTAAAATTGAGTATTAAAATAGTTAAGTATTTAAAATAGGGAAACTATCAATGGTAACCTTATGTTTTTGCACTATATTTTTAATACCGTTGTGTTTTTTCGATCATCAATGGTACACCTAGCATTTCATACTAATTACAACTGTGACATTATTCAAGTTTTTGTCGTTATCTTGTCGTGTTAAATCCTTTTAAAAACAAACTATAGTTAATTTGTGTGAACCTTCCTTGAACCTTGAATAATGTAAAGATAACGGCCAAAACTTGAATAATGTCACTGTGAAACCTCAAATTTGGCTTGAAAAGGGTTTGATAGACTACTCATATCAACAAGGTGCATCTTCTTTTCATGGAAGCCCCTTTGCTAAGAACTTCACAGTTAAGCGTGTTTGATGGGGAACAATCTTCTTTTCATGGAAGCCCATTTGCTAAGACTTGTGTTGGTCTGTGGTGCCAGTCTACAGTCTCTATGAGTAGTCACCGGCGGTTCGAGGGGTCGGGGTGTGACAAATGGTATCAGAGCAATCCTGCGACCGTGGCTAATTGTGTGTTCAGTGCACCTAGCGGGGGAAAAGATCCTGAAACTACGGTCCAACGAGGACGTTGTATTCCTAAGTGGGGGTGAGTGCGATACCCCAGCTTTAGCTAGAAAAAAGATTGATAGACTACTCATATCAACAAGGTGCATCTTCTTTTCATGAAAGCCCATTTGCTAAGAACTACACAATTAAGTGTGCTTGGTGGGGAGCAATATTAGGATGGGTGACCTCCTTAGAAGTTTTCCCAGGCGCGCACGAGTGAGGCCAAAGTGCGTTGGAAAGACTTGTGTTGGTTTGTGGGGCCAGTCTACAGTCTCTATGAGTAGTCACCAGCGGTTCGAGGCGCCGGGTGTTACAGTCACAGTTGTAATTAACATGATCAAATGCTAGGGGTACCATTGATAATAGAAAAAAGATATGTGTACCAAAGATAAAGTGCAAAAACGCAAGGGTACCATTGATAATTCCATTTAAAATATGTAAAAAACAATGTGGATACAAGATCCAATTTTAAATCGACTCAAAACACCAGACCCGAAATCGACCCCATGGCTCAAATGAACACCTCTAGTTCCAACTATTTAGCTCCATTTGGTTTTAACATAAAATTTACAAAATTGAGTATTAAAATAGTTGAGTATATAGAAATAAGAGAGAGAATATAAAGATAAAATCTCTTTATGTTAAACCATTCACAAACTTATATTTTCTTACCATTTTAACAACTTATTTTTATCATCCACTTATTTTTGTCTAATTTTTTAACTAAAATCTTATTTTCACTAAATTTCACTCATTTTACGACTAATACAGACAAAATGAGTATTATATTGATGAAAGAATAACCATGTGTAAGGCTTCTAAAGGTTTGGATGAGAAAAGTGAAACATGTAGTAGTATTGCTAAGTTGGTATCAGTAGATGATACAGAGTTTGGTCACATGGATTCCCCTGCCACTCATCAATAGTCAATACACTGATTCAAGTAAATTACTGTGCATTCGATTTAAGCGCTTTCCGTAGGATTTGGTATATTTTTTTTATGAATGGAAAATTAACCAATAAAAATGTCATACCACAATTATAAGTTTATAATAGGGAAATAATTAATTAAATACATAATAATTTTAACCAAATAAATTTCTATGTGAAAAAAATCACGATCATTATAAAGGATATCTAACAGTGAAGTTTTCCTTCTATCATATCGTTGTTTAATACATTATCCTCTGATGGGGTCTTTACATCTGGTGTGACTTTGAAATAGAGATAAAAAAGGAAAATTTGTCAAGAATAATCCCACCTATCACCCGTTGGTCAAAAATAATTCCAACCAAAAATAATCCCAACTATCGATTATTTTTTAATAATCCTAACTATTCATCGAATTTGCTCAAAACAGTCCCACACCCTCAATTGGGTGATATTGTAGTTGCTTCGAATTTGAGCGGGGATAATGTTTCTGATTATGATGAAAGTGATGAAGAAGGGACACATGTTGCGAATGAGCACTCAGATTAGAAGAAATTCAAATGGTACTATGGGACTGTTTTGAGCAAATTCGATGAATAGTTAGGATTATTTATAAATAATCGATAGTTGAGATTATTCTTGGCAAATTTTCCTAAGTTTAATACTATTAACTGTATTAGCAAAACTGATACACTTTTACCATCGAATTGATAAAAAGACTCGAAAATCTCAACATGAGAGACTCTAAAATCCAATATATGAGTAGATTGAATCCAACAAATGAATAGAATGACTCTATAATATAGAACTCAAGTCGAAATTTTTGTGTTTGGTTTTATCAATTATTATTATATTATATGTCAACTTGCCAAATATTAGAATTAGTATTAAGTAGAAGAGAACAAAGCCTTACTATAGTTGGCCTCCGTCCCCTCGTTAAAGGGTTGCACACAATGATACATTGAATTAAATCAAGATTTGCCCAAGCCCAAACACCAACCCAAAGTCATTAACAAAAAAGTTTTATTTATTTATTTTTTTTATAGAAAATATTTCTTGGTGAGACCATTTTAAAATAAAAGTTCATGTTTCAATTTTTTATTTTATGTTGTTTCATTTGTTTCTCTAAAAACTCATTCTATTATTAAATTATAAATTCTGAACATAATTAATCTTATTTATCCTAATTAAATATTTTATAATATTTTGAACCTTCACATTTTTTCTACTAATTTTATTTAACATTTTAATATTGCTTATAATCCTTACGTTTTTCCACTAATTTTAAATAAATATTTTTTAGTAACTGTCATCCTCCTATTTCTTCCACAAACTTTAATTTATTATTTTTTTAATACTTATAGTCCCCAAGTTTTCTCCACTAGATATACCATTCAATAAAAATAATATATTAACCATCTAAAATTTTAAACTTTTTAAAATTTTCATGAATTTTCTTACTTCCTCCGTTCTGAAATACTCACTACATAAGGGTTTTTGACACTATTCATCATTCAAGCTTATTTTACATATTGCCGCTAATGTGTAAGAAAAAATATTAACATTTTATAATTTTTAGATGTGTATAGTTCAATATATAAATAATCAAAATAACACATTAAATTGCATAACAAAGCATTAGTCAAATCATTCAACATATGTAAGAAATCATCTCACAATCAGACTTTCTCAAATAAAAATTAAGCAAACAAAATCCTCAACTTGCTTATAGAAGTTCATGAAAAACACTAGTAGGCCCTTAAATGTCTTCCAACTAGCTTATAAGTACTCAAATTAAAATGAAACTTTCACCCATAATCATACATACCCTTATAAATTTAAGGACCTTCTTTATTTTCCCATCTCAAATCTCCCATCTCCAATTGTAACATCCCTTAAGTGTCCCCCCTGTGAATATCTCACGTGCAAGAACCTACTACCCAGTAACCTATAATACTGTTACTATTATACTACTCTGTCCCTTCCTTGGAAATACAATTCTTTTTCTGCTTTCCATTTTTTTTTTATTTATCATAATCTTCTTTATTTAAACCCACCTTTTTTTCTTGGTATCATTACCATCTTTTTCTTCCCTTTTGATTACCAAATCTAATCATTATTTACTTTAATTAATCATGGCTTTAGATGCTGTAATCTTCTCACAAGACCCACTAATTACCCCAAGTTTTAATTATTGTCCTAGTAATTTTGGTATGAGTACTTATAATGAGTTTGCTAATTACTATTATTATCCCTCTTTATTAGATGATAATAATAATAATAATAATCTCAAAGTACCCTTTAATGATGGGTTACTTGAAGTTAATAATAATAATAATAATAATGTTATTCCATGTAATTTATTTACTCCTTCTGAATTAATGAATATTGAATGGAATCAGCAATCAGAACATCAACAATATGTGCCTCTAAATTTGTCGTCGTCGCCGGAGGAGAATTTATATCTCTCCGGTCAAGCTCAGCCGCCGCCGCGTAATAACCTCGGAGCCCAGACGAAAACAGGGGTGGGCCCACGAAGGAAGTCGCGGCGGCGGAGTAGTAAGAATAAAGAGGAAGTGGAACACCAAAGAATGACTCACATTGCTGTTGAGAGAAATCGGCGGAAACAAATGAATGAATATCTTGCTGTTATTCGTTCCTTGATGCCTCCTTCTTGTGTTCAACGGGTACGTACGTAACTTTTTTATTTTAATTAAGTTTCTCGCTGTTTATTCGGGTCATCGGCTTAATTTATGGTCAGTTTTTTTGGGTCGGTCAAATATGGGGTTTTATGTTCATATTGATTTCTACATCATTTTAAATTCACTTTGAAGTCAGTTTAAGTTGGGTTCGATTTCGATATTGAATAAATATTTGATCATCATATATATATGTTTTGAACACCTCAAATTTTGATATTATTATTATTGATTAGTCGAGATAAAAAAATTTGAACCGAGAATAATGTTGATTTTAATTTGTACCTCAAGTTTTACAAAACATTAAATGATGATAATTATACTAATTGGACCCCAATTAAACTAAAAAACAAAATTGCATTATAAAGTTGCTTTCTTTTTTGCCTATAATTAGACCAAACATATTATTTTCTCTTCATGATGGATGGCGTGTTAAAAAGTACACAAAATTATTGTATTTTTGATAATCGTTTCATTATCCATTTTCTAATTTTTTCAACTTTGCTTTAATAAAATCTTACTTTTATATTATGAGTAATGAAAAATACATATTTTTGATAATTTCTTTACGTAGAAATATTATATTGTTGAAAAATACATATTTGATTTTTATCAAAAAATTGGGGATAAAGAAATTAGCTATTTAATCTCTAGCAATATATATTGTTGTACGGCTTATATAAATTTAAAATTTAACATTAAATTATATATACATTAATCAATATATGATGAATAGAATGTCGGTATTTTTATTTTTATTTTTCAATATATATGAAGTATAATATGAATCTCTTATACTTCTTCCATCCACTATCCCATTAGTTTTTTGGCACTATTTACTGATTATTTGTAAATGTACTTTATTTTAATTAATTTATAAGTTAAAATATATAATTAATTAAGTGCATTCTTATTTGATTCATTTTGATTTAAATTTTGTTAATATTAAATTTTTATAAATTTTAACTATAACCCAAATGAGATGTATTCAGTAAATAATTTAATTGAACGATTTGTCTTGCGTGAAAAAATGATTTGTCATGTTTGAAAAACAAATGGTATGTATAAAAGTACTAATAAACATTAATTAAACGAAAAATGATGTATTTAGTAAATAATTTTAAAAATATCAATAGTTAATTTATAATTTTTAGAAGTCATATATTCAATAAATTTAATTAAAATAATATAATATTGAAGAAATTGACATTAATAATTCAACCTTTCACTCCTCCGCTATGAATAATCCCACCTTTGGATTATTTTCTAATAATCCAACCTTTGTAAAAAATTTGCCCACAACATACCCTATTACTAATAATAGGTAATAAACTAATAATAGGGTATGCTGCTAGCAAACTAAAATAAAGATTGGATTATTGATAGCGAACTAAGGGCAAACATTGATTATTAAAAAATAATCAAAAAGTTGGATTATTCATGGCGGAGGAGCAAAAAGTTGGATTATTAATGTCAATTTTTCCTATAATATTTCATACGAATAAACTTGTATATTGCACGAATTTTTATACTAATTAAATAATAATAATAATAATAATAATAATAATAATAATAATAATAATAATAATAATAATAATAAAAATATAACAATATAGGGCGATCAAGCATCAATAGTAGGAGGAGCAATAAATTATGTGAAAGAGCTAGAGCAACTATTACAATCAATGGAGACAAGGAAGATATCCAAAAAAGACAACCAACAACCACCACCACCACCGTCTCCTTCAGAAGGCGACGGTGGTGGCGAAAAAAGAAATGCATGGCCAGAAATATTTAATGATTTCTTCAGCTTCCCACAATACTCAACTCGGTCAAAATCGGAGGGTAACTCAGTGATGAATAGTTGTAATAGAAGTGTAGGAGACATAGAGGTGACAATGGTGGAAAGCCATGCAAACGTGAAGATAATGGCGAAGAAACAACCAAAACAACTTGTTAAATTAATAGCAGGATTTCAGGGTCTTCGTCTTAATGTTCTTCATCTTAACGTCACTACTATTGACTCTTTCGTCCTTTACTCTTTAAGTCTCAAGGTATGTTCCTTACTTTTCCTACTTTTTTCATTGGAAAAATTATCTAAAATAATTCATATTTTTCATAATTTTCCTTTAATAATCAAAGTTATTGATTAACCATGAATAATCTGAATTTAAGTGGTACTTTTTCTAGAGCAAGATGGGTATCCAAATGACTTGCTGTAGTAATTTTTTTGACAAACATAAATTAAAATAAAACGTTGAAAAAATATGTTAAAAAAAATTTCTAATTTTTTTTATTCTTCAGAATTTTTATGTAAATTTTCATTATTTTTCTCTAATTTTACATTAATTTTCAGTTTAAGTTTTTAAAAAATTACCTAAAATATTAGATTATCGAGTTATTATGATTAATCAATAAATGAGATTATTGTAGGAAAATCATGAAAAGGTTGAATTATTCTAGGTAATTTTCCTTCTTAATTTTAATATTTGGCTTTTTTGATTGGTTGATCAGCTAAAAGTTTTTGGTAAACGTAGCCTTTAAGCTCGATTAAACTGCCAACGAACCAATAAATAATTTTTACCTAACATACGTCGTATCTTTAGCAATTTGATAAAACCATTAACTTAATTATTAGTTATTAGGAAATACTTTTAGATGGTTAAACTAGCCAATAATTTTGGTGTATAGTTCTATTTAACAACCATTTATCGAATAGGAACTTGTTTATTTTTTTTTGCCATACTTACAATTTATAAATACATTAATTAAGAAAAGCTAACCAACATTTGGAGGGTCGATTAATGAAAATAATAATAGTGTTTAAAGAGAGAACCATGAATCAAATTGAAGAAAATTTTTTGTAATTAATTTGATGAATAATTAGTTAATTAGGTTATAAATATCAAACTTAATGTTATAGTGTTAGAGTATATAACATATTCTGGGGCCTCAACCATTAGCTTAAGCTTTTGGTTGAGTTGGTTCCTTGACATGGTATCAGAGCCAACGCGACAAAAGGTCACGGGTTTGAATCTCAACCGCTGCTCATTTAAGTGGAATATTTAGCACCAGGTATGAGGAGAGCATGTGTTGCATCCACACTTCTAGCCCAAAGGACTCTTGTGTGAGGGAGCGTGTTAGAGTATATAACATATTCTGGGGTCTCAACCATTAGCTTAAGCTTTTGGTTGAGTTGGTTCCTTGACATATAGACATATAATCAAAGGTCATTTAATTACTAATTAAATTTGATTGAAAATTTAATATATTAATTATCACAAATGCTTGTATGAGACACAATCTCATTATAAGAGAATACAACGAAAAACCCGCATTTCACAAATATTGCTTATCTTACAATTTGTATTTAAGAATAAACAAAGAAATTGCATATTGACTATTTAACCGGAATACTACCTTTAGAAAATAAGAATATATTTGGTGAGCGTTGAAGTGTTAATTGTTTGATTATTATTTGATATCTTATATAGAGAAATCATACAAAAAATTTTCTTATAATTAACTAAACATGTTCAAAAGTTTACTTTTATAATAATATATATTTTCTCCGGTTTTTATTAGCTGTTACAGATAGTGATATCTTATGAAGAGAAATATTACTATCTGTAACAAGTAGCAACTAATAAATATCATTTGACGTTTTTTTTGCTAACAAAACTAGAGGAAGAAGTAGTTAGAACTAGACCTGGGAAATTTGATCCGACACGAAAATGGACCTGGGACCCGACCCGTCTAAACCCGAACCTGTCCGATCCGAAAGCGACTTAACCCGAAACATGACCGATCCGATAATTACCCGACCGAAAATGACCTGACCGGCAACCGACCCGACCGACCCGTTTTGACAGGTCTAATGTCAATTTGTAGAGTAATCTCAATGTTAGAATTCATTTCAAATAAAATTTTTGTTTTACTGTATCTCAACATATTGACTATATCATTTGAACCCTAAAACTCTTTAATAGATCTCAAAAAATTCGTATTTAACATCTTTTTATTCATCGTATTTATTTTTCTTTAAAAAAAGGACGTTATTATAATCATCTTAATTGATACATATATCTTGTTAAATCAGTCAAATGAGTTTTTTATTTTTCTACAATTTAGTAAGTAAATCGATATAATTTATAAGAGCGATTTGCACATTTGAATAAGCTTTTCAGAAAAGAAACATTGCTACCCTAGATTATAAAACTTGTATCTTATAAGTCGAAATAAATACTTAATTATTGGTATATCTTTCCAACATAATAATTGTGAAAATATTTTTATGAGAAAATGAGAATATATTTAACGTCATTTTTATCTAACATTACGCGATAAATTTTATGAAGCACGTATAATGCAAGTCTTTCAAAATAAGTATTAATTCTCTTATTTTCTTTACACTTAGATGAACTCCACATACCAACTAGTTTTAGAAAATCGCACATTTGGTTTCTCTAATGTGACACTTATCTTACAAATCCAACTATACATAGAGATTTAAAGTTTAGACAACGAGCATCGCAATTACTGATTTCTTATAACTTGAATTCAATCACATATAAGGCTTTAATACTGTGTTAATTGATATGTGGATTAATGTCATAGGGATGAGAAATAGTTTTTTTATTAAAAAAATTTCATAAATAATAAAATATGGAAAAATCATATTTTTAATTTTCATAATTTATAACCCGTTGGGTCAAACCGACCGACCCGGAACCAAGAATGACCCGACCCGAGAATAACCCGACCCGAAAGTGACCCGACCCGTAACCCGTCCGACCGACCGTTTTCCCAGGTCTAGTTAGAACCAATCAATTATATATTTGTGTTTAATGAAACACAAACCGAAAACTATTGGTTTTGTTTGATAAACTATTTTTAAATCGTTTGACCAATTAAAAGTATTAATTGATAAGCTAGCTAATAAGTCATATACTATAAAAATATTAAAAAATTAATTGTTAATTAGATATTATTTTTTGTTTATTAGATGAAAAGTAAATTAAAAAGTGAAATCCAATGAAAAAGCAACTTAATTACCAAACAATTTCGGACTTAAAATCTAATTAACTTTTAAAACAATTTACAAAATACAAACGAAAAAAAGCAAATTTTATTTCAGTTAGGGCACTATTATCTTTTCTAGTCAAAGTCTTTTCCTTCCCTTTGTCCTATCTTACAATCTTAAAAATAGTCGCAAATCTTGTATGAGACCGTCTTACCGTGAGACGACCAATACAAGCAAACCAAAGTTAAACTTATATATAAGTTAACTAGATAAAAACAATTTTTTCATTAAGCCGTGTAAAATTGAGTCAGTCCATATTAAGCCGTGTCACGATGAGACGATGTTAATAAAGAATTTGTCAAAATATAGAAAACAAATTCTTACTTGAGACCGTCTTTTGTAAAGACGGCTCTCAAAAGCCCAATCCGAATTTAAATATATATTGTTACAACTCTAATATAGATTTGGGCTGGAGTTTTAAGAGTCGTCTTTACAAAAGACGGTCTCTCAAGAGATCACCGGGACATTGAAGAGGGAATGAAACAAAGATTGCATTAGAATTTGGATGTAATAGTTAGTTTAGTGTTAGCGGTAGAGCGCATCTATCGGGGTTAGCAGTTATGTAAAAGGGAATCAACACAAGCCGCAGATAGAAGCCAAATCTATACGACAAATAGGGGACCGTGTGCATTCTTGTTTTGCTCTCCTGCCTATTTGAACTATCCAACTAGGGGCTGCCAAATATTTCATCTTTTTTTTTTTTTTTTTTCAATACAAATTTTGGAGTGTTTAAAATAAGATTTTTGTTGGTTTTTGCGGTTGGTTTTTGATTTTTATATTTTTTATTGGTTCAAAAGTTAAATAAAAAAATGAGTTTGTTAAATGATTTTTCAGCCTGAGTTTTAAATCAAAAAGAAAAGATTAACTTGGTTGATTTTTTCATTGATTTTTAACTTTTTTGATCGTTTTTTTCTATAATAATTAGCCAATAATTAACGCTTAACTTTATTAGTCATGTTACTAAACAATCGACTTATTCAAATAACTTAAAAGTAAACAAAAATAACTAATATTTTTAATAAAAAAAATAAACTGAAAAAGCTAACAATAAACGACGCTATTTACCAAATACCCTTATCTTTTGTTTGAAAACATGTATTCTTAAATGTCAATTATGGAATCATAAATGAGGAATTTAAAAATGATAAAGTTTAACATATCATTCTCAAATTCTTAACTTTAACTAGTTTGAAAACAAAGATGAAATTGACTCAAATCTAAATTTGAACTTTTTTTTTTTTAATTTGTCAAATACTAAACTAATCCAATAGCAAATAATATCATTATTCTCAAACATAACATTAAGTCATTCACCAAATATTTCCGCTGATCAATCCAATGTACTAAAAAGCTAATAACTTACAATGCCAAATGTACGAATTTAACTTTACATGCTAGCCGCTAGGTGTAGTCATCTAAAAAGATTGATTCCCAATTTCACATGACGGTTCAAGTATTTGACTGCAAGCAAATAATGGATAGCATTGTAAAAACAAACATCAAATTTTTTTTTTCCACCAAACCAACTAAACTAAAATCTTAAGTTAATGGTTCAAATTACAATATATAATATATTATATTACGTCTTCTCAAATAGAAATTGTTTTAGATAGAAATATAAATGTATTCCGGCTGTGAGAGAATAATCAACGCACTCAACAAAAATGAAGAGGATGCCTCATACATTAAATATTTGACTTGAAATAAAAGGTGACTAAATATAAAACCAATAATATGTAGATTATGTTAAATTTGACAATTTATCAATAAACCAACTCAAGAAAAGTTAATACACAATACCAAAAAGACTAAATAAGTGGGATGGAAAGTTACTGTTTGTCCATGACTCTATATGAGGCCATAACAAAAATATTTTACCTTAAAATACAAATTTTATGTTTTTAACATACAAATGATCTTGAAACAAATCAGTATATAATTTTCTTACTACACCACAAATTGTTTTCATGTATTTAAATATATACAGATAATTTTACTCATTTATCATAAAAACAAAAGTTTTTCTGTGGATATTTTACAACTTTGTTTATGTTATGTTTGGAAATAATGTATTGATTTGCAGTTTAGAATTGACTCGATTTTAGTGTTTTTAAATAAAAAACAAAGAGTAATTTGAAAGAAAAATGATTTTTTAAAATCGAGAATGATTTTTAACCTTTTTTTGAAAGGAAAATGACTTTTTAAACCTTGTCATTTTCAAATTAATTATTTATAAATTCATAATTAAAATCTACAATTTAAAATGTTACGCATTCGATTTTCATCTACCCATGTTTTCCTTGTCATGATATTAAAAGCCAACAATATGACAGAATGGTTACGGGTTTGATTTTTCATTCACCCTTGAAAAACATATTTTAAGATTTAAACCATCAGAATAGGTAAAAGTAAATGACACTCCCAGTATCCGTACAAAGCAGGGTCCGGGTGAGGATTTTATATTTCTTGAAAGATGCGGACAAATCATACCCGTTCCCCCAAGGAGGGAATAAAAAGAAATGTGCACAGTCAAGTAGGGGTCGAGCCCCACACCTTCTGCTCCACATGCCACAAACGCTTTTTGGCTAAATCGTCAGAATAAAATATTGATGTATAAAATATGTTTTTTTGAAGTTATATAATAAATTATTAAAAGATTATTTTTGCTTATTAATTAGATATAATAATTCTAATTCTCTGAAATAGGTTGAGGAAGGATGCCAGTTGAGTTCAGTTGATGATATAGCGGGAGCAGCTAATCATATACTTGGTCAAATCCAAGAGGAAGCTGGAGATCATTTACTTTGATTAAACCGTAATTTATGCTTCCAATAATAATTATTAATCTGTATTAGCACTTAATTACCAACCACTAATGGCAAAAGAGTGGCTTTTTTTCCAATTATTTTAAAAGTTATTCCCCCTTTTCTTAATGGATTGCCAACATTATCCACTTTTTAAAGATTTTTCAGACTTTTTATATTACTATTTTCTTTTATATCTTACTTTATAAGCATCAACCCATATAGAAGTAGCTATTATCCTCCATTTTTAATTAATAGCCACATGTTATATAGTAAATGTTATTAATTAATTAATTTTTTATGATTTCTTTTTGATATCGTAAAGAAAAATATAGTTAAGTGAATTTTTATTTGATCTGTCTTGATGCATGTTTTCATTCTATCAGCTATTTGTAACTTTTCATTGATAAATTTCGAGAAATTTAATGCTAAACAAGCACATTAAATTCCGTCTGATCGTAAGTATTAAATGGAAATGAAAAATTGGTATAGTTTTTGTAAAAATCTCTTAACTTGTTACTCCTACAAGGTATGATGAATGTATTAGTATATGAAAATGTAGTATTAGATGGCAATGAAAAAACTATGAACACGATTCGTGATTAACATTTTTATTATCATGGGAATAACATGATACAGTTAATAATGAAAATTTACACTATAAATTATTATCATTATAGGAATAATATAACATGCTATATAAATCATTCGCATTACTAACATTTAATACCAATAATCAAGCCGACATTAGTATTTGGTGAGCAGTAGAATTTGACAGACATGAATGAATTTCATATCTCATAGAAGTGAATGAATCACGGGCAACATATAGGAGTACTACTCATGCTTAGTAAAAAAAATTATTGTTCGTCCTAATTGTGTAGGATTCACCAAAAAAGGGTGTCAATTATTACGTTAGAATAATACTCTAATTTAATTCGATTCAAGTATGAGAAAAAAAATGTTAGATTTTTAATTCAATTATATAAATCGATTCTGAATTGGAGCAAAATTAGAGTCGGATTTCATAAAATTTTTGACAAATTGGCTCCAATTTAATTTAATTTTTGACTTTGACTTTATCCTAATATTCAATTTTAGTTTATTATAGACAAATTTGTATATTTAAGCTTAATATAGACAAAAAAAAGAGTGACTCTTGTTTATGCATTCATCATAAGCAGTTGAGTTATGGGACTGCATCATAGAATCGATACTTTTCCATGAGACTACAACAAAGTTAAAACTTTGATGTACTATATTTATAAGACACTATTATTATTGCAGAAACTCTCTTGTGAGACCGTTTCATCCGTGCAATCAGCTCAGGTCTAAAAAGTTTTTTTAGAATATTCTAACATATTAATTTTAAGACTTAAAATGACAATTTCAAGACTTAAAAATCCAATTTTAAGACTTTAAAAGTTAATTTCAAAGTTTTTAATATCAACATTAATGTTTGAGTTATCCTACTTTAAAGTTGAAATGAGAATTTTAAGTCTAGCAATTAGTCTTTTAAGTTTTAAAATTGGTTTTTTAAATATTGAAATTGGCAAATTCCATGATTTAAAATGTCAAATTTAAATCCTTGAAATTGTTCTTCTAAATCTTTAAATTGGTCTTTCTTAAAATTGACATTTTAATTTGAAAAATTGGTAACAAAATATATATAATTGGGTCGGCCCAATAAAACGCATTTCATAAATAAGACGGTCTCACAAGCTAGTGAGACGGTCTCACCCAAGTTTTTGTGATTTTATTATTGCAGTGTAGAAGTCGAATTTTCGAGAACTCTTATGAGACAAGTTTTATTCACGACCAGCCTAATTGGGTAACACTACAGGATCCATCTTACTGTTAAATGTTGGCAGATAATTAAGAAACACAAAAAAAAAATAAATGATTATTAAATAATCATGCATTACCATTGAAATTAATGGTGTTTCCAAATATAGGAAAAAAAATAACTAATGGTTATTTGAATATTGTAGGCTAAATTTTAAATGGCTTAGGTTGCTTTAGGAAAACTATAAATTCAGCATTTCATTCATTTGTATGTAGTAATTCAGAGAAAATCTAGAGAAGAAAAATAACTCGAGAAAAGAGGGGTTGTGTTTTTGTTATTGTAATTTGGTATAAATAGTCATTTTGTTTATATTATTATTTCTCACTCAAATTTGATTCAATAGAAAATTTGCGTTATTTTCTTAACAACTGGTATCAGAGCTTGGTTGACAATTAGTTCACATTACGATTAAAAAAAAAAAAACGATCGTAAAAAGAAAAGGTCAAATTTGAGTGGGAGAAATGGCGGCGGACAAAGGAGAAGTTAAACTTGAAAAATTCGATGGTAAAGATTTCGGATTTTGGAAAATGCAGATTGAAGATTATTTATACCAGAAAAAACTCTATCAACCTCTGGAAGAGAAAAAGCCAGAGGGCATGCAAGAAGCAGAATGGAAGCTTTTAGATAGACAAGCTCTTGGAGTTATTCGATTGACGTTATCACGCAATGTGGCGTTTAACATTGCAAAGGAAACCACAACGGCAGGTCTCATGAAAGCTCTTTCTAATATGTATGAGAAGCCATCAGCCTCCAACAAAGTTCATTTGATGAGGCGGTTATTTAGTTTGAGGATGTCGGAAGGTGGATCGGTAGCTCAGCACCTTAATGAACTCAATTCTGTCACAACCCAGTTGAGTTCTGTTGAAATCACTTTTGATGATGAAGTATTAGCATTAATACTTTTATCTTCCCTGCCAGATAGTTGGAATGCTACAGTCACAGCTGTGAGTAGCTCATCGGGAAGTAACAAGTTGAAGTTTGATGATGTTCGTGATCTGGTTCTTAGTGAGGAGATTCGACGAAGAGAATCGGGTGAATCTGCATCCTCTTCAGTATTGCATACAGAGTTAAGAGGAAGAACTTTAATCAGAAGGAATGAACGTGGAAGATCAAACTATCGAGGACAATCCAGAGATAGGAGGTCAAAATCTAGGAATCCAAATAATTTCCAAAACTCAAAGACTATTGAGTGTTGGAATTGCGGAAAGATTGGGCACTATAAAAATCAGTGCAAGGGAGCACCAAAAGGCAAAGAAGTGAAGGCAGAGGCAAATGTCACTTCTACCGGAGAAGGTGATGATGCGTTGATATGCTCATTGGAGAGCAAAGAAGAGTCTTGGGTATTAGACTCTGGAGCATCGTTCCATGCTACTTCTAATAAAAACTTTTTTGAGAAGTATGTTAATCGAAACCTTGGACAGGTATACCTTGGTGATGACCAACCTTGTGATATTGTTGGTCAAGGTAATGTTAAGATTAAGTTAAATGGGTCAGCTTGGGAGCTGAAGGATGTCAAACATGTTCCCGATCTAAGGAAAAACTTGATCTCTGTTGGGCAGTTGGCTCGTGAAGGTTACACTATAATCTTTCAAGGTGATAATTGGAAGATTTCAAAGGGATCAATGACAGTTGCTCATGGTAAAAAGAATGGTACTCTCTATCTGACAGCTGGAACGTGTTATTCGATTGCAGTTGCTACAGAGAATGAAAACTCCAAGTTATGGCACCAAAGACTTGGCCACATGAGTGAGAAAGGAATGAAGATCATGCATTCAATTGGGAAACTCCCTTGTCTAAAATTTGTTAATTTAGACATGTGTGAAGAATGCATTCTTGGAAAGCAGAAAAGGGTAAGCTTTCAGACATATGGAAGAACTCCAATGAAAGAAAAATTAGAGCTTGTTCATTCTGATGTGTGGGGACCAACAACCACCCAGTCTATAGGTGGAAAACAGTACTTTGTGACTTTTATTGATGATCACTCTAGGAAAGTATGGGTTTACTTTCTAAAATACAAGTTCAAAGTGTTTGAAGCTTTCAGGATATGGAACGCTAGGGTTGAAAATGAAACAGGTCTGAAGATCAAAAGGCTCAGGTCCGACAATGGTGGAGAATATGAAGACTCCAAATTCAAGAGGTTTTGCTACGAGCATGGTATCAAGATGGAAAGAACTGTGCCAGGTACGCCTCAGCATAATGGCATAGCTGAGCGAATGAATCGTACATTGACAGAAAGAGCCAGAAGCATTTGTATACAATCAGGTCTACCAAAACAACTATGGGCAGAAGCAGTCAATACAGCAGCTTACTTGATCAATCGAGGACCATCAACCCCATTAGATTACAAATTACCAGAGGAGGTATGGAGCGGCAAAGAGATCAAGTTGTCGCACTTAAAGGTATTTGGTTGTGTAGCTTATGTGCACATTAGAGATCAAGGAAGAAATAAGCTTGATCCTAAATCAAAAGTTTGCACTTTCATCGGTTACGGCGAAGATGAGTTCGGATAGCGCATTTGGAATGATGAAAGCAAAAAGATTATTCGTTCAAGAGATGTAATTTTCAATGAGAGAGTCATGTACAAAGATAGGCATAAAATTGAGAGTTATGACACAAATCAAAAAGAATCTACATTCATTGATGAAGATTATGTCCCAGACAATACGATGCAAGAGTATACTATCATAAGTACTCCGCAACAAGAAGAACAGACTGTACAGGGCTGTACATCGCAATCAAATGACATACAACAACCTTCTTGTCCAACTCCTACACTAAGAAGGAGTACTCGACCACATGTGCCTAATAGAAAATATATGAATTATTTGTTATTAACTGATGATGGGGAACCAGAAGATTATTATGAAGCATCCCAGACCAGAGATGCTAGCAAGTGGGAGCTTGCAATGAAAGATGAAATGCAATCCCTGATTTCAAACCAAACATGGGAACTAACTGAGTTACCCATAGGTAAGAAGGCCCTGCATAACAAATGGATATATCGAGTAAAAAAGGAGCACGATGATTCCAAGAGGTATAAGGCTCGGCTAGTTGTCAAAGGTTTTCAACAGAAAGAAGGAGTTGATTATAATGAGATATTTGCTCCTGTTGTGAAACTCAATACCATTAGAACAGTTTTGAGTATTGTTGCAATTGAAGATCTTTATCTCGAGCAGTTAGATGTGAAGACTGCATTTCTTCATGGAGATCTTGATGAAGAAATATACATGCATCAACCAGAAGGTTTTATAGAAAGTGGAAAAGAAAAGATGGTATGCAAACTTAAGAAAAGTTTGTACGGGCTAAAACAAGCCCCAAGACAGTGGTACAAAAAGTTTGATAACTTCATGCATAAGGAAGATTTCCAGAAGTGCAACGCTGACCACTGTTGCTACTTCAAGAGATATCAATCCAGTTATATCATCCTATTACTTTATGTTGATGATATGTTAATAGCAGGTTCTCATATGAATGAAATTATTAAGCTGAAGCATCAATTGTCAAGGGAATTTGACATGAAGGACTTAGGTCCAGCAAAGAAGATTTTAGGAATGCAAATCACAAGAGATAAGCAGAGCGGCACTTTGCAGTTATCACAATCCGAGTATATCAAACGTGTTCTCCAGAGATTTAATATGGGTGATGCTAAGCCTGTTAGTACACCGTTGGCGAGTCATTTTCTTCTATCAAAGGATCAGTCCCCTCAGATAGAAGAAGATAAAGAATATATGGCCAAGGTTCCTTATGCCTCGGCTATTGGAAGTTTGATGTATGCAATGGTTTGCACAAGACCAGATATTGGACATGCAGTGGGAGTTGTAAGCAGATATATGTCCAATCCAGGAAAAGTCCATTGGGAAGCTGTTAAATGGATTTTGAGGTATTTACGAGGTACAATTAATAAATGTTTGTACTTTGGTAAAGGTGAATTGAAAATACAAGGTTACGTTGATGCAGACTTTGGCGGTGAAGTCGATAATAGAAAGAGCACAACGGGTTATGTATTTACAGTTGGAAATACAGCCGTAAGTTGGATGTCCCAACTACAAAAGATTGTTGCTTTGTCCACTACAGAGGCTGAGTATGTGGCAGTGACCGAAGCTAGTAAAGAGATGATATGGCTTCAAGGTTTGTTAGATGAGCTGGGGTTCAAACAAGAGAATAATATTTTGTATAGTGATAGTCAGAGTGCTATACATTTAGCAAAGAATTCGGCGTTTCACTCAAGAACAAAGCACATTGGTGTTCGTTATCACTTTATCAGGTCTCTTTTAGAAGATGAAGTGTTAACTCTCAGAAAAATTCTTGGTAGTAAGAATCCAGCAGACATGTTAACGAAAACAGTGACGATCGACAAATTGAAATTGTGCGCAACATCAATTGGTCTTAAAATGACAGAAGACTAGTTGAGGTTCTACTCCTTGGTGTGAAGACAGATTGAAATCAGTCTTCAAGTGGGAGATTGTTGGCAGATAATTAAGAAACACAAAAAAAAAATAAATGATTATTAAATAATCATGCATTACCATTGAAATTAATGGTGTTTCCAAATATAGGAAAAAAAATAACTAATGGTTATTTGAATATTGTAGGCTAAATTTTAAATGGCTTAGGTTGCTTTAGGAAAACTATAAATTCAGCATTTCATTCATTTGTATGTAGTAATTCAGAGAAAATCTAGAGAAGAAAAATAACTCGAGAAAAGAGGGGTTGTGTTTTTGTTATTGTAATTTGGTATAAATAGTCATTTTGTTTATATTATTATTTCTCACTCAAATTTGATTCAATAGAAAATTTGCGTTATTTTCTTAACATTAAATTACTCTCTTTCTAAAGTAGGGTAAAGGCATCATGATCTCTGTAGGGCTGTTTGTTTTAACCTCTGCATTATTATTCATGATTTCTCCGGCTTATTGTCAATGTCGGTATATAGCTAGAAAAATACGAAATATATAAACTTTATACAAAAATTCTTGTGAGTGACGGTCTTTCTGAGAGATTATCACTAATTGGTCCGACTCATTATATATTTTTTTAAATATTATTAGTAGGCATTAAGAATATGTAAGTAGACATTAAAGATATTAAAAGTAGGCATTAAGGATACAACAAGTAAGCATTAAGGAAAATATAAGTAGGCATTAAAAATACGATAAGTAGGTATTAATTTTTAATGGACTATGCTTGAGATACGTCTAAGCTTAAGCTTATGGTTGAGGTCCCAAAATGGGTTATACGTATACTCTAATACGCCCCCCCACGTGAGAGTCCTTTGGGCTAAAAGTGTGAATGCAACGCAAATTCCCTATAGCTGGCGTTAAATATTTCACTTTGAATAATGGGTGATTGAAATTCAAACCTAGTCACACTCGTTTCTGATACCATGTCAAAGAATCAACTCAACCACAACTCCTGACATCATCATTGTTAAAAGGGTCGAGTTCTCAAGGTTTAAAGGTGTCTAATGAAATCAAGCGTCCTATCAACAAAAAAATGAGTAAATTTAAGGCCAAAAATATTCTGAGGTTCATTCAGGTTTATTTGTCTCCATGTCTTTATCTACCTGTAAGTATCTTCCAAAGATATAAAGTTAACAATTTTACAACTATTAGAAATAGTACTCCAACAGTTTTATAAAGGATGATCATAACTCTTGTAATCATTGAAGTAACTTCAAATTATTTATATATACATAGTAGTTGCTAAAATTACTTGCATTTATTACATTGTCCATACGACCATATTGTTGTCAAGGTTTGCTGATTCATCATTATTAGAGGTACTTTTCTGCCTCTATTGTCATATTTGTATTGAGGATAAATATTTATTAAGAAAATAAAAGTTCAAATTAACAAAATAAGTTATTGGAGTAGAAAACTAAGAGACTATTCATGTTAGTATTAGACCGTGACAATTCGTCACATGATCACACCAATGGACCACTTCTGTAGATATACTCACGTGGCACCCGTGGGTTAGGACCCACAAATCCACGAGTAATAAGCGTGACTTGTATACAACACTTGATGAGTTTCACTCTTTCTCAAAACATATGGTGTTAGGAGAATTACCCACCAAGCATTATAGTTCACAACCCAATATTTTGACGATGTACGATCTTTTATATACTCAAGGAGTAACTCCTACTATTACCAATTGGTTTTAGTAGTAAACCTTCTTTGGGTTTATGAGTGGACTACTTCTTCTCCTCCTTGTTTGGGTTGCCCAGGCCCATTTTCTAAATTCTATCGTATCGCACTCACCTTTTCAATCTACCTTTTACTGTAATTTCATTTTAGCAACTTCAATTCGATTTGCTTAAAGACTTATTAGAGTTTGAATTGCTTTTATGTTATTTGGTGTGTAACTTTATGTTTGCGAAGACAATTAGGATCAAAATATTACTCCCTCTAATTTTATTTTAGATATAATATTTGCTTGGACACGGTTATTAAGGTTGATGTGGGGTCTATTAAAAGGTTAGTAGTTGCACCCATTTGTCCCATTTGCGAAGACAATTATATTAATTGTAAAGGTGGTAGTGGGAGACCGGGGTATTGTAAGTAGTAAAAGTTGGGGTATTTTGAACATTACTTGTGTGAACATGGGGTATTTAGGTAAAAAAAGATTGACGAAAAAGAAAATGTGACAATTGATATGAATTTGCGAAATAAGAAAATGCGACAACTAAATAGAATCGGAGGGAGCTTTAGGCGTTTTTATTTATTAATTGACTTAGAGGGTGTTTGAAAAAATGGTTAATTGAACAATTTTAGCTTATTTTGATACAAATAGGAATTGACTGGTCAAACCAGCCAATGCAATGTTCGGTAAACTATCTGGTTAAAACAACTTATTAATATGAATAAAGTATTTTTAAAAAGCTGTTCATAGCTGCGGGTTTAAAATCAGCTGGTCAAATCAGCTATTAGCTAGTTACCATTTATTAATTGCTTACCAAACAATCCCTTACTTTCTTTTGGCTACTCTACAAAAGACTTCCACCAAATACTCTACAATGAAGGAACTGAACACGGCCAAATCATGAAGAACACAAGGACAAGCAGCAGCTAATTGTGTTTAAGCAAACACATGAAACAATTTAACCGTAAACAGCAACTACCAAAATATTATAAAGGACGTGTGAAAGCAAAGATTAATAACTACCTAGAAACTACATGGGGCAGCAGCTGCCACGTCTATGAAGTTATTATAATATTAAGAAATTAACTCAATTAAAATATTAAACTAATGGTCGGGGATTTTTGGGCTAAAATTATAGATGCAACACAGACTCTCCTCATACGTGAAACTAAATATTCCACTTTAAATGAGGGTAGTTGAGATTTGAACTCGTGACCTCTTCTTACATTGACTTCTTATACCATATCAAAAAACCAACTTCAACAAAAAATTATGCTGATCGTTGAGACCCGAGAAAATATTTTGTAATCTAATTAACCTAATAGTTGAAGCCCTTAACCAGAAATTGACCCGCCCCAATTCAGTTTGATTCGCGGGCTAAATAACTCTTTACTCCCTTGTTCCAAGTGTAATCAGCACCTTTAAATCATATGATGTGTATAAAAGATAAATGACATAATTATGAGCAACATAGAATTATAAGAACTTATATGCAAAGTCCTTATATGGATAATGAACTAGAAGAAAAATGACATTCTATTTAACTTGAATAGAAAAATGTCATCTCATAATAATCAATCCACAAAATGAACCAAATTATATAATCATAGAGATCACGAATAAAAATTGACAAATTTTTTGAAGGTCATGTATCATTTCAAAAGTTATGGTATTTTTTTGACAAGTTTATATCTTCAAACACTTAAAATATATGAGAGCCCTAATATTTTAGGGTCCTATACTATACGTTCGAACATACTGTACATGTTTAAAACACACCCTGATGGTGATTAAATTCTAAAAAAGTTACATACAACTAATTGTCGTACAGAATACTCCAATTCTAATGTAAATCCATCCCTCTTAGGCACTTGTATATATCCGTGAAATATTCTTTTAGATACATTGATTGCTCACAACTTATATTGGGCACCTCTATTGTTCGTTATTGGCCTTATTAGAAACAAGGGTGTCACTGGCCTTATTCCTAGATAACATGGACCTAGCTCTTAAGGAGGTTGGGTATGTCACAATCTGATCATCTGAGATAATCATAAGCAAGTCAACTTTAAATTGATTTAAAGATATGTAGCTCTTTACCATTTAAGGTCGCACTTGCGGATTTTCTTCAGTGTGCACACTACAAAAAAAACTAAGTTTGGCGACAAAAAAAAGGTTTCTGCCTCTAAGTCTGGCGCAAAACTTGCAACAAAGGGTTTTTTTGTCGCCAAAAAGTTTGTTCAAAATTTTTAAACGATTTAATTTTTAGTAATTGGGCGGAAAAATTTTATGCGACAAAATAAGAGACAAAACTCTTTGTCCCCTAACTGTATGCAACAAAAAGTTTTGTAGCTTAACTTTTATGCTACAAAATTGGTGACAAAACTTTTTTGTCACATAAACCTATTTATCTTATTTATACTATCCATACGTCCTTCTCCATTCGTCTTCCACCTTCCTCCATTTTCTCTCATTCTCTCCATATATTTTCCACACCTTACTCTTCATTCTCTCCTTTCTAACCCTAATTTTTCCTAACTCCTCATTATTTTTACTTACATACTTTCACCATTTTTCTAACTGATCTTTTTTTGGCCGGTTGTTTACATTTTTTCCGGTCATTTTTCAGTGGCTTTTGTTTGAGCATTTTACTTGTGGAGCTTCAAACTTTTGATTTAAAGGTAATTTCAATTAATTTTGTTTATTTTCTTTTTTTTTCCTTTATTTTTTGATGTTTCGAACATGAAACTAATTTTAATTTTAGACAATTTAAAGTTTTTTGGGTGTTTTGAAATTTTAGGATTTTTTTATGGGTTTTTTTAGATGATTTCGAAAATTATGATTTTTAGGGTTCGTTTAATGGATTTATGGGATATTATTGATTTTCTACCTTTGTTATTTTTCTGATTTTTGGCTTTTTTCGAAAATTTAGAGAATTTCGAAAATTAGGGTTTTTAGTCTTGCTTTTTTTGATTTATGGAGATCTTTCTAATTTTTTTAAAATTTTTCGAAAATTTAGAGACTTTCTTAGCTTTTTTAAATTTTTTATGCTTTTTCAAAAATTTAGAGATTTATGATTTTTGGCTTAGTTTTTAGTCTTGTATTATATTTTAAACATTTATGTAAATAATATTTTTAATTGTATTATAAATATTAATGTATAATTTTTCCATATATTAATGTAAAATTAATTTTTAGTATATATGTATAGATTTATTTACATTTATTTATTGTGTTATTAATTTAAATGTACAGCTTAAATTTTGTACATTTTATATTAATTAAACATTTTTGTACATATTAATACTTATTGTATAAAAATTAATGTATATATTTTTGGTTTATTATTGTATATTTAATTTAAGGTCCTTATTTTATAAATATGTCTTTATAATTATTTATAAAAAAATTGAATATTTGTTGTTATTATTTAATAATAATAGTAATATATATTATTATTGTTAAATAATAATAACAAATATTCAAAATTTTTTTTTATATATGATCTGATTCAAGTAGGCGACGCAATAGGCGACTACTTTTATTTGCGTCGCATAACTAGGCATCAAAGCATGCGTCAGAAATAATCCTAGGCGACAAAGTTTTATGTGATGCAGCTTTTGGACGCCTATTTTGTCGCATAACACGTTATGAGACGAAACTAACGACCTTTTCTCTTTGTCGCATGATTCAATTGTGTTGAGTCAAGCTCTAAGTCTCACCGTGATGGAGGTGAGTTCGATCACCTCGTGGCGTACGCCTTGGCTTGCACGTTTGAGAACGAGGTAGCAAGTGCAAGGAGGTACGAGAGCTTACGTTTCGGGTCAATCTATGAAGTGGTTGATGATGGTGATGCCATGAAGTGGCTCAATGAAGCCAAGATTGATGGAGGGAGCACCCTTGAAGAAGGCTCGACCATACGAGCTGAGAAGAGCAAGCCAAGCAGCAGCTCGAGCAAAGCTGCTCGATCATTCCAGTAGGGGCAGCAACTTCGCTCGGGTGGTCGAGCATAAGCCGCTCGGTCGAGCCACGTGCAGCAGGTGCATATTGCGGGTTTCTGTTTTTTCCTTTGCGGTTTGTGGGCTTTTGTCCCATTTGTCCTAGGTTATTCTAATATGTATTAGGACTATATATAGAGTCTCTAAACATTATTAGAATATAGTGTGAGGCATATTCAAGATTGAGAGCTAGGGTTTTACACCAAAAGAGTTCTTCTTCCTTGTTTATGTATTTTGAGAGAGTTTGAAGTAAAGCTTCAATCTTTGCTTTAAAAGGGTGTTCTTAAAGCTTGAAGGTGAATCATTAATGTATTGTGGTTTATATTAATGATAAGACACTTAGTTTGAGGGGGAGGTATCATTAGATGCCTCATTACATCTTGTGTTGTTGGGTTCCTTGTTGTGCTCTGTTTTTTGCATTCTTCTTTGCACTCTTTTTTGTTCTTGTTTCTTCACTAAAGTCTTAGCCCATTCACAACAAATTGTTTTTGCTCTGGCAGTTTTAAGGACTAGTGAATGCAGGTTCCACTTAAAAACGAATGTGATCAAAGGATATGTATTTGCGGAAACAAATGACTGAAAATGAGGCACAAGAGAAGACGCAATCCCTTCTATAACTCATATGAACATGCATCTAGATGCTTGAATGTAGTAGGAACACCCTCTATTTAAAGACTTTCATAATCATCATAATTATCCTGGTGTATTCCACTCATAGAAATTATGATCAGGGTTTGAGGAGGAAAAGAAAACGATAACTCAAATTCTTAAAGGAGAGTGCAACCAAAGAGTCCCTCAACTCAAAAAAATTATCTAGATAAATCTTCAGAAAAACCTTTAATAGTCAATAATTGGCTGGTAAGCGAAAGGCTTTGATAAAGCAACTCTTTAAATAAGGAAAAACATGATATGGAATGGGAAATTTGTGTTACGTCTATAAATCCAACAACTTAAAATCTTCTCGTATTAAAGAGTTTTTTTAAAATATTAGATCATAATTTTAAATTTTCAATTGCGTTAACAATTGGGTAATTCTTCCTTTTGTGCATTAAGCAATAACAACATTTTATAACAACTATGTCATTAAATAGCTTCTAATTAAAATGGGGTTTTTGGATAAATTGCACGTAATTTTATCCTTATTAGTGAAAACAAAGATATGATTTTTGATTATTTCTTAATACTTCCTATATACCTGTAAGAAAACACTTAACGAATAAATAAAATATATGAGAACTTTTAAGTCATATTACTCCCTCCAACTCAACCAAGTTGTCCCATTTGGGTTGGGCACGGTTTTTAAGAGTGAAATGGTGGGGTATTTTAATTGATTAAATTAATTGTAAATGTGGTAATTGGGTATTGGGAGTAGTAAAAGTGAGGGTAGTTGGGTATTTTAATTGATTAAATTAATTGTAAAGGTAGTAGTTGGGTATTGGGAGTAGTAAAAGTTGGGATATTTAGGTAAAAAAATCATTGCCAAAAATAAAAATGGGACAACTTGAGTGAATTGCCCATAAATAAAAATGGGACAACTTAGTTGAGTTGAAGGGAGTATAACACAACTTCAAAGGCAAAAAGAAAGTTCTAAAGATCATTTGCACATTGTCGTAAATAAGAAGTGTATATCATACTAATTATCTTAGTTAAGTATTTACATATTTTTTTCCTTCATAATACTTGCTATATTTGACTTTTACGCAATTTAGTGTTTTATTTTGATCATTTTATATATTGAATTATGCACATAAAAAAATTATAAAAAATTAAATATTATAAAAATATGTGATTAGATGGTTTTTTTTTGAGATAAAATAAGTTTGATTATAATTTTTTATATATATTAGTCGCAATATATAAAATAAGCTTGAATCATGATTAGTATATGTAATTATAATTCATAACGTAGCAATTTAATTTTCTATTCCTATGTCCGGAAAAAAAGAATCCAATAATTGAAAGCTATTAATTAATATACTAAAATTAGGCACTAGACTTATTAAGAATTTGTACTATAACGAAAAGAGGTTCTTGTATGGCCCGACAGTGCGGCTCTTTGTAACATGCATGCAATTTACATCAAATGAAAAGATGTTGACAATGACATCTACAATATTACTGCTTACTAAAAAAATTCCTAATTAATTATCGTGATTTGTAAATCACCACAAAAAAAATAATAATACTCTAATAAAATAAACAAAATTAAAAAAATAAATTAATATAAAAATATTCTCATTCTATCAAATTCTGCCATATAAAGATGATTTATTAACCTTACAAATAATCGTTATTTATTAAGATCATTTCAATTTCCTCGCGTTGTCTCACAATTCACAAATTATTTTTCTTCCATTTGTTACATTTTTATTTTTAGTCACTATTTAAACTTTTACATCAATTTTCCACCCACTTATTTAATTATATTTTATTTTATCTTTTTTCAGTATTAAACAACAATAATGACAAAGATTACACCTTTTTGTGCTTTGGACAATTAAATGAAGTACTCCTTTTGTCCAGAGTTTGCACTTCAGGGAAATTGTTAAAGTATTAAACATATCCTAGACCTCAACCATAAGCTTAAGCTTTTGGTTGAGTTGGTTCCTTGACATGGTATCAGAGCTCAGGATATGTTTAATACTCTAACCGAAATGACACTAAAATTAAAAAAAATGGGTTAAATAGATTTAGTTTTTGTCATTTTAATTATCTCTCTTATTTTGTTATTTATTAATGGGTCATTTATTTTGTTATTTTGTGCTTTGGACAATTCAATTACTTATTTTGTTAGATCTAATTCAATGAAGATTGTATTTTCATGTTCATTTATTTGTTCTTCATTTCATTATGATTATTAGTTGCTTTACGTTTTCAGTCATTCTATTTTAATTAATGTTGAGAAGCATCTAGAGGGAACTAATTGAAGTTTTATTTTTATTTTTTTGAAGGGAAAAGAACGCTATTATTCAGATAATTGAAGTTTTATCTTTATTTCCATAATTAATGAGTAGATTAGTTTCTAGGACAAAAGGATTGATCTCAATTTAATTATGGACTACAAATTTTTTGGCAAGATAATGTGGTACGTACTCTTTCCCAAAGAACTTGCACCAATTAAAAATACAGTGAAAATAAAAAAAAAGGATTAAAAGTTGTAAAAAAAAGTAAATCAAATAAATAAATGTAAATTAAAGAAAGAACGAATATCAGCCAATAAATTCAATGATGTAATTGAAAAAACAACAATATCAAAACCAACAAAAAAGTGAAGATGATTCTTTTAATAATTAAGACAAAGAGAGCATTCAAATGAACGTACAAAATATGTTGTGGCTATTATTGGTGTTAGAATGAGATGGAAGAAAGCAAGGAGGTTCTAAACATGTTTAATATGTTCTACTGCATAGGGCTCTAAGAAATTGAAGGCCTCAATATTAAATTACGTAAAACGTAGTACATATTTTATGTCTAAAGATAGAAAATTATTAAAAAAATATCATAATTTTTTATGTTAGGTCTACAAAAATTTCTTCTATTTTTACCCCGACCAGGAAGAAAGGAGTAGAAAAAGTTAGAGAGATGATATATGGAAGAAGTAAAGATAAAATATATAAAAAAAAAAGATGGCTATATTAATAAACGTTTGAGAAAATAAATTTTAAAAGTAAGTAAATTATCATTGAAAAGTCGAATTTGATTTTGTATGCTGAATTGATTTTTGGCTAACCATAAATATATATAGTATTCCCTCTTATTCAGCCTAAATGTCCCATTTAGTTTTTCACACTTGTCGAGACAACATTTTAACCCTCGATATCTCAAATTATTCTTAATTAAAAATTATAAAAATTTGATATTAATAATCTTTGTATTGAGACGAATCAAACAAGATCCCACATGACTATGTTTTAACTTATAGATTAAGAGTAAAATACAAATTAAGAGTGATGAATGAATAGTGCCAAAAAAAATATCCCATTTAGACTGAATAGGAGGTAGTACTATTTTTGATGTACTATATTTTTATCAAGCTAAAATTACTTTTATTCATTTTGTATGTTCCATTCATTACTAGATTTTATTGAAATAATTTATTTTACTAAATATTATCTTTTTATATGACTAATTATTATTTCTGTTTTTTTGGTCATCCAAATTAAATTATAATTAGGAATACATATATATCTACGTTTCAAATTCCTTTTTGTATGTTTACTTCTCTTTATATATTTTTTGCTAAACTTTACTAATTTTACGTAAATAAATTTATTGTTCTTAAATAAATTAACTTTTGAAAAAAAATTGAGATTGTTTTATTGATTAACATTGTTTTCTTCGTTGTACTACTAATTTTAGCTTTTGTAATGTTATTCTAGTGAATGACATTTTACATTTAATTTTATTAATCAAATTTATTTTTAAATGTTTATATTACGTAGAAAATGGAAAATGAGGTTAGTCATATAGTTAGTATTTTGTTAGTAAGTAACATTATCAACTGACATAAACTTATTTATTAGGAATCATTTCTTTTAGTTAAAAATCAAGAAGTTTCGTCAAAGTGGAAATTATTGTAGTGTTTACCATAGACAATAAATGGAAAAGTTGATTTGAGTGAGAGGAAATTCAATCTTACTATTTTATCCTCATAATTTTCTTTTTTAGTCTGTTTTATTAAATTTATCACAATTATAGTTTTTGTCATTATACATGTTTTTTCTTGATTTCCCTCTCGTCATCCGCATATTTAACTTCTATTTTTGTTTTTTTTTTCTCACAGTTTTCTTTCACATATTAATTTTAAATTTTAACCCATTATACTTAGAATAAAGTTGGGAATAGAAGCTATGACATAGACAGATCAACACAAATTCCACTAGTTTTCTTTCACAATATCATTACATATACATAATCATTGAAGTTAACTTTGATCAATGGCAATCATATCATACAATTCTATATTTTTGCTGCTAAATGACAAATGACAGTCTCACAGCCATCTACCAAATACAGCAGGATTATTGGTCCTTCAATAGTAAATCAATTTATTTCTAAAAAACATTAATTTAAAAAAATACATAGCTTTCAGAAATTATTTTACATTAATACAATTATCACATCACACATTAAAATATTGGAAAGGAAAAATAATAAACCTTTAGAAAAATATTTTAGTAAGAATATATTACTATTTTCATTTATTAGTGCTTTTACAGACAAATTCAATAGCTGTAAGAAAATACTGTACATCACAAATAAAAACAGTCAAAAAAACAATTAATTTCCTATAATTAATAAACAACACAGGATCACAATACTTTCCTTTTATACTAAATACAATATAATTTTAAAAGTTACATTTCAAATATGCAATTACACAATAATTTAAAAGTTATATTTTTCAAATAAAGTTATATTACTAGTATAATATAATCATCTTCATTACTCCCTCCGTTTTGATGAGTTAGCAGCAAAGAGAAAATAGGTGAATATTAGGAAAGTGGTAATAAATGAAGAGAGAGAATGAATTGTGTGGATGAAATTAAAAGAGAGTTAAAATATATGGATGAGATTAAAAGAAAGTGGTGGGCCATTATCCCAAAATAAAAATGTTGCAAATCAAGTGGGACGGACTAAAATGGAAAATGGTGCAATTTCAATGGGATAGAGGGAGTATATTGGATGGTCCAAAAAGAACCAGACAAAATTTGCTATAAAAGGTCATTCCAAATACAGCAACATTCTGTTTGAAAGAATATATAATAGCACTTTGATTTTGATTAAAAGAAGGGGTTAAAACAAAACTAATGATATGATATTTATCCGATTTTATAATCAAATTCGATTTGATCCGACTTAAAAATAAATTTACGATTATGTAAAAATCAATGTGGACATAAAATCTTATTTTAAATCGACCCAAAAACAATCCGATGATTCGAATGAACACCTCTGCCTATCAATGTGTTTGGATTCTTGAGGCAAAGAAATTAGGTGAAAATGATGTAAAGGGGTGAAATTAAATTAGGGCACAAAAGCATTTTCGGAATATATTTAGGTGATATTTTAATAAATATTTGCAACTTTGAAATGAAGGTAGATATTTTGGGTATGTATTATAGGTGGCATTTCCGTAAATATTATAAAAACAGCTGGCATAAACAAAATATATGTGGCCGGCCTTTAAATATATCATCATCATATCCACTGTATCCCGCTCATACAAACAATGGTCAAGGTCTGAGAGGGGAAGTACGGTCAAAGAGTCCCTCGTCTCAAAAGGATCTTCAAAGAGAGAGACACCTGCAACTATCCGAAAGCCTGTAACATACACCCACGTTAACTAGAGGTGTTCATTCGGGTCAGGTGTTCCGGGTCGGTTCAAAATTGGGTTTTGTGTTCACATTGGTTTTTACATAACTGTGAATCCATTTATTTTTAAGTCGGATTAAATTGGGTTCGGTTATAAAGTCGGGTATCTATCGGGTCATCGGATCTATTTTAAACACCTCTGAAAGAAACGGTACAATGGAGGTTCAACAAAGAAACACAAATGAAAAATAGATGCAAAAAGAGACACAAGTGTTTATGAGGTATCTTTGATACCTCCCCCTCAAATGATGTTTTATTATAAAAGATTCAACAATACAATTATAATAAACCCCCTTATCTTAAGAACAATCTCTTAAGATCACAAATACTAATGCAAAGCAAGAACACTCCTCTAGTTTCTAACAATGCAATAGCCCTCACAAGTTTGTGTGTTTGTGGTGTATCTTACTCTAAGAATTACACTCCCTTTTATAGTGTAAGATGGGTGTGATTCTTAGAGTCTCACATTAATCACCATAAACTCACTAGTAACTCCCTAATAACTATGATAATTAACCATAGAAATAAACATCACAATAAACATTACATTAAACAAAGAAGTAATGCACCTATTCAATGACTACACAAGAATTCTGACAAAAACAGAATCCTATGCTGCTCACTGACTGCTCGCTCGACCAAGACCAGACCCGCTCGACCCGAGCATAAGGTCGAGCCACATTCCAGAAACTTTATGTTTCATTCTGACCATCCTGCTCGACTAGCCTCACTCGCTCGACCTGGTCGAGCGGCCTTCAGTGGGTCGAGCGAGCCTATTTTTCTTCACACTTTGTTGCCTCGTGTGAGCAACACTTCATCAAGTGACCCAAACTTCAAACCTATGCAACCCGACACATCTTTATCATTATTCTCCAAAGTACAAGATAAAACATGTTCGATTAAATGATTAAAGTTATTGTCCAAGTCATGAATATTGTCACTTGCTTTAACAATCTCCCCCTCAAGTACAATATTCTTACCATCCTCAAAAGTAACCCTCTTTGACCCAAACAAACCATCATCATTTTTGTGGCCTAGGCTACCACACTTAACTTGTAACTCATATAAGTTCCTCTTACTCCTTAATCCTTTCATGAGCACAAGGCTCCCTCTAATGACTTTCAAAACCCCTCCATTTGCTTTGAAAGTGCATCCTTTACTCTCTAGTCTACCCAATGATATTATGTTCCTCTCAAACTTAGGTACATACCTCACATCACCGAGTCTTCTCTTGACACCTCCGAGAGTCTCAATTGTAACTTCCCCAACACCTTCTACTTTCACCTTTTCATCATTTGGTAAAGTAATAAGGCCATGATCCCCATAACTAAGCTTAGTAAATTTTTCTTTTTCACAACAAATGTGGAATGAGCAACCGGAGTCCATTACCCATTCCTTACTATGAACCACTCACCCATCAACTAATAGAACCCCATCATAGTCATCATCACTTCCAATGCCTAGAGCGGCGTTCCCGCTATCCTCATCATCATATTTCCCATTCCTTAAGTTTTTCATTTTTCTAAGGTCTTCCTTAAATTCTTTGCACATCATTTGTATGTGCCCCTTCTTCTTACAATAGTAACATTCTTTGTCACTATAGTCACCCCTCCCTTGAGACTTTCCCCTTCCTTTATAACCTTTGTCCTTGGTCCTACCCCTATTAGAACCCTCACTAAACAAGCCATCCCCAAAATTCTTCTTCTCTTCCCCATCTCTTCTCACCATGAACCTATCATTCTCTCTCAACGCCGCCAATGCTTGATCAAGAGTAATAGAGTCCCTACCTATGAGCAATGTTTGGACTATGTTCTTATAGTCCTTGGGAAGTGAAGCCAAGAGTAGTAAGACTTGCTCTTCATCGGTTAAATTCTCATCCGCATTCAACAATTGGCACACCAATTTGTTAAATGTGTTAATGTGGTCTTGCATTGATGTATCATCATCCTTCATGAGTTGATACAATTCCCACCTCAAGCAAAGTTTATTTGTTAGAGATTTGGAAGCATACACCGTTTGTAGTTTTTCCAACAACTCACCGGGATTTGTCTCTTTCAAGTAGTTGTACTTGATTTCGGGTGCAATGGCAAGCCGGATTGTGCTTACCGCCTTCTTCCGTATTTGTGCCCATTTTGCCTCCTCAATGTGATTTGGCCTCTCTTTCAACAAAGCATCATCAATGCCTTGTTGCACCAAATAATCCTCCACGGAGCTTTTCCATATGGCAAAGTTGATTTTTCCGTCAAACAATTGAATACAAAATTTCCCCTCACTCATTGTGTTTGTTTTGTTCTTTTAACCTCACTTTCACACCCCAAATAGCCCAAATGATCTTCCCGCTCTGATACCAATTGAACGAAACGGTACAATGGAGGTTCAACAAAGAAACACAAATGAAAAATAGATGCAAAAAGAGACACAAGTGTTTATGAGGTATCTTTGATACCTCCCCCCTCAAATGATGTTTTATTATAAAAGATTCAACAATACAATTATAATAAACCCCCTTATCTTAAGAACAATCTCTTAAGATCACAAATACTAATGCAAAGCAAGAACACTCCTCTAGTTTCTAACAATGCAATAGCCCTCACAAGTTTGTGTGTTTGTGGTGTATCTTACTCTAAGAATTACACTCCCTTTTATAGTGTAAGATGGGTGTGATTCTTAGAGTCTCACATTAATCACCATAAACTCACTAGTAACTCCCTAATAATTACATTAAACAAAGAAGTAATGCACCTATTCAATGACTACACAAGAATTCTGACAAAAACAGAATCCTATGCTGCTCACTGACTGCTCGCTCGACCAAGACCAGACCCGCTCGACCCGAGCATAAGGTCGAGCCACATTCCAGAAACTTTATGTTTCATTCTGACCATCCTGCTCGACTAGCCTCACTCGCTCGACCTGGTCGAGCGGCCTTCAGTGGGTCGAGCGAGCCTATTTTTCTTCACACTTTGTTGCCTCGTGTGAGCAACACTTCATCAAGTGACCCAAACTTCAAACCTATGCAACCCGACACATCTTTATCATTATTCTCCAAAGTACAAGATAAAACATGTTCGATTAAATGATTAAAGTTATTGTCCAAGTCATGAATATTGTCACTTGTTTTAACAACCTCTAACGTTAACCATGCATAGTAATCAACTAACTAAAGATACACGATAAATAGACTTTGATTTTTAGTGTTTTTAGAATTTTATTAGATTTTATTAGATAATGCCTCGTCAGGTTCTACCATAAATTAAAATTATAAGTATTTGTTTTCATTCATAAAGGAAGAATATAAAAAAGTTGAATAGCTTAAATAAAATGTATCATGATTCCTATAAATTTAATTATATGCTTTTGTTATTATAAAATAATTTCAAGGATATTGTAGTTATAATCTTGGCCGGGTTTGCCACTCCCGTTCGAGAGGTTTGATGTGTGGTTGCCAAAATCAAAGATGAGCCTCTAAATTCTTTTTCGAAGTGATCAAATTTTTAAAGATAATGAATTAATCAACAGAAAAAGGTAATTGTTTTCTGTGGGGTGTTTGGTAAATCAGTTGGTTGGGGTATTTCCAGCTGATTGGTAGTATTAGATGGTTTATTGAGTCAAACAAGCTAAAAATAGTGTTCGGTAAATAAGCTTGTTAAGAGAGCTTATTGTTACAAATTAGCTAAAAATTGACACGCTGAGAAATTGAGTGTGTTAGATTAGATGATTGCAGAAGTTTTTGCCAATTGACCAAACTACTCCTTCATTTTTCTTCTTTTTACCACCTTCCCATAACCTAATCTAATGTTCCTGTTTTGTTTTTCATATCTCCATCCTCATCATCTCTGCTCTCTGTGTGCGGGGCTAACATACATGCAGGTTAGTAACTTTTTTTATTTTTCTTTTTGTTATGAATAATAATCATCTTTTAGCTATTTATTTAAAAATTGTTATAGTTTATTTTTTGTTATAGCATAATAATGTCATTTTATACTAGGTTAGCATTTTTTCATTCTTCGTTAGAGCAGATCTGATGCTATACTATTATACTGATCATATTTAAGAAATTCGTTGTATTTTACCATCATTAGTATTATAAGGAGTCCAAATGTAGTTATGATTAAATGAATAATAATGCCATTCGTTTGCTTTTTTTTTTGTAAGATAAAATAGCTAGTTACTTGATTTGTTCTTCCTTTCTAATATGTGTCTATGATTTATCATATTTAAAAGAAATGCTTTTATCATAATTAGATGGCACCAAAGCCAAGAATGGTAAAGGAAAATGAAGAAGGTGAAAGTGAGGGGAAAGATGTGAATCGAGTTATGAAATGGCAAAGGTTTGTAATGACATCACTGCAAGTTTAATGGCAGCTAGAAGACAACATTGTGGTTCTTAACACTTATATATAGTTTTTTTTTTTTTTTTTTTTTTTTTTTTTAGATGTATAACTATTCTTAAACAATTATGTACTTTAAATTCGTTTTTAATTTTACTTGTTTGAATATGAACAATTATGTACTTTAAATTTATTTTTAATTTTACTTGTTTAAATATATTAGAGATATTTTTATGCAATCTATATTTAGATCTACAACCATTGTTGTTAAAATCGCGATTCTAATATAAGATACTACGATTTTACGATCCAAAAATAAGCGAGCGATTTGAATCGCATGTAGAATCTTAAAGGTGTAGAATCTTACGATTCTAGTTGGAATACAATTTTTAGAGGTAGAATCATAACACGATTCTACAATTCTACGATTTAACAATCCGATTCTACTAATTTAGTATGAATTATTTTAATTTTTCTTATGTACCATTTTTTAATAATCTCTTTCACATATACACATAAATTTCAAATTTTCCATCATGAAAACTTTTAAAAAACAAATTTCTTAATCGGTATGAAGATTTAAACTAATTATTAAAAAGTTTTCGTTATATTCTTTAAAGGGAAATTATCATTGGTGCCCCTGAGGTATGCGTTTTTATCAATGGTGTCTAATCTTATTTTTTTTCCAATGGCACCCCTGAGGTTTAGTGGTAATTACAACCGTGACTTTTTTAAGTATTTTCCGTTAAAATTCCGTTAAGTTTCGAAATTAACCTAACTAGGGTTAGTTTCTTCTTCTTCTTCTCCTTCTTCACTCCTTCCATGGCTGTCTTCCATGGCTGTCATTTCTTCAAATCTTCTATTTTCTTCAATTTTAACAATTACCCACTTTAATTTTTCATTGAAGAACAACAAGATTATTCCTTAATTTAGGGGAAACATCATAGTCTTGAAAATGAACTACAACTGTAACAATGATTTAACAATGGCTATTACAAGAAGATTTGTAACCTTCCATTAAACAATGATTTAACAATGGCTATTTCAAGACTATGATGTTTCATTGAAGCGTAACGATGGTTGATCGAGATAGGAAGAAGGCCTTGTTAAATCATTGTTTAATGGAAGTTTTGCACGAAATAAGGCCTTCTTCCTATCTCGATCAGCCATCGTTACGCTTCAATGAAACATCATAGTCTTGAAATAGCCATTGTTAAATCTTTGCTTATTGGAAGGTTACAAATCTTCTTGTAATAGCCATTGTTAAATCATTGTTACAGTTGTAGTTCATTTTCAAGACTATGATGTTTCCCCTAAACTAAGGAATAATCTTGTTGTTCTTCAATGAAAAATTGAAGTGGGTAATTGTTAAAATTGAAGAAAATGGAAGATTTGAAGACATGGCAGCCATGGAAGACTCCTGAACGATAATTTCCCTTCTTTAAAATATAGTCAAAGAAACTTTAATTTATAAATTTAAACTTTTGAATTGGATAATAATGATAAGAAACTTGATATTTTTATTTTGAATTGGATAATAAAATTTATTTGTAGAATCGTACGATTCTACGATTCGATTCTACCGATTCGATTTTACCTCTCTAAATGATTCTAAGTAGAATCGCGATTTAACAACTTTGTCTATAACTATAACATAATTTCAACTAAGAAATATAATATATAATTCATAATAATATATGTCAATTATTTACTTAAAAGTATTTTTACACAAATTCCTTAACAACAAATTTACTTAAAAGTACTTTTACACAAATTACTTAACAATAAATTTATCATGCAATCTTAAATTATCAGTTATTTAAACCGGCTAATCAAATCAGTTAATAAAATCAACTAGTCAAATCAACTGCCCTAATCAGCTACCAGCTATCAGCTATCAGCAGTCTGCCAAACACCCCCAATATTAGCAGGTCTTTTGAGAGATCGTCTCTTTAAAACAACTATAATACTTCATTCCTCTCTCATTGGCTTAAAGCCATAATGTAAGCTTGACCTTCCTTAAAAAGATAAAACCTCTTTTTCCAACACAGAGTTACTGTGAAATCTCTACTATACATTAATAACCCAAATCTCTCCAAATCTCTTAGCTTTCTTAATAAGTTAAGCCTTTCAACTTCTTACTAATTCATCCAGCATCCAGAATTGATGTTTTCTCTCCTCCAGTGAGCGATATTCCAAAGAAGGGGTTCCAAACTAGATCATTACTGGTCCAGATTTGAGATTAGAGCATCTAGGTCGCCTTTTGATCTAGGCAACCCGTGGTGTAGTTTCTTTCTCCCAGACGTCTTTTGTTTCAGACCTTATTATAAGGTCCAGTTCAGACTTCTAGGTTTATCTTTTGGTCCAAATGACTTAGCATTTGGTCCAGACACATACATATATATTTAGAATCTTGGACTCATTGAGTCAATTTGAACCCGATTCAAACCTAGCACGATCTGACCCAAAAATAACCGACGCAAAATCAATCCGAACGAAAATGACCCGATCCATAATCCACTCAACGGGCAATTTTGAAAGGTCTAGTTAGACCCCTTGCTTTCTTATAGGTGCGGACTGATGTTAGGGTTTTATTTTAATACCGCAAGTGTACGGGTGTCGTAGCACAATTACGGGTCGATTCACAGGGAGGCAAGATCAATATAAGAGTCGTTCAATTAATCACTTCAAGAGCAACAGATTTGTTGGTTGTTGCTATAAACTACGTGAAAATGCTTGAGAAATATGTTGATATCAAGATAATAAAAGGACTAGGACATAGGAATTCCCCACTAATAGCATGTGATTATTTCGATAAGGATTGCAATTGATTCCGTTGAATTAATTCACCAATCTAATTTTATCACTTCTTTTCAGGATGGTAACCAAATTAAATCAAATTAAATGGATTCTTTCAATCTCAACTTTCGTATTTTGATCGATTAACATCACAATAAAAAACATACTACTCAATCTCAACTTTCGTGATTTTGACTAAGAAGGCATATTAACTTGTTTTATCATCCAAGACTAATAATATTCTCATCCCTCAACTTTCGTGATTTTGGTATTAAGAGAAATTAAAAGACTTTAACTTGAATGATCATACAAAACAATTTAATCATGGTTATAGAGATTTCTAGCAATCACATATATATTAGGGTTCAAATCCAATGTCCTAACATACAAAACTACTCATTAATCATGGTTATAGAGATTTCTAGGACAAATAAAATATCATGAATTACAAAATAAGACATAATTTAAAAACTTGAGTATAAAAGAAATACCTTGACAATGGAGATGAAGAAGGAAAAGTAAATTGCTAATGAAATCTAAGATTACAATATTGAAATTAGGAAAGCTTAAAGATAAATGTATGGAATACAAAGGAAGTCTAAAGTTTTTGAAGAAAAGAAAACTGCCTAATCTAAATTAGGGTAACGTCCACGTAAATAGTGGTTCCAAAAATTAGGAGAAAAAAACCGTTTAAATTCCCGTCAGATGAAGTGCAAATATGAGAGATCTTTTAACGTCATCATAATGACTATTTGTCATTCTCAAAACATTTTTTGATTATCATGTATCTTTGTTTCTCGATGAAATATTTTAGAAATTAAAACTTTAATAAAGAAACTTTGTTAATTAGTTTATAATACATATAAAAAAACAAATATATTTTAAAAAAATTTAATTTGAAATTTATGTAGCTTTTAAATTCAAAAATTTAATATTTTCAAGAAAATTTATAAGAACATATCTTGTTGTGATATACTACTCAAATATCAAGGAAATATTGATATTAACTTTAGTAAAAAAAAATTTATATGGAAAATCAATATGGGAATGACACATGGAATTTTACATTCTTTTTATTAGATTGTATGATGATTGTATAATTGTATAAGTCATTAATAGGGTTCAACAAATTTAGGAAAGATTATATAAGTCACTAACTGAAGTCTAACTAAGATATATGTGATCTGGAAGACCAATAACATTCACTAACCTAACAATGAATGAATTGATCACTAACCATCAAAATGTATAGACCTCTAATTTCTTACCAATAATGATTCTACCTCCTTTATAATTAGAAGTAGATGTGCACAATGGGTCGGGTCCACTAAAAGCCCGTGATTCGACCCCTCTTAAAAGGGTCAAGCCCATTAATTTTTTGAAGGGTCGGACTATAAATGCACTACAACAAAATGTAGAAGTTTTAGACGCTTGTAATTAGACGCAATAGAAACAGCGAAATAACCCACGAAGCCTTTTGACGGATATTTTTTGACGCGTGAAAGAGCCGCAAAATAAAGTACCTCAAAACGTCGAAAATCCAAAAAATCAACTGAAATGTAAGCGGGATTTATGCCGCTCAAACAAAATTAAAACAGCTTGCACCCCGCTAAACAAAACCCTCGCCGCTCAATTAGGAGTTATTTTGCTCTCACAAGAAAATTGTCCTCTGCAACTCTCTCTCTCATTAGGGCACTAAGTGCCACCAACAGTCCAACACCATCCTCGCTGCTATTGCTTCACTAGCTGATGCAATTGTTTGGTTTTGGTCTCACATCTTTCCCGTCTATCTCCTTTACTCGATTTCAAGGTAACTTCATCTGCGTCTTAAGATTTTGCATTCTAATGGTTTAATTGGCTAGATGCTTCCGCCAACTCTCCTCCTGACGATGATGCAGACGTATCCATCATCATCCATGGATCATCTTCGTCTTGATCATCATCGTTCTTTAGTCCTTGCATTCGGACCTCCGCTTGATCCCAATCTTTTTTGCAAACACATATTTGAATACTATGTGGTGCAAGACGGGATCTCTTTTCATCCAAAACTCTTTTACCTGCACTAAAAGCCGATTCCGACGCAACAGTAGAAGCAGGAATTGCAAGGATATCCTTTGCAATTCGCGATAATATATGGTATTTTATTGATATTTCTTTCCACCATTCTAAAATATTATAGTTACTTTGGTCGATTTCAAAGTGATGTTTAAGATAATTATTTAATTCTAAATATGAAGCGGAGGAGGAGGAAGAAGATGACTAGAAAATTATCATCTCGACTTATTATGTTAGCGATTACGAGATTATAATAATCGGGACGTGCCGAGACGCTAGCACGCCTAGACGTATCGCGACTCAGGTTATATATACTAGAATAATGGTCATAAAGGTCCACTTATCCATCATATCTGCAAGAATCGGCTTTAAAAAAACGTTACTATCATCATGAGAATGTCTAAGAAGATGATAAAAAACAATAATACATTCACTTATTACTAAGTGAACGTTTGGTTCATAAACATATGAAAAAATCTTAGTTTCGTGGACATATGATAAGTGCAATTATTTGCACTCATCATTAACATATTTGCGCTCATTTTCGATGTTTAGAGGCGGTTTAGGGTTGTTTTATGTGGTTTACTCCATTTCGGTATTCCATGTCCAATTTGTAGCCAAATGGGTGAATTATGGTACTTTGAGTCATTTTTGTGGGTTTTTGGTGCTAATCATGTTTACAAGGCTCAAAGAACGTATCAATGTATTAATTTTGTCAAGCCATGAAGAGTAAAAAAGCAAAAGAGTAGAAAAGTGTTGTTAATGCAAAAGTATTAAGGTGAAATTTGATACATGTCTACTCTTTTGGCTATAACTTTTGATAGGAATATCGTATTAATACAAAGTTTGCAGCATTAGAAACTAGACTTCAAGGGCTTTCCAACGGTATAGTATATGTCCGATTCCGATAACCGAACAAGAAATGGCGAGCGTTTGAAGTTGATGCAGTTTTTCAGCTCCGGTTCCATAGAACCGTTGGGCCGGGTGAACTGATCCGGTCCGGGTTCGCGGTTCTGGGCGGTTCCACTGAACCGGTGGGGCGGGTGAACCGGTCCGCGGTTCTTTGGTCCGGTTTTTTCTAGCGGTTCCACGGTTCCGACAACTTTTTCCGGCGGGTTCACGGTTCCGCGGTTCGGTTCCGGTTCGGAACCTGTCACAAACGTTCCGGTTCCGGTTTCAAGCGGTTCGGGACCGGGCCAACCCGGACCGTGGCCATCACTACTTATAGTATTATCCACTTGCTTAATCCACCCCTTTGGTTTGTCCCTCTTACGCAAGTATTAGTTTCTCTAGAAATCTTTGTCAGATTAAATCCTTTTAAGTTTGATAATAGTTTGTAGTATTTGCCACTATTAATGGTTTATTGGTCGTTCTATCTGTTTTTATTTGATTACTATTTGGTTAAGCAGTTCATAATTGCATGCCCCTTACAGTTGAGGTGTATAATATATTTTATTAGTAAAATTCATACAGTACAAGTAGGAGGCTCTCCTTTTATATAGGAAGGGTTTGTTATGCTATAACAGAAAGTATGCTAACACATTAAGCCAAAATAACGAACTGATACAAAAGCAATGAATAGCAAAGAAACAGATCCTATGCATATTATCAACAAGTTTGATAATAGTTTGTAATATTTACCACTATTAATGGTTTATTGGTCGTTCTCTCTGTTTTTATTTGGTTACTGTTTGGTTGAAGAGTTCATAATTGCATGCCCCTTACAGTTGAGGTGTATAATATAATCTCGAAGTAAGGATTATTTCTCAATTCCTCCAAATTTGGAATTTTTAAATTTTAGATTTTCCTAGGTATATAACTCTTATTTACGGGCTTATGTGTGTCGAAAACTTTTGCTGTAGAGTAGCTACCAACATATAAATGCCTAATGAGCTGTATCATTAATGTTTAGACTTGGATTTCTATGAAAGGTGTATAGACATTTTGGTTTATATTCTTTGTTTTTATATTTTGTGATTTTGGCTGTAATATGGTTTTAGTCAAATTAAGGGATCTTGTCTTGGGTATTTGAATTCCTTCTTAGATTTACTGCAATATTGTCAATAGTTAGATATTGATGAATTACTATTTTAAGTTTTTAGTTTTGTTTTTGTTGTTTATTGAAAACTGTTAAGTTTTTAATAAGTGTATTTTTGGGTTCTTATTTGTATTGCAGGGGTTTTCACGAGTGAGTTAACGAGCAAGCCCACGTTTTGATATTTGTTACTATTGATTCGGAAACCATGTTTTAGATGTAATTGTTCTTTTGTAAAGAATATATATAATACATTTTGTGATCTAATTAGATTTGTGTTAATTATTTATATCCAAACTATTAGAGTTTTGAATCATTTATGTAAATTATTTTGACATTATTATTGGGCGAAAGAAAAATTATATGGTGGTATTTTTAGTCTTTTTAATGCTAATACTTCTAAAACACAAACATGCTTATATGGTTTAAAGTGTCGAAAAAACACAATTATTTTAGACGCTTTTAAGTGTCTAAAAGATACTATTTTAGACATTGAAAGTATTTCTTGACGGTTGGCTGTCACAAATGAGATGAAAAGATATTTAAAGGCAAGGTGGGAAAAGTTTTGCAACGAAAATAAGCGTCTAAAAGCAAAACCATTTTAGACAATAAAACGCGTCTAAAAAAAGCGTCTAAAATATTTGTGACACACAATTTTTAGACGGTTATAAAAGCGTCTAAAAGGTTTTTTTAGACGCAAAAAAGCGTCTAAAGGTTCCGCCCAAATATGTATAAAAACCATATGTTTTTTTGTAGTGATGGGTCGGATCAATTTTAAATATTAGCGGGGTGGGGGCTTTTAACAGATCACATTCATACTCTATTACACCTCTAGTCATGCTGAACAAAATGAATGAACAAATTTCAGATGATCTGCATTATTACCCCCTTAATGAGTAATTGACCAACAAACATAACCAATAGTATGTTATATTCCCAATTTCAAATGATCAAGCTTGTAAGATCATTGATCTAAATGTATCATTGTACGAGGATAATGATTATTAATTATCTGTTACGCTAGAATTTAGAAAATGGACCTGGGCAACCCAAATAAGAAGGAGAAAAAGTAGTCCACTTATAAACCCAAAGAAGGTTCACTACTAAAACTAATTGGTAATAGTAGAAGTTACTCCTTGAGTATATAAAGTGATGCATACTTTTCTCTTTCTCCGATGTGGGACAACTCACATGTGGGTAACACATGGTCACTTCAACATGTTACATCAAACATTCGCCTTGAACCAACGTTATTCAATGTTGCCATTAAGAATATGATTTCAAAATCAGGTGCTCTCTTGAGAGACCTTTTGTAAAGACAACTATCAAAAGTCCAGCCCAAATCTATATTTAGAGTTGTAACAATATATATTTAGAATTGGACTGAGCTTTTGAGAGCCGTTTTTACAAAAGATGGTCTCAAATAAGAATTTGTGTTTTAAAATTTTATAATAAAATGACATTTTTTTATGTATATGGTCGGGTCGAGCCATATAAAATGGACCTTAGCCCCAATTCACGCTAAAAAAATAATGTGACCCGGTCCGACCCAGCTCGTTAAAAAATTATCCCGCCTAAACTTGACCCCTCTATTAAATCAGAAACTCTCTTGAGACCGCCTTATCCGTGCAACCAGCCCAGGCCCAATAAATTTTTTAGAGTATTTTGTCATATTAATTTGAAGACTTAAAAGGACAATTTCAAGACTTAAAAATCTAATTTTAAGACTTAAAATGTCAATTTTAAAGTTTTAAATATCAAAATTAATGCTTGAGTCATCCTACTTTAAAGTTGAAATGAGAATTTTAAGTCTAGCAATTGGTCTTTTAAGTCTTAAAATTGGTTTTTTAAGTATTGAAATTGAACTTTTAATTCTTTTAAATATTCAAATTGGTCTTTTAACTCTTAAAATTGACATTTTAATTTGTAAAATTAGTAAAAAAAAGTATATAAAATTGGGTTGGCCCAATAAGACGCGTCTCACAAGTGAGACGATCTAACCCAAATTTTTGAACTATTAAATACCTCTGATTAAAAAATTTATATGCTAATAATTTGTATTAATTGCTACGTCATTTAACTCTTGCATGCCTCTTTCATACAAGAATTTGTGTACAATTAGAGGTTTTAACCTAATCTATATGCTTTAAATTAAGAGCGGCAAGAATCAAACCGTATATATACCATGGCCCAATAAGACAAATGTTTTCAATTTCAAAAGGTTTCCATTATTACATATGGAATACAATTCAACTACCAAAGTTTATCGATTCTTAAAGCGGCCATTACATTATCATTATCATCATACAATCATCATACATTTACTAAAAGGATCGGAGAATTCCACATGGCATCCTTACAAAGATCATACAATTACTAAAAGGATTGGAAAATTCCACATGACATCCTTACAAAGATTTGCCATGTGGAATAAGTAAATTGATTTATTGCTATATTTTTTAGTGCACTAAATAAGGTAAAGTTCATTTTATTTTATAACATGACATTATACTTTATCATATTTCTACTATATTGATTAATTGATTGAAATAAAACAGTAAAATTTTATTCAACTAAATAAGGAGAAAAATAAATAGCAGCATCCCAATATATGCTAAAAAAGTTTAACAAGAAACTAGAGCAATGTAAATAAAACTAAAAGAGTCAAATTTAAATTGTTAATTATCCATAATTTTTTTATAAACGCTCAATTTCTCTTTGCCACCAACGAATTAAACTAAAACAGTAAAATTTTATTCAACTAAATATGGAGAAAAATAAATAACAACACCCCAATATATGCTAAAAAAATTTAACATAAAACCATAACAAAGTAAATAAAACTACAAAAGTCAAAATTAAATTGTTGATTATCAACAATCATACAATTAACTAAAAGGATTGAAAATTTCCACATGACAACCTCACAATGAGAAGCCACATAAAATAATCAAATTGGTTATTTGCTATTTATTGAACTATAAATAAGGTAAAGTTTATTTTATTATATTACACGTTATTGTATTTTTATTATTGACTGTTTGTATATACATCAATTGAACTTACAGAACAATACATTAAAAAAAAGAGATTGTTTGTATATATACATCTTAATAAAAACTTAAACTTGAAGATTAAGACATTAAATTTTTTTAAAATATTAGTTTGATAGAAGTAGGGTTGTATTTTTGAATTAATATTTGTATACTTCTAATTTTCTATTTTTTGAGTTTTTAATAGTGTATTTAAAAGTACTTTATGTCCAATGAAATTAGTCCCAAGTATATATTTTATGCAAATAAAGAAAAGGGAGGAAAAATAATAATAAAAAAAATACTCCTTTAATCCCACTTATTTAGCATTTCTTTGCTCTCACTTATTTTTGAATCTTTTTTGGACAATGTTCCCTTATTTTCTTTTTGTGTCATCTATACATGTTAAGTCTCTTTTAATTTGTTTCTCCTAATTTATTTTCTCTTCAATTATTATCAAATATCCATATTTTTCAAAAAAAATTTCTTTTTGCTACTAATTTAAAAGAAGGAAGTTGTATACTTCAAAGGGATATGTGATAAAAATTTGAACTTAATAGATATAATATATATTTAAATCAATGTTTAAAATCATAATACTTCTATATTTTAATATTAATAACTGTGCATTACACGGGTTTTTATACTAGTTATCACTAAACATAAGAAGGTTATATAATCATTATTTTTATATCATATTATATTATATATCATATTATATTATATTATATTATATTATATTATATCATATTAATTATATCATAGTCATACTAATAAACATATAGAGTTGCAATAAGCATGAGAGGATCACGTTTATGAACAGTGATACCCACACTCTCATTCATGTCAAACTCCCTAGATTCGGGAGGCATTTCCCAATTGAATTGGGACACAAGATTTGCTAGCATAAGCTCAGCATTGACCATAGCAAAAGCTATACCAGGACATATTCTTCGACCACCTCCAAATGGTATATATTTAGTGTCTAGGGACCTTTCGGGGCGAAATTCGAGAGGTTCGTTCCAAAAGGTTGGGTCTCTATGAATAGCCTAGGCATTGATAAAAACTCGGGTCCTAGCAGAAATGTTAAAACCATTAATTATAGTGTCCTGTGTAGGCTCTCAAAACACCAATAATGGAGCGGGAGGATGTAATCTAAGAGATTCCTTAATCACGTCTTTTAAATATGTCATTTTGTCTAAATCATCCTCACTTATCATTAATTTGCCCCCTATAGGTCCCATAAATTTTCTGACCTCTTGTCGTAACTCTTTCATAACTCTTGGATGACGTATCAACTTTGTCATTGTCCACTCTAGTAGAGTGAAAGTTGTGTCGGCTCCGACAGCAAACACATCCTACATATATAAACCTTATTATTCACATAATTATTATTATATTATTAAACAACTAAAATAAAATATACTTACTGATAATTTTACTGTGGTTTATTTTTCAAGTGAACCATCACATAATTTTAAGATAAATTATGAGCCATTTGATTTTATTATTTATTAAAATTACATTAAAATGCTGAGAAAAAATTCAAAATTCAAAATGACAAAATTTATGAAAAAAATTAGTAAGTTTTTTTTGATTTATCATTAAAAAATTTCAAATTCTATATATATTATAATTTATTGTAGTGATTAGCTTTAAAGTCAACGACTATAAAATTAATTACAACTTTGATACCAAACAAAAATAATAACTTATACTTGAAGATGTTTGTGAATGTGCCATTTACATTTGTTTAGTTGTTATGTATAACAAAAATAAATAATAAATAAAAATAACATGTGCATATTGTTTGTATTTTAGAGTTACTAGTTTAGGTCTTGTGTTCTTGTGATGTCTAATGTTTAAGTTTTTGAATTATTGCTAACGTAAACAATAAATCATTTTTAAAACAACAAAAATAGTTTTATATAAACAATAAAACTAAAAACTAGTGTCTATTTAATTAGTATTATTTATCGTTGTTTAGTTTTCTGTTTTTTTAAAACACAACCAATTTCTATTTTCAGCTGTCATAATAATATTTACATTTTTCAATACCAGTCACCATACATGTAGCAATATGTCTAGAATAGGTAAGAAGATAGATTGGATCTGAGTTTTGGCAAGTTTAAATTGCCAGTCTAAGTTAATTTTAAGTGTGTAAATGGAGTGTTTTTGAGAAGATTAGATTCATATCGAATTAATTTTTCTTAGGGTAATATTGTTGATCTTAAACCATTGGGTATCAAAAATTAAGTTCGAAATCTTTAAATTAGAGTGAAATATGGATCAAAAATGATTTAAAACGGAGCATAAACTTATAAATCATGACTTAGGAATCAAGACACACTTATGATGGGGTTGAGTTTGTTGGTTGGGTGAAGGTACGAGTCAGGTTAAATTGGTCGTAGGTCGGATCATGTTTGCAGTGTAGTTGGTTCTGAGTTAAAGGCTTGGATCACGATTTAATAAGATTTAACGGTTGCATATGATTAAAATACACTTTATTTAAACCAATTAATTTTTTGGAAAAATTACCTAGAATAATCCAAACTATTTATGATTTTCCTATAATAATCCCACCTATTGATTAAACATTAATAATCCCAACTTTGCGGGGCATTTTCCAAGAGTAAACCCGGTGATCGGATGACTTTCTATAGCAAGTTTTATTTTTTTAAAAAAAGATAAATTAAAATAAAATGTCGGAAAAAATGTTAAAAAAATATTCATAAAAAATTTATGATTTTTATTATTATTTAGAATTTTTTATGTAAATTTTCAAAAATATATTTTTTTGGTGAATTACCTACTATAGCAGGTCATCGGGTTACCCAAGTTTACTCAAGGAAGATACCCCTCAAAGTTGGATTATTCATGGTTAATCAATAGGTGGGATTATTGTAGGAAAATTATGAATAGTTTGGATTATTCTAGGTAACTTTTCCTTATTTTATTGGGACAAAACTTGATGAATTTGGTCTAAAAAAATAAAATATAGACCTTTTACATCCAAAATAGCCCACAGGTCGGGTCAAGTTGCATTTATATTGGATTTGAGTCTATGAATCGAGTGTTGGTTGACTATGGTTCAATTGGTCAATGTTTAGTATGAATATATAAAAGTAACAGACAGTCTTCTGAGAGACCGTCTTTCTGAGAGACGTCTCACATGCCCGATCCATTAAAGTTTATTACCTATATTTTTTCTAATGGGCCAACTCAATTAGAGATGGTCTCTCAAAGAGACCGTCTTTCACAAGAATTTGTGTGAAAGTAAATGTAATTATTTTTTGTTGAACCAAGGATTAATCCTAATTCATGGGGCCTCACAAAGTAAGACTTATATATTGTATCATTTTAAATTATGATGTAAAAACTTTTTCCATAAATGACCCATTAAGATTGGGTTTGAGGCTGAAGCTTTGGGCTAGTCCAACAAGGTATTGGATCCACATGCATGGACCCATACTTAGTTATTATGTAGTTATTATGTAATTGAAAGAAAATATTTTAAAACCAAAATTATATAACCACAAAATGTGATTTTCACTTTTCTATAGAGGTTTTGCAAACATTAAACAAAACATGTTATTAAAAACAGTTTTGTTAAATTAGTTTTCGTTTTATAAAAATATCAACAAAAATTCCTGCAAAACAATAACAAACAACACCTGAAATTAGTTTTGACTTTAAAAATAAGTTATAAAAAGCAAACTCATCAAACAAGCCCGAAAAACAATTTTGTATTTTAAACAAATAACTATAAATAGCAAATGATACCAGAGTTAAAAAGATCCTTACTAAAATAACGGCTTTGATATCGCTTAATGTAAGAGCATCCTTGTTCTCATTGTGCTCCTCTAGCAAACTTTCGACAAAGTAATTTACATCATTTTTATTCTTAGCATCTAAACAATTTTGATGATATTGAATTACTTTATCAAGCATTTCATCCAACTCTTTGGCAACCCTATCCAATCTACCTTCCAAACCCTTAACTCTATCAATCCAACTAAGCCAAGGAACATAATCTCCAACCATACACACCCCTAATAACTCCATTGTAACATCCAAATACTCCTTAAAATTAACATCCCCTACATGATCCTTACTACCATACTTCCTTCCAAATGTTGCCATGCATATCAAGTTATATGTTTGTGTTTTAATTAGTTCACTTAAGTTCACCACTAAAGAGTGGGACCCCTTAATCTCATTCATAACAACACATACTTCATCCTCCCTTATGTTTTTGTAAGATTGAACCCTTTTATTGCTTAAAAGTTTCATCATTCCTAGACTTTTCATCATCTTCCATTGCTCCCCATAAGGAGAAAAGCCAATATCCCTACAACCATAGAATAATTTGTTAGTAACAATTGAATTTGGCCTATTACAAAAGATTAAATCTTGTGTTTTAAGTATTTCTTTGGCTGATTGTGGGGTTGGTGCCACAAGGATAGGCTTATTTCCTATGTGAAGTAACATGATTTTGCCATATTTTTGTGATAGGGAATGGAAAGACTTGTGGGGTAACTCTCCCATTTGGTGGAGGTTCCCTATGATTGGTAGTCTTGGTGGAGATGGTGGTTCATTCTTGTTGGTGATTGATTTTGTAATAAGATTTTTGAACAAGAATAGTGCAAAGAGTAAGCATGGGAGGGATAAAGGGTAGGAGATTAATTGAAAGAAAGGGAGATACATTGTTGAATTCTTGAACTATATGGGAGGTTAAATGTGTAGACTTTGTAAATTGTTGAGTATTTAAGCTAAGAGCAAACATTTACTCTATCTTGTTCGGGTTCGATTCTCGTTACCCTTCTAATATATAAGAAGGATGTTTGGCAAATGATTGATGATTCTTAGTTATTGTTGGTTTAGTTAAATAGCTGGAAGTGTTGGTTGTTTTAGAAAATATTTGATAAATTTATAAATTGAATGTTAGTTGTTGATTATAGAAAAAGTGAGCAACAAGTCAAAAGGCAATGAAAATAACTTATCAAGTTATCTTTTTATTTTGGCTTAAACACTAGCTTTTTAATTGGCTGAAAAGTCATTTACCAATTTTTTTTGGCTTTTTAACCGACTAAAAATTCAAAAGTCAAAATTTAATAAAAAAAAAAAAAAAAAAACTAGACTTGACAAAAGGTGATCTAATCTGCTAATTCGATCTGAAATTAACCTGAAATAAGTGAGTTTAGATTGAGACTTTTGACCCAATTAATCAAATGGTCAATCTGATCTCGTCTATTTATTAAATGGATTATGTTAAGGTCAATTTTTAAAATCTTAAACAAACATGTATAAACCATCTAATTCAACGAGTTACTTTTGAGTTAAATCAATAGGTGTAACTAGAAAATTCATTTAATATTTTTGTATAGTTAAACTAAAAAAAAACAACAACACAATAACTAAAGTATAAAATTGAGGTTTAAATAACAAGATATAGCCTACGTTCAAAACCATAAAACCAAAACAAAAAACTGTAACATTAAGCGAGTTGAAATCAGATTGACGTGATATGTACTATTTTGTTTATTTATATGTCGAATTATACACATTTAAAAATTATAAAAAGTTTATATTGTGAAAGTATGCGATTAGACGATTCATAAAAGATCCCACTTGACTATATTATTACTTACATATTAGCCGCAATATATAAAATAAGCTTAAACGATGAATATTACCCAAAAACAAAATGTAGCAAGTATTCTGAAACGGAGGAAGTAGTTGTTATTTTAGATCCAATTAACTAAACGGGTAACTTTTGAGTTAAGGAGTTTTTGACCCATTTATATACAACTACCTAAACTCAAACCCAAACCCAACCTTTTTGACAAGCCTACAAAAACTAAAAATTAAAAGTTAATCAACAAAAACTAGAAATTAAAAGTTAATCAAAAAGTCAATTTAAAAGTCATTTACCAAATATAAAAGAGCTAAGAATTTCACTTCAAAATCAAAAGAGATTTACTGCTAAAAACTTTGATGCTTATCCATGTCCCATGTGAATATTATTTGTTTCCTTTTGTAAGGGATATATGTTACATCTTAAAATTAAATGCATTTGATGTCCTTCCAAAATTGCTGTTTTATACAAAGTTGATGTTTTTCCATGTGAATATAAATTATTTCCTTTCAAAACGGTTGAATCATATATACTAGATTAATTTTGTTGTTGTATAGTAAGGAAAATTAAATTGAATAAGAGAGTGTCATACGTAATTTTTTTATGGGCCAGCATTATCAGAATATTTAAGGCAGGAATATTAATTGCATGATTTTCAATTCAGTCAATTTTAATCATCTACGGAATTAAAATGTTGTATTCATATTAATGGCAGGAATAATTGCAGGAATTTCAATTCAGTCAAGTTTATTCTTTACAAATATAAAAATTTGGATTTATATTAATGACATAAATATTAATGGCAGGAATATTAATTACAGGATTTTCAATTCAGTCAATTTTATTCTTTTACAAAAATCAAATGTTGGATTCATAATAATGGCAGGAGTAATAACTGCAAGAATTTAATTCAGACAATTTTATTCTTTTACGAAAATAAAAAATTATGATTTATATTAATGGTAGGAATATTAATTGAAGGATTTTCAATTCAGTCAATTCTGCTCATATCATTTCTCTTTTTTCAAACTTCAGTGTTGGTGAATAATATTTTCAAGTATAACCATGAGCTTAAATTACATTCAGGAAATATAGAGTGATAGGAGGACATGGATAATTAATGCAAAAGTCATACATATGTGGGAGTATAAAGAGAGATGTGACCACATCTATTCACTTAATCCTGGTGGACGAAAAGGGAACATCTATAATGGCTTCAATGGGAAAATTTACAATGTCAACTCATTCTAAATCATGTGTGTTAGGAAAATTATATTTTTTTTGCAAAATTTGGAGTTAACTCTGCAGTGGGTGAGTATAGATCAACCAAACATGAATGGAAGATGTGTTTCTATAAAACATCAATAATCGAAAATGTTCGTTCGTCTAAAATTTCATTAAACATATTAAAAAATTCGTGCATTGCACGGGTTTTTATCCTAGTATATAATAAACGTTAAAGCTATCCCAATTATAGATGGGTAAAATTACCAACAAAAATTCTTATCTGCTAAATCTTTTGAGTACCTTATATGGCTAAAAAATAATTCCAATCTAATTCACGATAAGACGGTCTCTCGCAAAACTTGTAGAAAATTTATACGTTAGGAATAGGAATTTATTTATTTTTCAGCATTCTAAAACACATTTGTTTGCTATTAGACTATTAGATAGAACTATATATGTTTTTAATATAAAAACTGTCAAAAATTACCTATAAAAATAGAGTTTGTTTCAAAACTATCTAGAAATACTTATTTTGTCTAAAAGCACCAAGAAAAGGTCATTGCTTTGTTAAAGACAACCAATTAACTATGACATCCAAATTTGCATTAAGTGTAGCATGTGCAAGTCATGTGCAATTTGCCTAAGAAATAATTAAGGTATAGATTGTTTGTCACCTTCTCTCACTCAAACCCTATTTTCGAGTGGGATATTGAGTTGATGATTGATGATTAGATCATTTTGACAAATAATGTAATTTCTATCGAAATTTTCTTTTTAATATGATGCGGTTAAATTTTTACAATTGTTGACCTAAATCTAATCTTATACTTCTTATTTAAAATATGTGAGATTATTATAACTTTTAGTCAATAATGTTGTAATTTTAAAATATATAAAATATACATAATTACAAAAAATTACATTCACGCATTCTAAGCTCTCACTATTAAAAAGGCAAGTAGCGACAAATAAAGTAAGTCCGCTAAGATGGCAAACTTTTGAAATTTAGACACGTGAATAGGTTAATGTCTTGTACGTTATCTACTCAAACTTGCCGATAAACATATTTAATTTACACGAGCACATTCTTGTTTAACGTAAAAAAACTAAGTACAACAATTCTTTTTTTTTTTCTTATTATTCGAGATTAGACTCGAGAATTTCTACATACAAGGAGATGAGAGATTTTAATCCTTTTTATTGGTGGTGAAAATCAAATCCATCCTTAAAAAATAAAAGTAAAACACCAAAACGACTAGGCTAACAAAAATTCTCCTATACTATCTGGTAATCTCCTATAAAGTGATATTGTATGCAACTATTTGGAACCACAAATCATTAGTATTAAATAGAAAATAATTACATTGGAGGTCGGTTGGATTATTGAGAGTAAATATTTAAGGGGTGATAAAAGTCAAAGTAGGAATTTAAGGTTAGTTAGATAGATGATTAAAGCAATTTGATTGTTGGAGAGGTGGAAGAATGAATTAGAAGATAATGAAAAAATAGAGAAAATAGCAATAAGTTCCCTTATTTTGGGGTATAAATTTACCCTAGAGGGAGGTGGAGGAATTCTTTACCTCCAAATGAGTAAAATCAAAATCTTTTTCTAATCATCCTTTTTAATCTACTCTTATTCTACCTCAATCACAATTATTTCATTAACTTCATTTGCATATCTAATTACTTTTGTTACATTAGTTTGACTTTTTTTACTACCTTGACAATGTTACCTTGACAAGTGTGTAAAAGTAAATGTTATTAAGTTTATTAAAATCGGGATTCTACCTAGGATCGTTGAGGGGTAGGATCGAAATCGGTAGAATCGTACAATCGTCAATAATGGTACCCCTAGCATTTCATACTAATTACAATCGTGACATTATTCAAGTTTTTACCGTTATCTTGCCGTTACATCTTTTTAAAAATAAACTATGGTCAATTTATGTGAACCTTCCTTGAACCTTGAATAATGTCAAGATAACGTTCAAAACTTAAATAATGTCACAATTGTAATTAGCATGAAATGCTAGGGGCATGGTACTATTGATAATTTCCATTTAAAATATGTAAAAACCAATGTGGATACAAAATCCGATTTTAAACTGACTCAAAACATGTGACTCTAAATCGACCCCATGGCTACATGAACACCTCTAGTTCTGACTATTTAGCTCCATTTGGCTTTTACATATAAATTACAAAATTAGGAATCTTTTCCCTTAAATATGGTTAATTGGAAAAGTAATTCCCAACGTGTGCTGCAGAGAAACTTATTTCCCTACATACTGTCCACGTAGGATAGATTATTTTTTTTTAATGCAACTCAATATAGCCGCTTTCTCAAGTAGCGATTTATAGCAAAAAGGAAACCGCTATTTGACATAGCGGTTTATATTTAATAGCATGAGGTTTTACTGAAGAAACAAACAATCTATGCACTTGGAGTAAACCGCCACCTGAAGTGGCGGTTTTGTCTGCAGCCTGGAGCCTATGCATGCTTTCTCTTTTGCAATTCCAACACTATGTAACACAACCTGTTTTTTTTGTGAAGAAAAACCTGTGAAGCTTATATTATATCAATGGTAGCCAAAGATACAAAGATGATGAGGGAAAGGATGCATACCCGACATGGCTAAAATTAGGGATTAAAGTCTGTTTGTGATAGCCTTCATGACATTCACACCGTCGCCTTCAAGTTGAATATAGGAAAAACCCAAGCGGATGGCCAGCTCGACACCGAAGACCGCAGCTGAGACTTATGAAAATGATAGTAAATGGGTGGAAGGAGAAGAGATGGGGTTTTCACTCTTGTACTCCTGAGCATATTACAAATATTTTGTTATTACTGCATTGATAACAATAATAATATAGGATTGCATTCTTGGCATTTTGACAGCTGGCCTTTTTGGTTATGACAACCTTTTGTATAAAAGCTATCCCTTTTGCAAAACGTGTATTACACGTACATACAATAAAGAAATGGGTTTTCACTCTCTTATTTCTCTCTCTTCTTTTCATGGTTGAATTGTTATTCTGTACTGAAGTTCACATGTTCATCTTTTCTTGCTAGTGTTCACAAATGGCGGTTCTGAATTAATTGAAAGAATTTTTTTTCTAAAAAAAAAAGTAGCAGCCGTGAGCAAGGAGAAACAAAAAGGCCATTTGTGCTCCACCTAAACCGCCATTTAAGATGGCGTTTATACTCTTTTCTTTCTTTTTTTTAATTTAAATCCCATTAATGCAAGTCGCTATTCCAATTGACGGTTTAAGTTTGTTTTCCATATAAAACCGGTATTTCAAGTAGCGGTTTTGTATAAAAAAAGAAAAAAAAATATTTTAGAGTGCTGTCCTACGTGGACAGTATTCATGGAAATATTTTCCTGAACTGCGTAAGATGGGAATTATTTTTTGCTGGAGCAATATTTAGGGAAAAGGTTCCAAAATTGAGTATTAAAATACTTGACTATATAGAAATAAGATAGAGAATATAAAGAGTAAAAATGATAGGTCATATACAAAAATATAAATACGCAAAATTATTATAACTTACTAAAATGAAAATGTTAACAAATTGAATAGAGTAGAGGAAAATAGTCAATTATATTCTCTCTTTTCCAATTATTTTTATCACTTTTCATTTTAGTTTCTCCTATCAATTTTGCTTTATATCGATTTTGGCAATGGTCTCATTCTCTTTCTGTTAATCTATTCACAAACTTGTACTCTCTTTTCATTATAACCGTACGGGTGACCATTCATTTTTATTAGGGAAATTATACATTGTAGCATCCCGTTTTTATGAAATGCCATTGGTAGCACTTTTTAAAGAAAATTCCACATGGTAGCATTCAGTTTATGCACTATTTAATTGTTGTAGCATTTTCCGTTAATTTCTTGTTAAATTCCGTTTAATTTATCATTTTTAAAGTTTTTTCCACATGGTAGCATCCAGTTTTTGTTTAGTTCACCATTTTAATGTTTAATTCATCATTTTAACGTTTAATTCGCCGTTTAATTCATTAACGCCCATAAATATTGTAATAATTTTGTTTTTATTCAAATTGTGGCATTGTAAAGTTCAAAATTTGTAATAATACGTTTTGTTCTCGTCACAACAATAGGGGTGTTCCCCGGTCCAAACACGACCGGAACCGGTTGGACCAAAAGACCGAGATTTTGAATATGCTAAGACCGGAGACCGAACCGATTCCATCCGGTCGGGTTCCTTCCCGGTCCTGTCGAGGTTTAGACCTGAAGTAATTTTTGATACCAAAAAAAAAAATTAAAAGGGAAGATTTTAAAATAATTTGCAAATTAATTAACATAAAATTATAATATGTGAGTTAAAAAATTATTTTCTATTAGAAATAAAAAAATATAAAGATTTTTAAATAAGGATATACATAAAAATCATAAATATTATTCCCCTTTAAAATTACTTTTATGTACATCCGGTCTAATCCGGATTTTTCCGGGTTTAGACCGGACCGGACAGGAAACCCGGAATGATAAATAAGTAAGACCCGGAGTCCGGACCGAATGCAATCGGTCCGGTCCGATTTAGGTCCGGTCTTATTTTGCACACCCCTAACAACAAACATTAGAGTCAAATGCATACTTTGTCCAATTTGATTATTATAATATTTATGGGCGTTAATGAATTAAAACTTTATTATGCCAACAATTTGAATGAAAAACAAAATCATTACAATATTTATGGGTGTTAATGAATTAAAAGGTGAATTAAATGTTAAAATGATGAATTAAACGTTAAAAATGATTAATTAATCAAAAACTAGATGCTATCATGTGGAAAAAACTTATAAAATAATGAATTAAACGAAATTTAACAAGAACTTAACGGAAAATGCTTTGACAATGAGATAATGCATAAACTGGATGCTACCAAGTGAAATTTTCTTTTAAAAATACTAACACTGGCATTTCATGAAAACTGGATGTACCCACGTGGAATTTTCCTTTTTATTATCCACTTATTCTTTGTCTCATTTTTTAATCAAAATCTTATTTTCATTAAATTTCATTTATTTTATGACTAATAGAGACAAAATGATTAAATGAGTATTATATTCATGAAACATGTAGTAGTATGAGGAAGTCTTAGTAAATAACGTTTATTTGCGAAGTTAACAAATAACTCTTATGTGGTAGGATTTGATAGGTTGAGAGCTTTGTTATTTTAATTTATTTTTTTGATTTTGTTTATTTTATTATTATAATTTTTGAATTTTAGTGATGATTTACAAATCACGGTTATTGATTATGAATTATTGGTAGTAGTATTGCTAAGTTGGTATCAGTATATGATACAGAGTTTGGTCACATGGATTCCCCTCATCCCCTGCCATTGATCAATAGTCAATACACTGATTCAACTAAATTACTGTGCACTCGTTAAGCGCTTTCCGTAGCATTTGCTACTTCCTCCGTTTCAATTTCTCATAATATTTGTTTTTTCACGCAATTTAATGTACTAATTTAATCCTTAAAATCTGTAATTATGTTATAATAAAAAATTATAAAAATTTGATATTAATAATCTTTGGGATGAGATGAATCAAACAAGATTTCACTTGACTATATTTTAACCTATAGATTAAAAACTAATCACAAATTAAGAGTGATGAATAAATAGTGTCATTTTTGCAAATATTGCAACTAATATGGAACGAAGGAAGTATTTTTTTTTTGTTTGAAAGTAAAATTGATCAATAAAAATGTCATACGGCAATCACAATAGAGAAATAATTAATTAAATACATAATAATTTTAATCAAAATAAATTTCCATGTAAAAAAAAATCACGATCATTATAAAGGAAATCTAATACCGAAGTTTTTCCTCTATCACATCGTTGTTTAATACATTATCCTCCGATGGGGTCTTTAGATTTGGTGTGATTTGAAATAGAGATAAGTTTGATACTATTGACTATATTTGCAGAACTGACACCTGTGATGATGTCATATACTTTTTTACATCGAATTGATAAAAAAATTTGAAAATTTCACCATGAGAGACTTTAAAATCTAATATATGAGTAGATCAAATCTAATAAATAGATAGAATATAAATATAATATAGAAAAATGGATTTATCAATGAGACCGTCTGGTCGAAATTTTTATATTTGATTTTATCAATTCTAATATGTCAACTTGCCAAATATTAAAACTAGTATTTAGTAGAAGAGAACAAATCCTTACTCGTTGGCCTCCGTCCCCTCATTATTAGAGGGTTGCACACAGTCGATACATTGAATTAAATCAACATTGCCCAAGCCCAACAGCAACCAAAAGTCATTAACAAAAGGAAAATTTGAAACAAATTAAGTAAAAATATAAAAAAATCACATTATAGTCAACTTTTGAAATTATTTTTCAAAATAAGCAGTTTTTCCCTGTTTGCACTTAGTAACAGCAAACAAAGGCAGAGGGTATGCATTTCGATTAGGGTCGTATTCTATGGTTACGATTCTACCATATATGTCTTTTTCATTCCGTCGAAAATCGATTTTACGGTATAGACGCTTGTGACCCCCCTCAATGCCTTGCGGTAAATGATTCCTCTAGAATTACGACCTTTACCACAACGACGTCTGTTCACTATTACTAACAACAAACAAAGTAGTCCAAAAAGATAAATCCAAAAATATTTTAAAAGGAAAGTAATCAAGGTCACATGGAAAAACATCAATAGTGATTTTGAAATTGGAATTATTATATTAAATATTTTTAGTAATAAAAAATACACTAATTTTTAAATGAGACGGTCTCACGGTGAGACCATTTTTATTGGGCTGACCTAATATACATTTTTTGTCTTAAAATGATCACTTATAACTTTAAAGTTACCACTTATAATTTTAATATAATTAGTTTGTATAGTTTTAAAGTGATCACTTATAACAGTAAAACGATTACTTATGATCTTAAAGTAATCAATCGAAGAAATGAGCTATTATATGGACCTATCTCATGATAGAACGGTCTCATATAAGACGAGTTGTAAAAGATAATCATGTTGACAAGGAAGAGTTGAAATGTTGAAACTAAATGTTATAAAAGGAAAGTAAATACATTAAGGAAAAGCATCACTTATGATTCTGACTCTTTATGACGAGGGAGTAATAATTATCTACATCTAGTCGAAAAGGCCAGCTAACCCGAAGTTTTAACCGTTGGATCGTCCTATAATTTTAGCAGTCAATTGAAGACACATAGGGCTTTATTTTGGACGGTTGGATCGTCATTTTGAGCTTTTGTTCGTTGGTTATCGCTTCTGGACAGAACCTGCTGTTTTTGGTGATTTCTTTCTTCTTATCTCAATTGTTGATTATTATGGTTGTTTGTTCTTGAGTAGTTTGAGGACCCTTTGGAGAACTTTGGATTGGTTTGTGTAACCTCCTTTTTATCATAATAACAGAAGTTTGGGTGGACTCCTAAAGTCCCGTGGTTTTTACTCTTCACACCGAAGAGGCTTTCCACGTAAAAATCTTGTGTCTTTGTCCTTGATTATTACTTGCTTTTGTCTTGTTTGATTGTTGATGTTATTGTGGTTTATTGGTGATATTTGAGTGTGTTGAATTGGTGTTTTAGTGAATTAATTTGTCCGGGTTATTTTCGCTATTTGTGTGTTATCAATTTGTGTAATTGGTAGTTATTGGAGGTGTTCTTACCTCATCAGGAGTAACTCCTACTATTACCAATTGGTTTTAGTAGTGAACCTTCTTTGGGTTTATGAGTGGACTACTTCTTCTTCTCCTTGTTTGGATTGCCCATGCCTATTTTCTAAATTCTATCATGGCATCAGAGCCTGATTCGTTGTTGGGCGTTTATACTAAGCATTTAATCTTACCACTGGTTAAGGGGACTTTAATTATATAAAGTATATAGTATACACATTCAAGACCATTTAGGAAAATATTAATTCTGCACAACCATGTCATTGCCTAGAAGTTATGTCTATGGAATGCTATAGGCTCGTAGAAACTGCGTATTTTGCACTTCATCCACATAATTTTAACACGTGATCTGAATCTGACATTTTCTCTTACAATATTATGTTAGTGTCATTGTGTCAATAACAATTTCAAACAGTATTGTTGCTGACCGTTTATGGACCGGCGTCTGGCAAAATGGAATAAATGGACCTTCTCTATATGCAGCTTATTCTGATTTTTAATGGAGGCTTGGAAATGTAATATGTATTATAATTATTATTATTATGAATTTAACGTAAATGAGTCGTATATTTAGAATCTAAAACAAGTGCATCCTAAATGATTCCTCTGGAATTACGACCTTTACCACAACGACGTCTGTTCACTGTTAGTAGGGATGGTCACGGGTTCAGGACTCTGTTGGACCCGTCTCTTTTTAAGGGTTCGGGTCTTATTTTTTGAGACCCATCGGATCCGGGTCGGATCTGAATCTAAAAAATAATTGGCGGGTCCGGGTCCAATATCCGGACCCTGGACCCACCCCTCGGACCCTTATAAATATTAAATTGTCTATTTTTATTTGTCTTCTACGTATGAATTCTGCCCCCAACACTTATTTTCTTTTCATATAATCGTAATATATATAAATTTTATATATGCTACTTACTAAGTGCTAACCCAATTACCCTTATTTCATGGACTCGAATTAGTGTTTATAATAGAATTTAAGCGTATATGGGTAATGCTATGCGAGTTTAGATGTTAAATTAGTATTAAATATTTGTAAAATATGATAATAACTCTCTTACAAATATACGAAAAATATAATGACTTACAAATGTTTCAAATTTGACAAATCAAACAGACTTTTTTTGGACCACTACAACATAATTTGCTTTTAGTGGGATATATTTAGCGACATTTAATTTAAATGTCGCTATTTCAAATTTTTTATAGTGTATATAGTGGATTTAGTGACATTTATTAGACCCTTTAACAACATATTAAAAAGTCACACTAAACCTTTTAGCGACATAGGATATAGTGACATTTCTCACAAATGCCACTATAGACTATAGTGACAATTACATATGCCACTAAAGACCAAATTAAGTGTCGCTAAATCACTTTATGATGAAACTAAAAATAAAAACCAATAATTATTACACTAAAAATCTGAATCAGTGGCATTTTTTTAATGCCACTAAATTCAATGTCGCAAAAAACTAAATTTGTTGTAGTGGACCAATTAAGGACCCTAGACCCATCAGATTCGGAAGGTGTGGGTCTGGGTCTGAAAATTTTGGACCCTTAGGGTCCAAATCCGGGTCTGGATCTCAAAAAATTAAAAGGGTTCGGCTTCGAGTCTGTTTGGACCCGCTCCAGACCCGCCCCATAACCATCCCTAACTGTTAGTAACAACAAACAAAGTAATCCAAAAAGATAAATCCAAAAATATTTTAAAAGCAAAGTAATCAAGGTCACATGGAAAAACATCAATAGTGATTTTGAAATTGGAATTATTATATTAAATATTTTAAGTAATAAAAAATACACTAATTCTTAAGTGAGACCATCTTTATTGGGCTGGCCCAATATTCATTTTTGTCTTAAAATGATCACTTATAACGTTAAAGTGACCACTTATAATTTTAATATAATTAGTTTGTATAGTCTTAAAGTGATTACTTATAATAATAATAAAATGATTACTTATGATCTTAAAGTAATCAATCGAAGAAATGAGCTATTATATGGACCCATCTCATGATAAGACGGTCTTATACAAGACAATCACTTATGATTCTGTAGGTTTATTATTCACATGGAAAAGCATTGTGATTTTGTAACTGTGCTCATTTGGAGGACTACCAATTGTTTTGTAACTGAAGTTATTATAAAAAAAAATTGTTCAAAAAAAAAGTTATTATAAAAAGAAAAATCTTAGTAACGGACGTTCCTTTAAAAAGCTAAAATTAATTTTAAATAACTAGTTTATATTTTAAATTTTTAATTATATAAGTATATATCGATTATTTTACTTAATATAACATATAAAAATGTGGAATTTATCATAATCTTATCACTCGTCAATATATATGTTATTTTTTTCTTTTATTTTGTTTCCTATTTACTTTTTAAGATATATACTACCTCCTATTCAGTTTTATTGTCTCATCTAGTTTTTCACACTTACGAGACAATATTTTAACCCTTAATATCTCAAATTATTCTTAATTAAAAATTATAAAAATTTGATATATTAATAATTCTTGTATTGAGACGAATCAAACAAGATCTCACATGACGATGTTTTAACTTATAGATTAAGAGACTTGTCAAAAACAAACTTATAGATTAAGAGTAAAATACAAATTAAGAGTGATAAGAGAATAATACCTAAAAAAATGGAACATTTAAGCTGAATAAGAGGGAGTTTTACTTTTGTTAATGAACGCTCCAAGTAGTTCGTTCGATTTGCCTGTATTATTGTTATTGTTATTTTTCAAGTATATGATTGTTTTTATTATATTATTGTTAACCAATGTTCCCAAGCATTCATTCACTTTGGAACAATTATCTAGAATAATCTAAACTATTCATGATTTTCCTATAATAATCTCATCTATTGATTAACCATGAATAATCCTAAGTTTAAGGGGCATTTTCCAAGAGTAAACCTAGTGACCGGATGACTTGCTATAGCAAATTTAGTTTTTTTTTTTAAAAAAAGATAAATTATAATAAAATGTCGAAAATAATGTTAAAAAAATATTCATAAAAAATTTATGATTTTTTTATCAATTAGAATTTTTATGTAAATTTTCAAAAATATTTTCTAATTTTAAATTAATATTTAATTTATTTTTTTGGTGAATTATCTACTATAACAGGTCATCGGGTTACCCATGTTTTGGTGCTAACCATGTTTACAAGGCTCAAAGAACGTATCAAGCTATCAATTTTATCAAGCCATGAAGAGTAAAAGAGCAAAAGAGTAGAAAAGTGTTGTTAATGCAAAAGTTTAGAGGTGAAAGTTGATACATGTCTACTCTTTTGGCCATAACTTTTGATAGGAATATCGTATTAATGCAAAGTTTGCGGCATTGGAAACTAGACGTCAAGAGCTTTCCAACGGTATATTATTTGTCCGATTTCGATAACCGAGCAAGAAATGACGAGCGTTTGAAATTTACTGAAGCTGTCAGCCAAAAACGCCGACTCGGCTTCCTGGGCGTGGAAGTGGCCGCCGAGTCGGCTGTTGCTTCTGATTTTTCTGTGCATTCGTTTATAATTACTTTATTTTTGATTTATTTTCTTTTATCTTTATTTTAATTAACCTCTTAGGGTATATTTAGTGGGTAATTAGAGGCATTTAGGTTAAGCCTCCTTCAGAGAGCATGAGGGAGGGAGATTGAAACCCTCTTCTTCTTCCTCCTTCCTCCTTAATCTTTCTCCATTGAACCATTTTTATTCCTTGTAAGCTTTTAATTTCTTGTCTTTCTTATTAGTAGTTTAATCTTTCTTTATCAATTTTGTATTAGTTTAATCTTTCTTTGTTAAACTTTAATTGTTTGTCCTATAAATTGTCATTTATTAAAAGTAGTATTGTTCTTCATATTTTTTGGCTCTTGGATATTTAATTGTGTGTCTCATAGTTTAATTATTGTTTTTCCTTGCAAATTTCATTGTTATCATCTTTTATCATGCTTAATTTCATTCTAGGGTTTTTATTTATTGTTTTTACCATGATTAGTGAGTAGATCCATTTTCTAGGGTTAGGGTTTTGAACCTATTAGTTGAGTATGATTTGATTCTTGGATGTGTCTATGAAACTAAGGATTAAAGTGGTTAAATTGTGCTAATTAACCCTAAATTAAATATGCTTTGTCGGACTAGTCAATAGAACTAGTGTGTGAGATTAGGATCGACTTTGCTTTAGGGTAAATTTTAGTTAAATTCTTATTAATTCGTTCAATAAAACTAGCGTGTGAGAATCAAATTAATAGGGTCTAAATCTAATAGTTAATCAACAGAGCGAGAGTTTGAGATTAACAAGATCATGTTTAACCATGAATTTAATCCGACTTTTCATAGACACTAATGAGAATTAGATCATATAAGACTTTAGGGGATTCCCGACACCCTAGATGCTTTCATCATATAGTTTAATTCCATATTTCTTATTGCATTTGTAGTTTTTAGTACTACCAATCAACATCTTTTTCTCTTCAAGCAATATAATACAATCGAAATTACCAAGTTTCTTGTCCTAGCTTCCTTGTGTTCGACCCGCGACTACACGTACACCGTGCGCTTGCGGTTAAAATAAAATTTTCACATCAATAATTATAATAATAATAATAATAATAATAATAATAATAATATTAATAATAATAATAATAATAATAATAATAATAAGGGAAATTCCACATGGTAGCATCAAGTTTTAATGAAATGCCAATGGTAGCACACTTTTGTAAGAAAATTCCACATGGTAGCATCCAGTTTATGCACTATCTAATTGCCGTAGCATTTTCCGCTAAGTTTTTGTTAAATTCCGTTTAATTCATCATTTTGTAAGTTTTTTCCACGTGGTATCATCCAGTTTTTGTTTAATTCATCATTTTGAATTCACCATTTTATTGTTTAATTCACCGTTTAATTCATTAACGTCCATAAATGTTTAATAATTTTGTGGAAAAAAATTATAAATGTTAAATAATTTTACGGAAAAATAATTTAACATTTAATTCACCATTTTAATGTTGTAATTCAACGGTCGAAACAAGTACTCTTTTGAATAAGAACTTGTTTCGATCGAATTTTCGAAACAGTTATCCCATAAGGATAGTAGCGACGTCCGTTTTTTCAAAAAAAAATCGTTATGATGGGTAAAAATGACGTTAAATATCATTTTCGGTTTACTTATCGGAAAATAGGCGTATAAGTACTTGTTTCGACCGAATTTTCGAAAGAGTTACTCCATAAGGATATTTGCAACGTCCGTTTTTTGAAAAAAAATCGTTTTGATAGGTAAAAATGACGTCAAATATCTTTTTCGGTTTTGCGTATCGAAAAATAGGCGAATAAGTACTTGTTTCGACCCGATTAGATAGTTTCTTATAATTTTTTAATAAAATTATTAAACATTTATGAGCGTTAATGAATTAAACGGTGAATTAAACATCAAAATGGTGAATTAAAAGTTAAAATGGTAAATTAACAAAAACTGGATGCTAGTGCTACTATGTGGAAAAAAACTTACAAAATGATGAATTTAACGGAATTTAACAAGAACTTAACGGAAAATGCTACGGCAATTAGATAGTGCATAAACTGGATGCTACCATGTGAAATTTTCTTTAAAAAGTGCTACCACTGGCATTTCATCAAAATTGGATGCTACCATGTGGAATTTCCCTAATAATAATAATAATAATAATAATAATAATAATGTTTTTTCAAAGGAAATTTTTTATTTGAGAAAATGATACGTAAATATTTTTGAAAGAAAATAATATAATAAGCATATTTTGTTCAAATTATATTTATAAACTTCAAGGGCAAAGTTGTCAATTTATATTCAATTTAGGCTATATGTCTTTGTCTATAAATACAAGGCTACTAGAATATACTCGGATATAATCAAGTCATAAATCAAAAATATTATTAATTATAAGTTAGATAAATAAACATGCTTAGTGTTGTAGGTCTTCCAAGGCTTTTCTTTCCCGTTCATCATTTATTAAACCAAGGTCCCTACACTCATCAACTAGTCTTAATTATAACGCAAAACCTAGCCACAAATTCGTACCATTGCTTCGGTACATACCTGCCCGCAGTCGGAATCAGAGTCAGAGTTCAAAAAAGTCGTATTTATCGTACAAAATTGACGAGCAATATGAAAAGGTGGGTCTTAAAAAAGAGTTGATTCCAAAACATATTGCGGTAATATTAGATGGTAGTAGAAGATGGTTGAAGGCACAAGGAAAACCGCTTGATTATGTGCCATTCTTTCAAACTAACGCCCTATTTGCCGATCTTTGCATTAAATGGGGAGTTGGGACTGCCACCACTTTTATATATTCGTATGACAACTTAGAACGAGGCAAAGTATGTTTTTCCCTTTCATTTTCTATGTGCATATTGTACTATAAATATAACTAAAATAAATTATGCTTACTTTATTTTCTTTGATAAATACGACCTATATGTAACTTTCTCATAACAATAATTTTCACTCTAATATGTTATTGTTGTTGTCGTCGTCGTGTATCACACATGTACTAATCAAGTTATTATAATTATGGGTGTTTAAAATTGGATACCGAATCATTTCGGATCTGTATACCTGAATATTTAGTCTTTTGGATAGTAAAAACTATGATTCAGTTTCTTTCGATCGATTCAGTTTTTCAAAGATCAGACAGTGAATATCCGTTTTTTTATTTTTTTTTATTATGCATTTTTGTACACACAAACAATTCAGTACACTTCTCTTTCTTTCTTCAATTATTTTCGCACACATACATTATTTTTATTTGAATTTTTAAAGGACAAATCATTTTGGCAATGTTCAAAAATTTAAATTAATTGATAAAAATTATGAAACTTTGTTGTTGTTGAAAATCTAACTTTTAGCATGTTCAAACACCTAAATATAATTTTTCTATAAAAAAAAAGTTTTTTTAAAAAAATTCAAAACTGGATACTTATATGGAATTTCACTAAAATCCTCATTCATATGTATTTAATTCCTTTTTAATATGATAATGTGAAAAATATACTAATAAATAAAAAACACTTATTTCAATCCATTAATTGCAGGAAGCAAATGAACTTCTATTTGGACAACTTGAAAGATTTCTTGAGGATAATTTGGACAATTTTGTGAGGTGATCATGTTCAACTCGAACCTTTTCATTTGATAAATATTCATGGTACTATTTTATATTATCACGAATTAAGTTTATTGTTTGCGTGAGGAAATCAATTAATATTAATATGGATACTTAAGGTGGTAAATAGAATCATAAAATAATTAATTTTAGGATTACATTTATAGTTAGAAACCAACTTAACCAAAAACTTTACCTTATGTTGAGGCCCCAAGATAAGCTATATACTCTAGCTAATAACTCTTTGGGTTAGGAGTGTGGATGCAGCACTTCCCCTTCTCATACCTGGCGCTAGACCTGTGCAATGGGCTGGATCTTAATTGGGGCCCCTGATCCAGCCTTTTATTGTGAGGGTTGTATGTGGGGGAGTGTTGAAAAGGGTTGGGCTTAAACTTTAATTTACAAAAATTAAAATATTAGGGTTGGATAAGGGTTTTATAAGGGTTGTAAATGGTTGAGGTTGTGTTTTCCACCCTCTCCTTATGGATAAGAGACGCCGTCGAACTTCCTTCCCCGGACCCTGACCATAGACAAATCTATGTGCGGGAACACTGGGTATGATGATGATGATGAAGGGCTGTAAATGGGCTTTGAACCAAAGCCCACTTCCTTCATTTTTTTACCAATTAATTATATATAAATTATTAATTAACTAGAATGAAACTCCTACCACAATAATGTACTGCTTGAAAATTGAAACTTACTGAACCTTTCCTTGTACTCCTATATTTTAGCACTAATTTATCTTTCATAATTGTTATTAGCCAATTATCTACTGCTTATATCTTCCATAATCCTTATTAAATTCATAAATACATTACAATTTGCTCTATGGCACTAATATTTACAACTTTTTTTTAGACAAAAAAATATCTAATATTTCAAATTGTTAAAGATCTTTATTAGCCAAAAATTATTATTATTATTATTATTATTATTATTATTGCACAAATTATGTCGGCCATGTCTTGATTTCCATACAGCACTCACCAAATCAAAAGGTGGGCGTGGCATAATTAGCCAACCGATTATTATTATTATTATTATTAATATTATTATTATTATTATTATTATTATTAGTTTTCAAATTGTGGCATGTATTTGTATGTTCAATACGATAAACGGGCCGGATTGGGCCGTGATTTATAAGCCCGACCCATTTAAAGTCCATCTTCTATTTAATAAGGCCTGGCCCGACCCGTATCCGGCCCATTGCACAAGCCTACCTGGCGCTAAATTTTCCTCTATAAATGAGGGCAAGGTGGTTGAGATTCGAACCCATAAGCTCTTATCACGTTGACTTTTAATACCATTTGTAATAAATCAACTCAATTAAAAGTTTAAACTAATAGTTAAAGCCACAGGATATGTTATATACTCTAACAGGAAGCTCTAAAATATTGTCTGTACTAACATTTATATACTTTATGTTTTTTCAAAATGGGTTGATTACATTGTACTATATATTATAGTATACAAAATGGATACTCGTGTAAATACACGTATATGTTAAATTGGTTAATTCACATCTAGGGATGGCAATGGTATTGGACTCAACCCGGATCCGTAGATTCACATCCGTTTTCACATATCTGGGTCCTTAAAATGGACTCGTCGGATCCGGGTCCGTTTATATTACACGGAACCGGATCTGGTATCAGAAAAATACCCGGACCCGTAGATCTAGAGGACCCGTTTTTACTTTTTATATATTAAATATATATTCTTGCTAATTGTACATGGTTTGGATTATAATCACCATTTACATGAGAATCATCTTAATCATGCTAATAGTGATAGTAGTAATTAGTAATCACAACTTAAAGGTACTGTAGCAAGTGAGTAGGAACTAAAGTCTAATTCTTAGGTTGGAAAAATTGGAAGAGTCTGATTGTTTGCAAGTGAGTAGGTACTCTTAATTATTATGTGTTTGGTATAAATCACTTCAGAATAAAATTTATAATAGCTAACATTTTTATAAAATCTTATTCTATGTAATCCATTCCAGAATAAAAATCTACAATTTATAATCTTATATTTTAATATAAGTTTTTTTTATGTAACAAACAACTTTAATGTGTTCGTTGGATATATTCAAAATAATTTTAAGTTGTATAATTTTTTTTGGATGATCAATTGTGAAATTATATATATTATTATCATTATTATTTGAATATAGCTTTATGACAATCTCAACACGATCAAAAAATACAAAAAAAACGCAAAAATAAGTCAGACTCGTTTTGGACCCGGATCCGGTACTGGATCCACGCAGTATCCACGGATCCGAATATGGGTCTGACAAAAATGGGCCCGTGGATCCGGGTTCGGAACTGGATCCTACTTTAGAAAACGGATCTGGATCCGGATCCACCTGGACCCGGTCTAAATTCGACCCGTTGCCATCCCTATAATCCTATTCATATCAATCCTATGCTAAATTTTGGAGATAGTTTATGAGTCACAAATAAGCGACGTCACTTAATTACTTGATGAAAAATAATCTCAATATGTACAGTTTAGAAACAATTTAAATAAAATACTTCATAAATTTAAGACTATTGATGGTGTTCTATACACATATACTCCCCCGTTAGCTTAATGAAATTCCCATAAGAAATTTTCAGGGGATTTACTGGCCAAAATATTATTATATATTGAATGATAAATTTGTTGGAGGAAAAATAAATACCATAAACATTAATAAAATATTAAAAAATTAGTGGAAGAAATATAGGGATCATAACTAATAAAAAAATATTTTTACAAAGTTAGTGGGAAACATGTGGTGACCTTAAGAAATTTAAATATATTTACATGAAGATGGACAAAGTTATAATGTATTAGTGACTCTTGTGAGAGTCCGTCGCTCAAAGAGAAAACTAAATAGTCCACATTCTTATTTTTTCTTTAATTTGTATTAATTGGACAATTTAGTAGGGCTGGCAAAAGTTGCCCCGACCTGAACCTAACCCGAAATAAGTGGATTTGGGTTGGGACTTTTGACCCAATTTATTAAATGGATCGACCCACCTGCTCTGTTTACTAAATGAGTTAGGTTCAGGTCAAAATTTTAAACCTGAAAAAAACCTGTAGAACCCATTTGATTAAATGTGTTAATTTCGAGTTAAATCAATAAACAACAAAAAAACATAAAATTAAAATTAAAGCCTAAAAAATTAAATTTAATCAATGTTAAAAATCGTAAAACGAAAACAAAAAAATTATAAACGGGTTAAGTGGGTCAAAATCAGGTCAACCTGATCTGTTGCAGGTCAGGTCAAAGTTGTGATTTTCAACCCAATTAACTAAATGGGTTGGGTTTGGATTAAGGCTTTTCTGACCTGTTTATATATAATTCGAACCCGAACCCGACCCAACCTAATCTGTTTGACATGCTTACAATTTAGCCTATATATACACCTATTCTCACAACAATTTGTGAATATGATACGCTTAGGAAAAAGATGCGTGTGTTATTGATTGGAGAAAGGAATGAAGTGACAAAATCTTTACAAGAAATGGTTAAGCATGTAGAAGAGGTAACAAATAGGGATCCAAACCCACAATTGGTGTGGAGGTTAGCCGTGTGTTACGGAGGGACACGAGACTTATTACAAGCCACTAGACGCCTTTGTGAGAAGGCTAGGGCTGGGATCATTGAGCCCAATGAAATCGACGATGCCATGGTTGATCGCGAGCTTATGGCCGGTGGTGCCTCTACGCCTGAACTGCTTATTCGGACCGGTGGTGAACTTCGTCTAAGCAACTACTTGATATGGCATTTGGCCTTAGCTGAGTATTACTTTCTACCGATTAAAGCACCTCAGTTTTCCGAAGCTCATTTTCTTGATGCTTTACGCTCCTATCAACAAAGGGATAGGAACTTTGGCCGGTAATCATATAGTTTGGTAATTCTATAATGATTTTCTTTTAAGCCATGCAACCCGTATGATTGATTTAATGGAATGTTGAGTTATATAGCTTCAATATAATTTCTTAGATTAACTATTAGTGGTTAGTAATAATATTTATTAGTTGATGTTTGAATAAATTTTTTGTTAATGATTCGCTCTTTTAATATTTTATTTCCTTTATAATTAATAAGAAAAATCAACAGTTAAGATTTTTGTCTTTTCTAATAATCTTTACATAAGTTTAAGGAATGACTTAATCGTTGCAAGTGAATAGTATCAAGTTACCAAGGGTTTTTCTGTTTATTTTTAATATCATTTAATTTTTAAGTGTATTTTTAAGTTATTAATAAATTCTCTCCATATTTTTTGATCTTAAAAGTACATATCATGAATATAGTTATATTTAGCGATATCGTATGTGGTATCCGACGTACAATATTAGAACACACTTTCTTCCATCAAAATTGTGCAACAATGTTTAGATCTAAGCCTTAAGTGAATTACCTTCCTTCATAATATCTCTACAAACTTCCGAGAAACACAATTTGATTTGCATAATGTCGTATGTGGTATCCTACGTACAATATTAGAACACACTTTCTTCCACCCGAAGGTATCCATTTATTTAATTGTTTCCGATTTTTAACCAGAACAAATATCATCTTCAACCCAAAACAATATTAAGACTTTAATAATGCAAATACAAATTACAAACGGGAATTTGTATTTATCCCTTTATTGATGACAAAATAAAATTACAATTAACAATGCTAAAATAACTTAAAGATTGTTTTGTAACAACAACCGTTACCTGGAAACTTGATACTTGTTGTAGGCGTGTGATCAATTCCCTTTGTGATATTTCCCCCACAAAGGTACTTGGGTTTGATGATTGGAAATCCACAAAAAGATACAAACAACACAATATACTCTTAGTACTTAGAGTATATCACTTAATCGCAATGTGTTTAGAAATTATAAGAATTGGAAGCTCTAAACAAGAGTTAATTACTCTCTTAAAAAAAACACAAGCAATGAGAATAGAGAAGAAGAATTCAGAAAAAAAAAAAGGTGTAATTCTACTCATCATCAAGCCCTATTTATACTACAATAGTATAACCAAGAGTCATGATCCTATTAATCACCATTGATGATCAAATTGATGGTCATCAATCAATACTACTAATCTATGGTATTCATTAGCATTATATTTCATAATATTCCCTTATAACTCTAGAAATCAAGAGATATAAGCGTAGGAATCCAATGTATTCACTCAAAGAAAACCGAAAAATCTCAACAGTCAAAAACGCAGCAACTGCCGAGTCGGCGGTCCTACCATCACCAAGAAAAGCCGACTCGACTTTTCCTTCTGGACAAATCCATGTTTCAAGAACCTAAAGTCGACTCGGCTTTAGGCCCAAATTCATGACAGTCAAGTCAGCTTTTACTGTTGACTCGGTTTTGCATTTGTGCTTTTTGTCATTTCCTTTGAACCCGTTTTGGACATAGTATTTTATTACATATTGTCCCACTACTTTAGTGGTACTTAGTGATTATAAACTTAGGATTATTAGACACTAAATATTCAACAAACAAATCATGAACTCAAAAATATTCATTAAGAACATATGGCTCGAACAAGGTGTCTCAATAAGTCAAAAATATCACATTATAATACCCCGAGGAGCAATGATTATTGGATCACAAACATGATTATTAACTTGTCAAGATATTTTCCTATTTAATTACACTAACTTACTATCATCTTTCCACCATCTCATATTGACAATCATTTTGTCTCATTTAATTTGCACTCATTTTTGATTTGGGGTTGTTTCACTTACTTTAAGGGGGTGTTTGGTAGAAGGGAGTTGGGGGGAGGGAATGGGAATTGTTATTGAAACTTTTAAAAGTCTTTGTTTGTTAAGAGGGAATGAGAATTTAAAGGGTAAGAAAATAGGACTTTTTTATGAGAAAGTCCCCAAGAAAAAAGTCCTTGGGGGGAGGTGGTAATTGAAGTTGGGACTTGGGACTTTAGATTTTGAGATTAAATTTAACCAATTTTTAATCTAGTCTCATCCTTTACCAAACAAAGACATGAGACATTTTATCTTAAGTCTCACTTAAAGTCTCTACCTTAAGTCTCACCTCTAAGTCTCGCAATTCTCATTCCTTTCTACCAAACACCCCCTAAACTCTTTTTTTTAGTAATGATCTTTAAAAAAGAATATAGCAGTGGTCCAGACATCCATATGTATGTATGAACCACGAGAAAGAATAAAAGTAATAATCAAGAGAGAAGTCGGGATTTTGAAATAGGAGACAAATAAATGATATACAAGCCAATTTTTATATAAACTAGTTAAACTGTAAAAATTTTAAAACTAAGTAGACAAAAATAAATTTAAATAATAACAAAAAATCATTTTCAACACATAGAGCAAAAGCTTCTCCATTATTATTTTTTTTGAAAAATTAAGTATTTTTTAAGTCAAAAATAAATAAACACTAATAAAGTTATGGAAACAAAAATATAACACAAAAACAAAAATAAATATAAATTTACGAAAAAGAAAAAGTTTATTTTGTAAAATAGTTACAAGTATAAACTCCAATTTAATGCCTATAGATCTAGATCTTAGGTTTCAGATGTAATATTCTAACAACTGAGCTCTAACGACTTGTTTGGTTAATGGTACTAAATAGTTTAATGGGACTGATTTATAATGTAAAATTTCATCAAAAGTTCCATGTCGATCATTCCGATCCCATGGTGATAAAACTTTGATCATAACTGTGTACAAATTTTCATTACCACCTAATACCACATCTTATAATGGTAATGCATTGGAATAAATTTTATAAAGCAAATGAGATGATTGGAGTTGGACAAGCATGACCATCAAAATAGCTAAGAGATTTTTCAACCTAAATTACACTAGTTTTCACTCCCATTGTCACCGTTTAATATCACCTACCAAACGGACCGTAAGGATTTTTGTGAAATTTACTCATTTTTGAGACTTTATATCATACTTCTTCTATTTTTTTTAATGACTACACTTTTACCTTTCACGCTATCCACTACAACAAATATAGCTTTTTGCAACATTGGATTTAGCGGCATTAAAAAAATGCCACTGATTCATATTTTTAGTATAATAATTATTGGTTTTTATTTTAAGTTCCACCATAAAGTGATTTAGCGACATTTAATTTGGTCTTTAGTGGCATATCTAATTGTCACTATAGTCTACTGTGGCATTTGTAAGAAATGTCACTAGATCCTATATTGCTAAAAGTTTTAGTGTGACTTTTTAATATGCTGCTAAAAGATCTAATAAATGTCACTAAATCCTCTATATACACTATATGAAATTTGAAATAGCGACATTTAAATTAAATGTTGCTAAATATATCCCACTAAAAGCAAATTATGTTGTAGTGATCTAATGCTCTATCTATTATTGAATATCTTGAACGTGCATAATAAAAATAATAAAAAGGTAATATAAAAATAATAATACACAACATTCAAATCTGAAAAATGGTGAATGTTTATGTATTCTCATCTCAAGAAATTTAATTTCTATACTAATATGTACATTCAACTTCTACCCTACAAACTTTTTGTGGGTAAAAAAAAATAAAACAAATAAAATAAATGACCATCCACCATTTGTGTGAAGCAAAGCCATAAAAATTGGTTTCTCTAATAAAACTCTTCAAGGTGACTTATCTGAATTGCCATCATTATGATTATGTGATGACAAAAATACCCTCTCGCTCCAAGAATATGATCTCTTCATAATTCTTACCCTTTGAGGTGTTGGCCTTGAAGAAGAACCACCCATTATTCGATTCGAGCTCGAGTCTGAGTTTGAGTTTGAACTTGAGTTTGAATTTAAATTTTGTTGCGAAAATGAAGAACTACCCATTATTTGATGCGAGCTCGAGTTCGAATTTGAATTTAAATCCTGATTTAAGTTATATTGCGAAAATGACGAACTATCATTTCTGTAATCCATAGAATAAGCCCTCCTTATAGGTGTTGTAACATGATTAATATCATTTTGGACCTTATTTTGGTCTTGATCAACCTCATAATCATGTGTACGTGTATCTCCTCTATTTTCACCTACCAAACTAACATTATTATTTGTATTATTTCCTATATGGGTGTTACCTAATTCCACCACATCACTATAATCCGAATCCGACGTTGTCGCTTCGAACTCGTACAGCCTCGGGTTCAGAAAACTCGGGTTGCTCGAACCCATCGACGACCAATAGGAATTCACAATACCCGCCCGACATAAAGGGCAATTCGTATGTGACCTAAGCCAAGTATCAATACAACGCATATGAAATGCATGTTTACATTTAGGCAAAAGTCTAATAGACTCCCCTTCTTGAAATTCACTAAGACAAACCGAGCAATCCGATCCGTCTATTAAACCGTCTTTGTACCTATAAACCCTGATCGTGTTAATAACCGACGGATGCAATCCAGGGGTTGTAATAAACCAAATCGGATTATCAACCACCGGATCAAACCAATTTGCCTCAATATCATTCGGATTATTATCCGTCCTACGAGACGTCGGGTTAGAATTTTGATCATGTTGACGTACGTGTCTTGGATTCCGATTCCATCTAATTGTACCGGTCCAAATTGGCGTCTTATAACATTTGATCACAATAGCTAAAATTATAATGATTGTTATCATAATGCATTCATCGTAGTCACCAGCATGAAAGGTGGTAGACGGGGACGGGGACGGGGACGCCACAATTGCCGTTGGTGGTAGAGGTGGTGGAAGAGGCGGAAGCAAATCGGAATAGGCCGGAAAAGTGTAGCATTCATCAAAATCACCACAAGTAGTGCAAGGGATAGTATTAGTGTAATTTGTAGTGGGAGTTAAAAAAGGTAATAGTTTTCTTATATAAATTTTGGCCATAATTAAGACATTATTTGAGATTTACAAGGAGAAAAGAAAGGAGGGAAAAAGAATAGATCTTGAGGCTAAGTAAAGGCTAAGCCTTAGGTTGTCCTAAGGAAGAGGAAGTGGAAGAGAAGACTAAGGAGAATTATGTGATTTGTTGTACACGTTATTATTTATTTAGAAAGTTGTTGTGATTGGCAAATTATTATTTCTTTTTCTTGTTTTAGGTGGTGGCCGGTAACACGATACTATTTTTTGAGGTGCTAGTGTCATTCTATAACGGTTTTATGTATAATTAATTTATTTTTTAATTGATCATTTTAAATTGTAAGTGATTATTTTTACTTACTAAATATACATTGATCAGCCCAATAAAATTGATCTGAACATAAAACTATTTTATTTAAGAATTTTTGATATTAGTCTCTCCTTGTAAATCTCATCAATTTGCTATTAATAATCATTAGATACTATTTCCAAAAAAAAAAATAATCATTAGATACTATTACTAGTAATATTTAATTATCTATATAAGGTATTACTAAACTTTTATCTGGAATAAATTTGAAAGAGCACGATATACTTACCCTTTATTATAAATTAAAATAGACTGACTCTAACTAGTTAAACAAATCAGGCAGTCTGCTGAGAGACCGTCTTTCTGATAGACGTCTCTCAGGCCCAATTCACTAAAAGCTTATTGCCTATATTTACTCAAATTTTTTCTTAATGGGTCAACCCAATCAGAGATGGTCTTTCAAAAAGACCGTCTCTCATAAGAATTTGTGAAAATAATATACATAAATTTTTGTGAGAGACAATCTCTTTGAAAGACCATCTTTAATTGGGCTGGGCCATTATATATTTTTTGAGATATTGTACGTAGTCACTAAGAACAATGTAAGTAAACATTTAAAATATTAAAAGTAGGTATTAAGTAAGCACTGAAAATAATACAAGTAGACATTAATCTTTAATGGGTTGGGTTTGAGATACGCCTATCAGAATAATCTATAATTTACATTAATGAAAAATGCAAGGCTTATTATAAATTTATAATTCCCTACTTGTTAACTATGACAATTTATTATATCTATGTATTTTCATGCTTACAATTTCAATTTCTCATGGTCTCCTAATATCATTTCTTGAAAAAGGTAGTCAGTTTTTAAAAAAAAACATTTGTGGGTTATTATTAATTCATGTGATCTGACAATTTCCTTTTTATTTTTACAACTTTTTTTTTATAGCTAAGTTAGAATATATAAAGGATAAAATTGAATACAAACTAGACCTGTCAAAACAATAAGATAAGTAGCATTACTAATTCTTACTTGAGACTGTTTAAAGTCCAGTCCAATTTTAGATATATTTTGTAATTACAACTCTAAATATAGATTTGGACTGGATTTTTGAGAGTCTTCTTTACAAAAGACGGTCTCTCAAGAGATCATCTGCACAAATTCTTGTGAGAGACGGTCTCTTTAAGAGATCAACTCTAATTGAGTCCGCCCATAAAGAAAAATATAGAATAAGAGTAAGAATTAAACACTAATAGACTGGGTCTGAGAGACGTCTCTCAAAAAGACAGTCTCTCAAGACACTTGCACTAAACTTCTAATTGGATCATTTTTATTGGATTAGTGCAAAATCCACTAATTTTGATAAGTTTTCAAATAAATTTTAGATCAAATCAAAATTGACCGGATCGATGAGTGATAATTCTTGCCGGTTCACTTCCTACTATAAAACTGTTCACAATTGTGTTAATTTGTTTCTTAGCATTTATCTAAACAATCTAATAGCCGATTAGCCGTCGGATTGCTACATACTCTATTATTAAACTTTGGTTGTATGTCCTTGTCCATTTCTTTATCTCTTAATTTTAATTTAGTGGTTGGTAAGAACTAGCAATGAATTTTAATTTGCATAATAATAATATGAAACTTAATTATAAATTTTTTTATATGACTAGATTGCCCGTCATATTCATTTTTTAAGAACAGCGATTTATACTTTTCATTTGTCCCTCTTATTTTGCACGTGGTGCAAAATGATTTTCTAACTTCAATATGACATTCTATTAAAAATTATTTGAAACTAAAGCAAAGTTAACTTGTTAAGAATGTAAAGACTACGAAACAATTACAGCTGGATTTTTATATGAGACCGTCTCACCATGAGTCGGACCCATATAATTAGTTCATTTTTTAATTGATTAATTTAAGATCGTAAGTGAACATTTTAAGGTTATAAATAATCAGTCTAAGATTATGAAAAGTGAATATTTTAAGGTTATAAGTAATCATTAAGACTATAAAATGTGAATATTTTAAGGTTATAATTAATCATTTTAACGTTATAGGGGTCAATTTAAAACAAAAATCATGTATTGGATCAGCCCAATAGAAATAGTCTCACGGTATCATTTAAAAATTAGTAAAAGAATTATAGACGAGTTTACCATTTTAAAATAATACCCATATAATCATCACAGAGCCCAAACATTGAATGATGTTTGACTTTATTGACTTTAGTAAGATACTCTATGTATAAATTGTCAATTTATTTTAGGATAATAACTAATAATGTTTATACAAAATGAAAGTAATATTCGCCCGATTTTATTTAGTTGTTATATTTTTTTATTTGGAAAATTCATAATAATTGTCACATTTTCTTTTTTGTCAATCTTTTTTTGTTTACCTAAATACCATATGTTCATACAAGTATTGTCCAAAATATCTCCATTTTTACTACTTACAATATCCCCACTACCACCTTTACAATTAATACAATCATTTAAACTACCCCAACTAGGCAACTACTCACTATTTAATGGACACTACACCACCTTTAATAACCGTGCTCAAGCAAATGGGACATCTGAATAAAATTGGAGGGAGTATTTATCTTGAATGTTTCTTTGTTTTCTATTTTTTTTTTGAAAAGATCTTTGTTTTCTTTTAAATATATAAAAAGTGTATAATTATGATTTTAGATAACTAAATATTATACCATAATACTTATTATTCGAATAAAATATTTACAACATATTTAAGAATAAAATTATATCATTGAGATACAATAATTATTCATAAACAGTCTAGCATTGGAAGCAAGAGGTTCACAAATGTTTGAGATGTCTCAAAAATCTTTAAACACAATAACAGGAAGACCTTTGGTGAATATGTTTACATTTTAATATTTAGATGGAACATAAAGTACACAAACTTGATCACAAGTAGAGGTGTTCAACGGGGCGGGGCGGGGCGGGTCAAAATTTAAATGGGCCGGGGTGGGGCGGGACGGGTCATGTCAAATGATAAACGGGCCGGGCCGGGTCAAGCCCGTTTAAATTTGACCCCCTTTGACCCTTTTTAAAAAAGTTCATAGAATAGCTTTTTTTATTATACTTTATGGCCCATTGGGTCGACGTACTTATGTATATAATAATAATATTTTAAAAAATAAAAAAAGTGGTTAATTTTTTTTCCGCAATTAATATTTATAATTATCCGACCCGGCCCGGCCCTTTACACCAAGGCCCGTTAATGACCCGCCCCATTATTGACCCGACCCGCTAATGACCCGTCAAAATGTGACCCGACCCTTGACCCGTTGGGTCGACCCGCCCCATTAAACACCTCTAATCACAAGCAACTTTTTCACGAACAAAATAAATATTATTATTAATGTGCTTGGTTCTTTGATATTGTCAAACAAATATATAGCACTTATATTATCAAAATATTACCAAATAGGACTATGAAACTCAAGTAGAAGATTACAAAGCCAACAAATTCAGAGTCTGCATGGGCAACACTACTATATTCGACTTTGACACTGGAACGAGACAAGACAACTTGTCGTTTTGAGAACCAAGACAACAAATTGTCACCTATAACACAATACCCAAAAGTAGAACGTCGAGCATTGGGGCACCCGGCCCAGCCCAACTAACATTAGGGTATGAAGAAAGAGTGGTGGTGGATAAGGGATAAAAATGTGAACCACAATGAAATGTTGTAGAGGGTATTAGTAACTAGTAATTAGTATATTCTAATGAAGAAGAAGATGTATTAAGTTTTGGTTTATTAGTATCAAGAAGAGTAGGGCATCATTTACAATAACACATCCCTATACGACTAAGAATTTTCTCCGCATATTTTTTATGAGAGACAAACAACTCTATAGATTAATATGTGATGCCAATACTAAAGAAGTAGCTGAGAGCATCTCAGAGAATGGTTGTTAAAATCACGATTCTAATCTACGATTCTACGATTTTACGATCCAAAAACAAGCGAGCGATTTGAATCGCAGGTAGAATCTTAAAGTTGTAAAATCTCACGATTCTAGTGGGAATAAAATTTTTAAAGGTAGAATCATAACACGATTCTACGATTCTACGATCCGATTCTACTAATATAGTATGAATTATTTTTAATTTTTCTTATGTACCATATTTTACTAGTCTCTTTCGCATATACATATAAATTTCAAAATTTTCATCATGAAAACTTTTATAAAACAAATTTCTTAATCGGTATGAAGATTTAAACTAATTATCGAGAAGTTTTCGTTATATTCTTAAACATGAAGTCAAAGAAACTTTAATTCATTGATTTAAACTTTTGAATTGGATAATAATGATAAGAAACTAGATATTTTTAATATTTTTAAGTTTATTTGTAGAATCGTACGATTTTACGATTCGATTCTACCTCTCTAAACGATTCTAAGTAGAATCATGATTTTAACAACTTTGGCCGAGAGTATTTAGATCTTTCATTGTAAATTCTGAATGGAGAACAATGATGATACTTTCAAGAAGAGGGAAAGAAGCTAAAAAGTTATCAGGATGATTTTATTCTCATAGAGAAGTAGTTGAGAGTACCCAAATCTTTAATTGCAAATTCTAAAGTATTGATATTTTTTTAGAGTAGCTAACTAATTTAAATAATACTAATGTTATAAATATTAGGTTTTGTATCTGGTATGACAGTTGAATTATATGTGGTAAAATTAATTATTGAACGGTAATGAGATAATTAATTGTAGAAAATAATAGACTTTACGGGTGAAATCTTATTGCATTGAAGATTGTTTAGAGTACTCTATCTGTTTTTCGATTTTTGCTTTGCTTAGAATCCTATTGAATAATAAAAAATTATTCTTACATTCACGCTTTAAACCCAAACTATGTAAATACTATTCTAAATTACGGTTTGATCAATTTAAAATTTTCAAAATGAAAGAATATCACAAACTACAAATCACAAATTAAAACTTAATCATAATTTTAGGGATCGTAATTTAAATCAACCTAATCCCTCCATTTCAATATTATGTTTTATTTTCTTTTTTAGGTTACTTCTTTTATTTGTTTCACTTTTCTTTTTATAGAACGTTTATAAACAAATTTATTTTAGGGAAATTATCATTGGTGCCCCTGAGGTATGCGTTTTTATCAATGGTGTCTAAACTTATTTTTTTTTTCCAATGGCACCCCTGAGGTTTAGTGGTAATTACGACCGTGACCTTTTTAAGTATTTTCCGTTAAAATTCCGTTAAGTTTCGAAATTAACCTAACTAGGGTTAGTTTCTTCTTCTTCTTCACTCCTTCCATGGCTGCCTTCCATGGTTGTCCTTTCTTTAAAACCCAGAAAAATCTATTTTTGAAGAGAAATTGAGAAGGGTATTCTCACCAAACTTAAGTATCCAATGGATGATTATCCTCGCACCATTTTTAACCAAGTTCAAAATCTAGATATTTTTCTTTGGACTGCTCTCATTCGTGGGTATATCTTTAATGGGCCTATTTCTGAAGCGACGGTCTTGTACACTTGTATGAGGAGACAAGGTGTTAAACCTTCGTCATTTACGTTTTGTGCTCTGTTTAAAGCTTGTACTTCGATGGGCGATTTGAGTTTGGGTTGTCAGTTACATGGGCAAATGTTCAAGTTTTGTGGGTTTGATTCTGATTTGTTTTTACATGCTGGGAATGCTTTGATTGATTTGTATGTAAAATCTGGGGTTTTGAAATGTGCACGTAAAGTGTTCGATGAAATGCCTGTGAAAGATTTTATTTCTGGGACTTCTTTGATAGTTGCTTATGCTAAGAACGGAGACATGGAGGTTGCTAGGGAGTTGTTTGATGAACGGAGACAAAAGGCCATTGGCAACTAGTGGAGTTTTAGTACATCATCAATCACAATACCCTTCTCAATTTCTCTTTAAAAATGGATTTTTCTGGGTTTTGAAGAAAGGACAACCATGGAAGGCAGCAATGGAAGGAGTGAAGAAAAAGAAGAAACTAACCCTAGTTAGGTTAATTTCGAAACTTAACGGAATTTTAACGGAAAATACTTAAAAAGGTCACGGTTGTAATTACCACTAAACCTCAGGGGTGCCATTGGATAAAAAAATAAGTTTAGACACCATTGATAAAAACGCATACCTCAGGGACACTAATGATAATTTCCCTTTATTTTAATAAAATCTCTGTAAACATATCAAATGTCGTAAGAATTGAGATTTTTCATAATTTGAATCCCCATTTTTGTCATGTAAGATACCGGTTTTGGTTTTGGTTTTGGTTTTTATATAGCACAAATTGTTGTGATAGACGGTCTCTCCAAGAGACGCATTAGAAATATGGGCTAAATAGCCCAATTTACACAAACTTAAGAGAAAATAAGAATATAAACTTCTTATTTTGAGGATGTCTCTTCCAGGATCGGTCTCTCACAAGAGTAGCTGTTTATATAGCCCTTTACATTTTAAGCTTACCATGTAAATATCCATAAAATTGTTTTATGTATAAAAACCCCACACGATTCCATTTTCTTTAATATTGTATTCTTTTATGTATAATTAGTTTATCAAAATAAGCTCAACATAAATCCAATTAATTTATTATATGTACTCTTTATAGTATATTGTTTATACTTAATAGAAGGACTTCACTTGCATAAGAAAAGATGTCCAAAATGCAACTGAAACTCCGGTTTGATTAAATATTTAATACAAATTTAACAATTTGATATTTATTCGGCCTTATAATTGAATTATATTGACCTTCTTTTTTTTTTTTGAAGATATATATTGACCTTCTTTTAGAAATGAATTTACCGTAAATAATTTTAAATAGATCCGAAATCGTCACCTGAAACACCCACTGTTACTTAATACGTTACATTCCCTCCTCCCTTTTCAAAATAAGGTAACTAACGGCAACGTCTTCTTTTTTCAAATTTCACTCCCCAAACCCTCCTCTTCTTCCATATTCATATCTCTTTTCTCCAATTTCCCTCACCAAATCGCCGATCACAAATTTCACTTCAATTTTAGGGCTTTTTCAAGAATGGAACTTCCTCAGGAATCTGATGAATTTGTCAAACATACAATCGATAACTTGTTAGGACTTCCTGTACCAGAGGATTCCCTTCAATTGAAGATTCGATCACTTGAATCATCAAGTCAAATTCTTCGGAATCAGTACTTATCCGTTCTTTCCAAATTGAAGCAGAAAGAACAAGCTGTTGAGCTCGCTAGGGTTTGTGATTTTCAACCCTAATTTTGTTCAATTCTAGGGTTTACTGATTTTTCTTGATTCTGACTTTTGTTTGATTTTGGGTTTTCTTAGGCAGAGGCATGTTTGAATGCGCAAGCAATGAAGAAATTTGTGGAAGAAAATACTAAATTGGCGGCGGAATGTGAGAATTTGTTGAGGGAACGTTCGAAATTGGAGAAAGAGTGTTCGCTTTATGATCGCGATCGAGATGCTTTGATGGACTTTGGAAATGAAGCGGATGCGAGAGCAAAAGAAGCTGAGACTAAAGTTGGTAAGTTGGTTGAGGAGTTGAAGGAACGTACTGCAGAAGTTCAGTACTACAAGCAGCAAATTGAAATGCTTTCGGTGAGTGAAGCAATTTTCTTCTGTGTTATGAATTTGATTTTCTATGTACTAGTACATTTTTCTGTCTTTTCCGTACGAAATTTGGTTTTTAGGTCGTTTTTAAAAAGGGGATATGGATCTCCGTGTATTATATTTTTGAATTTACTTCATGTTTTTCGGCATTTGATTTGATGTTGTGCAAGAAATAAGAATGACGATCGTTACTACATGGACTCGTGACTATATAGCTTCTAGTGTCGGTGCTTGTACGAAAATTAAAGGGTTCTGAGGGAAGGGGGGAAATATTATACAGGGGTTTTGGAGAGGGAAATAGAGGGTGTTATGGAATGCGTATTCTCAATTTACTGATTGAGTGCGACGTTGCACGTGTATCCATTTACTACTTTAGGTATGGAGACGGAACTTATACATTATTGGCGAATGTGGGCAAGTTTAGTAGGATGTAAATTCCCCTTTGACCTGCTGTTTTACTTCATGATACTTTGCAAAAAAATTAGGGGAGTAATTCTAAGTTCATTTTTGTTAAGAGTGTACTAACTAGAACATCTATATTTGTTTAGGATGGATCATCAGAGCATGGCACGATAAAAGAGCAAAAGTTGGTAAGCACACTAGTTGCAAGTTTAGTGAATAACAATGAAGTGTCGAAGACTGCTTCAGCTTATCTGCAGGATAATAGTGAGAACGAAACTTGTAGTGAGTTGCTTAAAATGTTGAATAGGTGAGTTTATTCTTACGAAGTTTACATTTGCATCCTTTTTTGAAAAAATTACTAAGTTATAATGCAATATTCTTTTGCAGCACTTTAAAACTTTTGTTGTTGGATACTGGACACAATTAGGATCAGTTTTGATTGGATCCAAATAGAGTTGGATATAGTGCATGAGAGATTTGTTATCCTTAGCTCGTTCTTCCCCGAGTATCACCTGAGATTATGATTGAAAAACTAACACATGTTAGTGGGCGGAGGGTGTCTTCGAAGACCGTCTTCGATGCCCAAGTTAGTATTTATATCACTTAAAGAACCTAGATTTTCTGATTCCAAGTGCACTGTAGCCTTTATCTAGAAGGATCTATGCTAGATTTTTAGTGAAGACATAATAAATGCTTAATCAATCTTAGAATACCTTGTAGGAGTTAATGCATACTTGGCATTGATAAACATACAAGTATTTATTGTAAGGAATTAGTTCAAAGGTTTGAATAACCTCCTCCCACGTTTCACCTTACTGCTAGCAGTTTTTTCGTGAATGGCCTTTTTAGGTTTTTCCTGTACTTAATCACCTGATATTGTATCAGATGTGTAGTTAGTGGTTAAGACTTTTCCTAGTATAACCTACCTTGATACAAGGTAATTTGGTGGGCGTTATGAGAATATCATGTACGGTCTAGGCCTAAACTCCAAATGACTCATGATACACGCTACTAATCCAATTTGGACATTTTGGGCCTAGCTCGCACATAGCATGTTGGGCTAGACGCATTCCATTTGCTATTAGACCTTAAAAGTTGTGTAAACAGGTTCCATGGGTTTGCTTAAGGACACATTTGTAGCTAGGGGTGTTCAAAAAAACCCGACCCGTCGATTCGTCGACCCGCATCTTAAATGGCAGGTCAAATCCTTTAAGAAAATTATGTTACGGGTCGGGTCATGGGCCGCAAAAAAAATTTTATCGGATACCCGTCGACCCGCTATATTGGATTTTTTTATTTTTTTAAATAGCTGTATTGGCTGCACAACATGCTCTTGTTACTAAACATTCTGATTGAAATTATGGAATATAACCTTACAAATTTCTTATCAATTGCCTTACTTTTCAGAGATCAATATATGACCTTTAGCCCACTGCTCTTGCTGTGTAGACTAGTAGTGCATTCCTTCAATCTCTAAATCTCATTTTTCATTTTTATAGTAAGTTTTTTTAGGTTAATTTATGATTTTTATTATTGTTCTTAGATTTATTTTTGATTTCATTTTCGTAGATTAGTAATGATGCTAGTAGTGCATTCCTTCACGCTAATCTTTCCAAAATTAAACCGGGTACCCGTGTCCCGACCCGATTTATCCGGGTACCTAGATAAATAGGGTAGGGACACGGGCCGTTAAAATAGGTACCCGATTTATCGGGTACCCGAAATGTCGAGTACCCGGTTATGAATACCCCTATTTGTAGCTTCTGGAATCTCTCATTCTGACCAGCATTTTCAAAGAACCCACTCCTAGAATGTTTTAATTAGGACACCTCTCTTCTAGGAGAATGCTTTTGGAGCGTTCCTTCTTTGGAAAGATATTGTTGGGGAGACTTTCTGGGAAGATAATTTTAGGAGACCTCTTGTTTAAGTGTATGCCCATATTCTCGCATATTTTTGCACTTTACACTTATCATATTGTATAAGTTTTCTTTCAGGGCGGGTGACGTGATCCACTAAATTCTTTAGTATCGATCACACAATTGTGTGTTTTTTGAATATTTAAAAGAGCATACCCACAAATGCTAAAATGCACATGGTGCATTTTATAACATAACAACTATCAATACCCCTTCATCTCTTTATTTGCCTACTGTCATTTCTTTGAACTTGCATCTGTATTTTCTCTCTTTCTTGAATTTCTTGATCAAAGGACTTTCTTTCAAGAATTACTTTCTTTTTTTTATACCTATTCTTTCAAGAACTTCAAGAAACCGTTATTCTACAATAATGATAATAGTCAAATTGTGGTTGTTTACAAATGAGGTATTGGCCCATGACTTTTGATTTCAACTGCGAAGATTATACTTATGAGTTATGATTTTCCAACTGGTACCCTAAGCAACCACGAAAACAATGTCCTTTATTAATATGAACTTGTAACTACATGGGATTCCCGTTGACTTTGAGGCTCTTCATGTCCATTTTCAAGTTAAACGTGTTGAAAAATAAACCTTTATGCACCTTGGTATCCGATCATTTAAGGGTCACTGTTTTGCCAGATCTTAACGACCTAGGTTAAACCAGATCTAGAACAACTTGCACTTTTTCTAGGATCTTCATGGCTCGATAAATTTTGCCTCCAACAACTTTTTGATTTCCTCTTCTATTAGTTTGTCCTTTTCAAGGTTGAATTTTAACTTCTTCTGGACACTCAACTTGTGGGTTTTCCTTCTTAGGCATATATGTTGCAGAGAATGCAAAAAGATCAACATTATACCTTAGTATTTAGACCAAGCTCACATAGACATCTGGGATCAGCTCTTTCTTGATCATCACACTCTTCTCTAACCCTACTACTAGGGGCACTTCCTTTACATTCTCGGTTCTACTTACATCTGAGGTGATGACTTTTCTACTTCTTTGTCCTAAGGGGTCTAGGATCTATTTTAATTGGGGTAGTGTTTTCCAGACTTCTGACGAGGACTTGGTTCTTTTCTTGAGGGTTGTTTTCTAATTTTTGACCTATCTTCAGAGATGAAATTGCATGCCCATCCAACGCGTTCATCCTAGCCAACGAATAAGAGTGTTTGTTGGTGAGTGGACGAAATCCAGTTAATTTGCTACCTAAAATGTTGTTGTAGTTGATTGGGGAGTTAATGATGTAAAATTTTTGAGGGGCGGTTATTGTAACCCCTTCTTCATCTATTATGGTGACTGGGAAGATAATCTTTACTTCTCTCAAGACGAAGTCTCTGAAAAATCTATTTTAGTTTTCATTACCCTGTCTTGGACTTCTATCTGGTCAAGGACATGTAAATCACATTGACCTCTGCCCCACTTTGTTCATTAATCTTCACAACCATGACTAGAGGATCAAAGTGTGGATACGATACTCCTCTACAATTGCGCCTTGTAAACGTTACGTCTGGCATATGAGGAGGTTCCCTCTGCATGCTGAGTTCCATCAGAATAGTTGGCCTGTCTTTTTGGAAGATCACATAAATTAACTTCTTTTGTTTCATGTTCTTCCTCCCTCTTTGATGTGTCACACGCCTACGTCTCTCTTTCATGCTTTTTTCAAGGGACTCACCCTTAGTTTTAAAAAGCGCGCCTCGCTTTGCGCCTCGAGCTCAGGCTCAGCTAAAAACGCCTCGGTTGGGTGAGGCGAAGCCCACTTCAAGAGGCGTGCGCCTTTGGCGCCTCGATGTGCTTCACGTCTCGTGCGCCCGGTGCGCCTCCTTGTTGGGTTGAGTAATTAATGTATCCTTATTTGTTCGGAAAAGAAATAAAACTAAAAACTCTAATTCACTGAATATGAAGTTCGAAAAATCGTTCCTTCTTTATGAAAAACAAAAGGCATGCAAAGAAGAACATAACTTTGCGAATTCTTCGTATTCTCATTAAGTTTTGTGCTAAAGTGGTGTTAGACGCAAGAATAATAAATGTTTTCAAGTTTGTTGATACTAAAATATGAATATCATGTTACTTGAAGTATTATATATGTTTTAAAATTGAATTTTAAGCTTTAGCGAAAAAGTGCGCCTCGCATACAAAAAGCGCGTGCCTTCGCCCTACGCTTTGCGCCTAGGCTCTAAGGGCCTCGCGCTTTTTAAAACTAAGGACTCACCCCACTTCTTATATTGTTTGAAGAAACCTTCTAATGAGATCTCCAATATTATTCTTTAAATATTTCGATCCGACCTATGATTTTGAAAATCGGTGAATTTTGTTCCTAACCCCATTCCTCGACCCGGGTCATTCTTCGATTCTGGTAAAATTGGTCGTGACTCGTGATGATATTATAAATGCTTAATGAATCTCAAAAACACCTTGTAGGAAGTTAATGTTTTGGGGGAAGATAATAATACAGAACTGACATTGATGAACATACATGTATTTATAGTAAGAAATTAGGTCAAAGGCTTGAATAACCTTCTAGCACGTTTCTCCTTACCGTTGGCATTTATTTTGTTACTGACTTGTTTTAAGTTTTTCTCACTACTCAATCACATGGTTGTTATCAGATGTGTAGATAGTGGGGAAGATTTTCTTCGTGTAACCTATTGTGGAAGGTAACCGGTGGACTTTATGAGAATACCCTATACGGTTCATGATACACATTTCTAATCCAATTTGGACATTCGGTGCCTGGCCCAAACATAGCATGTTGGGCTAGACGTATACAACTGTTTACTTGCTCAGTGGCTGCTTCTTATTAAGTTACCAGGCGGCTTTTTAATGACCTAATTCTTTGTAGAATGTTGGGTAAGACGCATACAACTGTTTACTTGCTCAGTGGTAGCTTCTTAGTAAGTTACCGGACTACTTTTTAGTGACCTTCCTAATTCTTTGCTGAATGTGGATTCTCTCTGTTATAGTCAGACCAAAAACCCGAAATGTTGTCCCTTTTGACAACTTACAACGTAGAAGCATTTTGCGGCAGTTGACCATGTTTACTCGTTTAGTGGGTAACCTGTTATTGAAATACGGAGCTGCTCATTACTTCCCTTCCCAACTCTTTTGCTAAATGTGTGTTCTGTATTACAGTTTGAGACCAGAAACCCAAAATATCATCTCATTGGCAAATCACGTGCGGACACTACAAAAGGACAAGGAACATCTGATGATGAATTTACACCGAGCTGAAGAAGAGGTTACCGTGCTAGCTAAAGCAAACAATATATTGGAAGCAGAGAACAAGAGGTTGCTAAGGCTGAGTAATCCTGAAACAAAACATGATGGTAGCTCTAGAACAAAGGTGAGATTAAACTACTTTATGATCCGTATCGCTTCTTATAAACAAAGCTATGCTCTATTGGAACAATTTTCATCCACGAATGTATTGCAGAAATATAAACGAACCAGCCCTTTGGTGAGTAGTCCACCAGTTCAACCGAGGATGTTTTGTAGTGATGCTGTTAGCCTTCCATGTCCTATCTCTCCCCTCGAAGAGAAATGACTCCATATCCATTAAGCGAGAAACATCTATAGCAGCCACAGGAACAAATGCGACAACATTGTAGATCGTGACTTATCGTAGTGATCCGAAAGTGTGCATTCATAGATCCATGACGCCACCACAAGATCGTTGTATTTTCTAATTGAATTGTTTGAAAGTTTATATTCATGTTGGTAGAACCTGTTACAAATCAGAGAAAGCTGCTTTTCTTTATGTCGATTCGTGTGATGTATGTTTCCTGTTATGGAAAGTCGTTGAACAAATACTTTTATTTATAGGAGATGCAATGCAGGCGTAGGAAACTAAGTGATGGCTACATTTTCTTGATTTGTACCTGTATATCTCACTGATCAATTTCTTTGAAGAGAAGGTGGAAAGGGCAAGCAATGTTCACCCCAATTACATATTTAACTTTGTTTTGATTAATCTTATTTTCTTCTTAAGATGAACTGCATTAGGTTATGACATCATCATCATGGGGATGTTTGTTTATTGGTAATAATTTTTTTTGATGGCGATAGAAATGAATTTAGTTTAAGTTTTAAAAAATGTTATTGTCCCCAAGGTAAATGAGTTCTCATTGTCAGAATATGGTTTGTTTATAATTTTTCACTATTACATAATATCACACTTTTATATAATTTCATCCTTTTAAATAGTTTTGGATCAAAATGAAAATTATTAATATTTATATTTAATATATGAGAAAAAGTAATAACTAGCTTAGGACAAGTTTCTTAATAAGCAATGTTTGTAATTTTAAAAGCTCACATTTAATCCTAAAATCTCATTTAAAAAAGACCATATTTTCTCCAACTGAACAACATATATTCTGTATTTAATTTACTTTCACCCTTCACAAATGAAATAGCCGATAATTAATAAAACGATAAATATTTTCTTGAAAAAATATCTTAGAATTCCTTATCTATAGCGAGCAGCAAGACAGTAAACACCATTTGAGGCTTGAGCTTCCAATTTCAGAGCAAAAATGGCAGCCTTTTCACCAATCTCCCTGTCTTTGGTTGAACCCAACTCATTCTCTCTTCTTCCTTCTCTTTCTATCTCCTTACAAAAACCTTTTTCCCTTTCCTTTCAACGTTACAATCGCTTCAACAACATTTACCCTCTTTATTGTTCTTCAAGTATTACAATTGAAACCCAAAAATCTGAATCAACCCAAGTAGAGCAAGAGTTTTCTCGAACAAGATTAATTGCTCAAAACGTACCTTGGTCTTCTACTGCTGATTACATTCGTGCTTTGTTTCAAAACCATGGAACTGTTCTTGATGTTGAGGTTTTTAATTCTACCCTTTTTCTTCATTTTTCGCGCTTTTTTAAATTTTGTTTTCAAAATTTTCGTAACTTTTGATTGTTTAATGGTAGTTATCGATGCATAATATGACAAGGAACAGGGGATTGGCATTTGTTGAGATGGGTTCTGTTGAAGAAGCTGCTGTAGCTCTTGCTAAACTAGAAGCTTTTGTAAGCTCCGATTTTCTCTCTTTTCATCCTTTTATTTATTGAATTTATTATTACTTTATTTCTGTGAAAATGATGACTATGTATAATATGCTAATTTTGCTTATTTTTCAAATTACTGATTGAAAATTTCAGCGTTGGATGTCTATGATGATATGTGGAATATGTTACTCAACTTAGACTTAGTGTAATGCTTATTTTCTTTGATGAAGCAGCCTGGCTGTTCCAGACACAATTGAATTAGCACAAATATGAATTGTGCTGAGGGATTGTAATTGCTATCTAGCTTTTCTTCCATGACAGCTGCAAAATGAACACACTAAGATAGTGCATAGGTTCGTCTATTGGGACCACCTCGATGCCTAAGTCAGAAGTGAGTAACTAGGTTGCCGAGTTCCAAGTGCGTGCACAGTGACCTTTAGCTTGGATTAACTAAGATTTCTTTAACTTGAGGTCTTTTGTGAGTAAGTGTTTTAATGAATGCAAGTAGAGTAAATAATGGTTATTCAATGATGAAGAATAGATATCTGACATTTAACTACCTCTTGAACGAAGGGTAGGAGTTGTGTTTATAGTAGAATGTTGGTGGAGTGAGGTTGGTAGAAAACTGTGACATACCCCATGTCATGGCTGTTAGGAAGGTCATTTCCTTTTCTTCCTCTTCCTTTGTTTCTCTTTGTTTAGTACCATAGGTTAACTAGGTGTCAACCTTTTTACTGATTTGTCCTTCTCCTATGGATGAGAAGTAGGCCATATAATGCACTATTTTTCGTATTGCTCAAAATATACAAGCACACTACTTTTGTAGGTAAAGTAAGTATTTCCAGTACAGAAGTGTGTATGGCATTGTAGGCTTCACTATCACCCATGTGGGTATATTTTCATGCTTCGCACCTTTGAGGGTTTTCTTTAATCTTTGTTGTGTTTAGGACTGGTTGCCAGCCAATCTGGATGAATGCGTGTTTACGTTATATGGTACAATTATGTGGCATTTTACTGCTATACCCAAGACAGGATATGGTGGAGGTCGTCTTTGGAGAAAATCAGAAAATATCTGCACATTGTCACCACACCTCATAACTAAAATTGTACATCATAGACTTGGTGCCATTATAATATGAGCTAAAACCAACTTTTAGTTTAGTCTGCGTTTTCCCGTGTATTCCCACTTCCTGTAGATTTGGTGCCATTATAATACGAGCTTAAACTAACTGGTGCCCCAAGCCACCAAGAAAATATTGTCCTTTATATGAACTTGTGAATACATGGGATTCCCGCCGACTTTAAGGCTCTTCATGTCCGTTTTCTAGTTAAATGTGTTGAAAAATAAACCTTTCCGCACCTTGGTATCCAATCATTCAAGGTTCACTGTTTTGCCAGTCTAGTTTAAACCAGATCTAGAACAACTTGCACTTTCCACGGGTTTGCATCGATTCTTATCAATTCCCATTCTTTATCCCAAACGCACATTTCTTTGGATTCAATTTTATGTTATGCTTCCTCATGTTATTGAATGTTTCATAAAGATCAGCTACCATATCTCCTTTAGTCTTACTTTTCACGATTGAGTCATCCACGTAGACTTCTAAATTTGTCCCCCTTTGAGTTGCAAAACTTTTATCTATGAGCCTATGGTATTTTACTGCTATACCCAAGGTATGATATGGTGATGGCCGTCTTTGGAGAAAATATTTGCACATCGTCACAACACCTCATAACTAAAATTGCATAAGTAAAGGGTATGCAATACTACCCATGTTTCTATATATCTAATATCATTGGGTTAGAAAATAATTCAATTTCAGGATTTCGAGTAAGAAAGGTACATAGAAGAAATTGCTTTGTTATTCCCGTTTACTTTTGTTGCCGAGATTCTTCATATAACATCACGTACTCATGTCGGATCCTTGACACTTTAACATGGGTGGAAGCTTGACACTTCATTTTGGTCTAAACTCATGGATTTTTTCCATAAAATAGCCAAGTCGAACCCTTTGACATGTATGCATGTCCGACTTGGGTATATGAGTTCAGGTAACATACTAACTTAGCCCTTACATGATAGAGAAGACAAATTATTGTTAAACATAACTACCTTTGGAGTTTGGATTTTATTTCTTCTGACTTTGATCTTGCCTGTCATTTGTTGTATATACGCTCTTTGCAACTAAATGTAAGAACTTGCCGTGATTTGTAAATCACCACAAAAAGACAAAAAGAATAATATTAAAATAAATAAAATCAAAAAAAAATAAATTAAGATAACAAAACACTCACCCTATCATATAGTACCACATAAGGGTGATTTATGAACTTTACAAATAACCGTTATTTACTAAGACTTTCTCATATTTATTGTTCTTTTAAGGGGGTGTTTGGTAGGAGGGAGTTGAGGGAGGGAATGGGACTTTGTTTTAAAAATATGTTTAAGTCTTTGTTTGTTTAGGGGGAATGGGAATAGGGAATGGGATTAAAATGGGGTAAAGTCCCCAAGAAAAATGTCTTGGGGGAGGGGCGGTATTTGGGTTGAGACTTTGATTTTATCTCTTTCTTCCAAGTCCTTACCATGACAAACAAGGGAGGAGACTTTTTTATTTTCAAAGTCTCAACTTAAAAGTCCTATCTTAAAGTCTCACAAGTCCCATTCTCTAATGCCAAACACCCCTAAGTGTTTGCCCTGTTATTCTTCTTTGCCATATCTTAATAATTCAACATTATGCCTTTTACTTTGCAGGAATATGAAGGGCGGACTCTAAGGTTGAATTATGCTAAGCTAAAGAAGAAGAAAGTTCCACCCCCTGTGCAATCTAAGCCTCCTGTTGTGTACAACCTGTTTGTGGCAAATTTACCTTTTGCTGCGAGGTCTAAAGATCTCAGAGAGTTTTTTCAATCAAATGGTAGTAATGTTGTTTCAGCTGAGGTCATTTTTAATGAAAATCCTAGAAAATCCTTGGGTTATGGATTTGTTTCTTTTAAGACTAAAAAAGAAGCTGATGAAGCCCTCACCACTTTTGATGGGAAGGTAATGCTCAGTGTCACCTTTGTGTTTATTTTTACCCTCTCATATATTTCCCATTGTTTGAGTTATTATTTTAGTTGAACACTAGTTTCTCTATTGAGCATTTGCTTGTAATTGTTTTCTTGTAGGAGTTGATGGGAAGAACAATTAGACTAGGACGTAGCAAACGATTTGTAAAACTTGAGTCAGAATTGAATAGCCAATCAGAAGGTGGGGAAGACATCCCAGCTGATTCAGAGCAAACAGAGGCAATCGATAACATGTAAAAATCAAGAATTGGAGGCGCTGTTTGTGTTTGCTTCAACTTTTTTGTTAAGGAGGTAAGCTGACTTCTGAGTATTTCAGAAATGATTTTGGACAAATTACATAAAATAATTCTACAATAATTCTGCCTATTGATTAACTATGAATAATCCCAGCTTTAGGGGTATTTGGCCAGAGTAAATTTAGGTAACCAAATGACCTGCTATAGTAGGTAATTCACCGAAAAAGTAAACTGAAAATTAATGTAAATTAAAATTTTAAAAACATTTTGAAAATCTACATAAAAATTCTGAACAATAAAAAAAATTGACATTTTTTAAACATTTTTTTGACATTTTATTTTAATTTATCTTTTTTTAAAATAAAACATGTTATAGCAAGTCATCCGGTTACCGGGTTTACTCTAGTAAAATAATCCTCAAAGTTGTGATTATTCATGATTAATCAATAGGTGAGATTATTGTAGGAAATTCACGAAAAGGTTGGATTGTTCTCGGTAATTTTTCCAATAATTTTTTATACATAGATATCTAAGCGCCAATGATTGTTCTCGGTAATTTTGTTACATTTCTCGTGGTTTTTGTTTCCATGACCCGTGTTTTAAATTCCAATAATTTTGCTTTTAAACTTTTGGTAGTTGTGTAATGATTGGATCTTTTATTCTACCAAAATAGTAGTAGTGGTTTGTTTTGTGCTTCTGTACTAGTTTGGCCGGATTTTTTTTTTCCTAATTGGTGTTGGAACATTGGTTGTTAAAGTATGCAGCTGTTGTTAGTTTAGATCCTCCTTTTCCATAAATAGCATCCTCAATGTATCTGTTTCTCATTTGCAACAGTATCAGGACTGCTTAGGGTACATCATCTTAATCTATTGAGGCAATTTGTTAAGGCAACCCTAGTTGGAAATTACAATGTTTGAGCCTTTTGGTGACAAAAAGCTGGATAAATGATGGGAATATTGTAGGAAACAATGGGGGAATGGTCATTGCTGAAGAAACAGAATTCCGATGGAGATAGGATAGTCATGTGATTAGCAATGAGAAAATGGTTTACAAGGATCTTGCACGAGTAACTTTTACCTTCCCCTTTAATGATTCTCCATAGATAATGCATTCATGGATTGCTTTGGAATGGGTTGTATGTGAAGTATGGATTGGTAATACAAAAGCGTCAAAGTAACTGAAAGAAATTATTGTTGTTACCTTATAGGCTATATAATGTGTCATCCATGGTACTAAATACTTGATGGTATTGGATAGAGGCTACTCTTAGTATAAGTTGAATTGTTTTAACAGCATCTAGAGTATGACCCAACCCAACAAATTTCATTAAAAGTATTCTTTTGGGAGCTTCGGGGATATTGGTGAAGATTCTTTTCACTTCGAAAGAGGACCTGGTAGATATAATTTATAGTGTATACTTGTGTCTAGTGTGAAGTTTCTCTAACTCACTATGGAGTGTTTGGCAAAGGACAATGTGACCTTTTTGTTGGTTTTGGTTTTTAGTGTATACTTGCTTTTTAGTTAGTCGATCAGTTATAAAAAGTGCTTGGTAAACGACTTTTAAACTAGCTGAAAAGATGGATTTTAAGTCAAAATCAAAACGTTATAAAAAGTAACTTTTCTCGTTGGTTTTTGGCTTTTCACCCAATTTTTTTCTATTAAACAACAAATAACAATTAATTTATACCAAATACCTCCATAACAACTAGCTTATCAACCAATGTTTCTAGCATCTCAAACCATCTAACAGCTTTAGCCAACAACTCCAACTTCAGTTAGCAACCATTTGCCAAACAAACCCTATACCTTAATGGTTCTACGCTTGACAAAATATTTTGTTGATATGTGATATTCCTTTAGAGATTAGACAATTATTCTTCCTAGAAAGAAAAATTGAGATAGGTCTTCAGTTATTCACTATTAATATTCATCTTTGATATGATACTCATTATGCATTACTGTCAATTTGAAAGTGCTTGCACTAATAGTACTGTATATTTCTAAAGTTTGTTGATGGCCATCCAACAATTATGGCCTTTGCTAATGGCCAATTTTCCCTGATAGGGTGTTTGATATCCCCTAGTTTTAATTAAATTAGATATAAAAAAGGTTTTTAAAAAAGAATTTGTAGCACTACGCATATCAACAAGTGCATCTACTTTTAAAGAAAACTCATCTAACTCTACAATTATACGTGTTTGGCGTGGACTAGTCTTAGGATGATATCATGGGAAGTTCTTGGAGTGCACACGAGTGATTACAAAGTGCAGTAGAAAAGGCTTGTGTTGGTTTGATGGGCTAGTCTAGAACCATAGGTAGTGTCGAGGTCAGAGTGTTACCATGTTTTGTTCAATTTTTTGCAAATTTTCTCCTGGATTTTGATTTTGTTGCATGTTAATTTTTGATTGCAATTTGCAAGATGGATACAGATTTTATGACTTTAAGTTTCATATTACATGCTCTTTATGAAACTCACTTTTCAAAATATTCACCAACACTACATTTCCACAAGCTTACTTACATACTTGATGTACTCCGGTTTGATTTATTATTAATTTTTTTGTTAAGAGTTAGTTAACTTACAACTTGAAAGTTATGGGTTTTAATCCGGAGGGCGGAGAACAATATGTCTATAACACCTCGTGGCAGTGGGAGAGGTCAGGTTGTTCAATCTTAATGAGATCCATGCCCATTAATGCCGCAAAATTTGCGTCGTTATCTATATACTATCTCGTGTCTGCGTCTCTTGCTGTTGAATGATCACTACTGATTCCAGCAATCATCGACAGATTTTGTGTTGTACAGGGCTGTGTAGCTGTGTCTGACTCGGCAAACATAATGCATTGCGATCCGAGTTTCCTTCTCTATATGATGAGCATGGAAGTTCTCGACTGTATCTGTATGCCAGAAAGTTGCTGTGCCGTCTCTGCTCAGTTCTGAATTGCCAGTGATTCGTGATGAATTGCTTACGTACTTATACATTCTCTGCACGTATTGCAAGCTACGATTTAGCTATTATAGTTAAGATCGGTTCCTGTTCTGTGTAAACGACATTACTACTGTAGCTTCCGGCACCATTTTTGTATATTTACAATGCGTTTTGTTAAGCACATCAATGTTATGTAATAGCAGCTGCTGCACTGTGATGATCTGTGATCTTTTTATTTACAGCAAATCAGCAATTGATAGTGTGATCCTATCATTTTTTACCATTTTAGTAAAATTGAATCAATTCGTAAAGTTATTTGACATCAACATGGGACTGATTCGCAAGTTGACTTACGTCGTGATGACCGGTAACATTTTTCTCTTCATCTTCATGGAATTCAACTATTTTTATAATTGTCATTGAATTACGATGTTTTTTCTTGATAAAGTGAAAAAATCAAAAATATTTTATTCAATGAGAGATATTTAAATATAGTTTTATTATTATAGGCTGAGGGTGCAGGGCGGACGGTTAAGAAAGGAGCAATGAGAATTGAATCTAGGTTCCTCCTAAGAAAACATTAAATGCTTTAATTCAGATAAGATCCGAATATGTTTGACTGTAGCTTTGAGATATGAAATATGTGTAAGTTAAAATAATTGCAAGTAAAATCTTGTTAATTTTGTTTTTGGTGTAATTTTTTTATAGTGCACCTGATACACAATATATATTTGAAAAAAATGTGCAAAATATACAAAGTGAGAAAAAGGAACCGAGGAACTAATTATAGTGCACAAATTCATGTGAGAGATGGTCTTTTTGAGAGACTATGTCCGATTAGGTTGGCTCATAAAGAAAAATATAAAGTAAGAGTAGGCATTAAGCTTTAATGGACTGAGCTTGAAAGACGGTCTTTCTCGATAGTACTTGGTAGGTACAAAATAATTGGGTGGCAATACAGAAGTACATGAGGTTTGGTAAAGTGCGCTGGGCAGTAGTCAAATTTTAACATCACAATCCAGTTGAACCTACTTTTATTTTTGTTGCTTTTAATTGAAGCAGCCAGCCATGTAATCCTGCTCAGTGCTCACTCAGAGCACTACGAATGATTATGAGTCCAAGATTCTATTGAAATTTAGAAACCATCTAAATTTGCTTCTTCTTTTAGCATTAGGGTCAAAATTTTGAGACCTAACATATTCGAGTCTGAATTTGGGTCCAAAAAAGGACTAGGCTTGGGTTTAGTATCTACAGACCCAAACCCAACCCAAACTCTTTCTACAGCCATTTAAGATTCAAAATCGCTAGACGAGTCAGATCTGACCTATTGTATAACCTAAAATTAATTTTTATTTCGTTTTAAACTTATTTCTATATTTATTAGGACTCAATTTAAACTTGTACTTCATACTATGCAAAGATTTTTTTCTTATAAGAACCCAAAGACTTATTTTAGTGCGAAAAAAACCTTTAAAATATTCAGACCCTAAAAGTTTTGGGTACGGGTATGGGTTACCCGATCCATAAACATCCTAGTGAGCACTTTCAAGTCTTTTATTCATATCAGCTCAGTAGTAATAATACACTAATATTTTATTTACTCTTTTAAAATATGAATAAACGTATAATCAATTTAGTGATGAATACTAAATGTCATCTTATGTAATATACTCCCTTTTATCTTTTAAGTTTGTCCACATTATTATAACTGGCAGTTTCAAAAGTTTATCCTATTTAGAATACTTTCCTATTTTGGAAAGTTTTTATCTTTCATATACTCTCTTTATCTCCTATTTAACCCTCATTTCTCTCTCATAATACCAATACAATCATTAATTCACACCACTATTCTAATAAAATAATATCCACTATCTACAAAGATTCCACCTTTCTTAATTTGTGTGAAATCTTCAAATAGGAAAATTAAAAAAGAACGGAAGGAGTAATAAATTCTTATTTAATTCAAACAGAAAATAATTTTTAATTTAGTATTTGAATTAATTTATATTGTTATCGAGCATTAGTAGCAAGATCCTATTCTAATTAAAAATTAGTGTTGCTGCTTATTTAAGCAAGAGATGAAAAGTGAACTGACTTTGTTGATTTGGACGTGAATAAACAAAAAATTCCTATATTTCAACAAATTAAATGCTACTCTAGAAGCTGCATTTTGAAGCAAATTACTTCCTCAGTTTTCTAATGTTTATTCCATTTACTTTTTATACAGTTCTTAACGTAAAATTTTGAGTCTTAATATCTCTAAATACGCATCATAAAAAATTATAAAAAATATATAATAAAAAAGTATACTTTAAGAATCTTAATCAAATTTCTCTCTCCAAAATAAAATATTCTAAATGAGAACAACATTAAGAAATTACAATCTTGTTTTTATTTGTCTTCTATTTTTCAATTTTTTTGGGCTCCTCAAAACAACTTCCATGAACCTTATCTTTTTACTATCTATGTAAGTCGTGTGGAATTGTTTTGTTCTTTTTACTAAAGGAGTATTTAATTAATAATTGCACAACTCCAATTTTTTTTAAGTACTTCCTTTAGTTTTTATTAGTTATTACACTTTTGTTTTAAATGATTACAATGCACGATTTTAATAATTATTATCTTTAATTTCATATAATAATTTTTTTTTAAAAAGTTAATGTTATGAAAATATGCATATAAAACAAATAAGATCAGTTGATGAGAAGTAGTTGCTACGGAAACTATACCAACTATTAAAAATCTGAGGAAGTATATAACATATTGATTGATTTTAAATAAGACATTTGGTTTGATTAAATATCTTAATTTATTAATTCATTTTTCATATATTTTGATTGGTTTTTGTTAGAGTATATAACATGGGCCTCAACCATCAGCTTAAATTTTTTGTTGAGTTGATTCCTTGACATGGTATCAGAAGTCAGGGTGACAAGAGGTCACATGTTCAAATCTCAATCACCCCTCATTTAAAGTGGAATATTTAGCGCCGTGTAAGAGGAGGACATGTGCTGCATCCACACTTCTAGCCCAAAGGGCTTTCGTGTGAGGGGACGTGTTAGAGTATATAACATATCCTGAGGCCTCAACCATCAGCTTGCTTTTGATTGAGTTGGTTCTGACAGTTTTATTTGTCTTCCTAAGCATATATATCACCACATGATCTTATATCATTATGAGACTGTTTCTGATAGCCTAAAACTAAGAAAATCATTTTGATTGGGTATTGTCTTGGTTACAACATATACCTATTTTATCTAAGTAAGGTTATGTGTTCAATTTTCGTTGTCTTTTCTTTTCTCGGTTTTTCTATACTAAAAACAAAATCACTAAATTACATAACTTAATTTTGAAGTAAATATGTAATAGCTAAGTTATTTATACCAACTTCCATTATTGTTATATTTAACCGTGGACTTTGTTTTTTTTATCTATTTACACATTACGTGCATATTGTCATTAGCTATAGCTCTATTAAGTCAAATCTATACCAAATGAATATATAATTCCTTCTCGTGACAGCTTAACAACAATAGGGTGTTTTTGTCGATTGTTTGCCACTTTTATGTTGATTATAATTTATAAATCATTTTTTATTTGTGTTAAATAATATATAAATAAATTAAACTCCATAGTAAAATCAAAAGATTTACAACATGCATGATAAGATTTATATCACGTTACAAAAAAAACACAAATTTTTGGGTGACTATAACAGAAATTATAGAGTAAGTTACTCGGTGGATATTAAGGATATTGTTGTAGGGATTTGAGATATTATGAATACTGCACTCTTACTGGTGGGTATTAAAGATATTATAAGTAGGCATTTTAGATATTGTAAGTAGATATAAAAGACACAGTAACTAAGCATTTAAGGATGATAAAATAACTAATAAGAATATTGTAAGTCGGCATTTTAGGATAATGTAAGTAAACATTAAGAATACTGTAAATAGGCAATTTAAAGATGATGTAAGTGTGTCTGAGAGACGTCTCTTAAAAAACGGTCTCTTGAAGAAAATCTATTGTTGTACAATGGTGTTAGACCTTGATCCTTACCCCCGCATCAAATCCCTCCACATCATATCTACAATGTACTATTTTATATTTCATCAATTTTATATCTTTTTATCAAAAATTATTGACAAATGAAATGTAACTATTAAAATTATATTGTATTTAGTATAAAAGGAAAATATTATGATCATGTGCTATTTTATTATAGGAAATTAATTGTTTTTTTTACTGTTTTTATTTGTGATGTATACACTGTTTTTTCATGGTTATTGAATTTGCTTGTAAAGTCTATAACATTGTATAGTATTTCAAACATCAGCTTAAACTTTTAACTGCGTTGATTTCTCAACATAGAGATGCCCCACGCACCACAATCTCATTAACTAATGTTTAGTCTATGATATTGGTCTTAAATCTCTATTAATCCATCCAAATTAAATTTGCAAAAGTAAAGAGTAAATTTTAAGTAAACTATGCTCCATCAAATTGTCAATTAATAGCAATACTCCATCACTATATAAAGAATCAGAATCATCTTCAAATATTAAGAAAGCACTATTTTGCCAACTACAATTAAGTAGCTAATTAAATTATCAAATATAGAATATATATATATATATAATAATGAATGCAATTAGATCAACAAGATTAGCATGTATTTGGTTAGTATTAGTGTTGGTGTGCTTAGCAGTACCAAGCTTAGGCACAGTATACACAGTTGGTGATTCAAGTGGGTGGACAATTGGAGTTGATTATGGCACTTGGGCTGCTTCTAAGACTTTCCTTCTTGGTGATACCCTTGGTCAGTTTTTTTTTTTTTTTTTCATTGTAAAATTAGTTCTAAATTAAATCTATTCAATAAACTTCATATAATTCAAACTATTATAGGGATGTCAACTAGCTAAGTCAGAGTCAAATATAGCTATATGTGATCACTTTCTCTCAAACGAGTGTCTTTTAGATAGAAAGTGTAGATGCAGCATATGCTATTCTCATTTTTGGCTTAAGATATTCCATAAGAATTTGAGCACATGAATGAGATTCCAACCCGTTAACTTTCACCCCATTGGCTTCTCACTTTTGATATCATGTGAACAGGCCAACTCAACTAAAAATTATTTGTTTAAAGGAAATTTGTTTAAAATAATTTAACATTTTACTCAGGGGCGGATTCAGACCATAGCAATGCTGTCACTTGACAGCATTTGGTCTTGGTAGAGTTGGTTATATAGCTTATCTTTCACCCAGTTGACCAGTATTCGAACCCTTTATAATGCGAAGTTTTTTTTAACTTGAATTCATTGACATCATTTGATTTTTTTTTTTGATTCGCCACTGATTTTACTCATTTTTCTGTGAATAATCCACTTCTAGATTATTATCTATTAATCCAACCTTTGCATATCTAACGATCTGAACCACCACAACCCTACCACGTATGTTGGGTAAATATGTACATATTAAAGATGAGATTATTCGAAAATATGAAATAGATGGGATTAATTATCTATGGCAAATAAGTGAAAAGTTGGATTTTTTTAGGACAATTTTTCCTTGTTTATAATATTGATTTGTTGATTTCCTAAATGAGTATTGAAAGAGCATGATCTTATACATTGTTTTTGCATGAAATTGGGAACAATTATGGCATATTGCATGGCTTGTATAGTGTTCAATTATGGAAGTGGACACACAGTAGATGAAGTAAAGCAAGGTGACTACACAACATGCACAATTGGAAATTCATTAACATCAGACAATAAAGGCACAACATCTATCCTTCTACAAACTCCAGGAACACATTACTTTATTTGTGCTATTATAGGCCATTGTGGAAGTGGTATGAAACTTTCTGTTAAAGTTTCTGCTTCTTCCCCTAATTCTACTTCCACTTCTCCACCATCTTCCACCACTCCAACCACTACCGCAACACCGGCCGCTACGTATCCTACCACCGCAGGCGGTGGCGCTAACAACCCCTACATGATCCCCTACTCGGCGGCTTCGTCTCCAACAAGTATTATGACATTGATCACATTTGTGGTTATTTTTCTCAATTTAAATTATTATCTCTTAATTTGTGATTAGAGTGTGTGATTAAGTTGATAATTGAAGTTTATTGCAATACTTATGATTGTCATATAGCCAGGTTAGAGGCAGTGCTTTTGTAATTTTGCTTGTTCATAATTATAGTAGTTACATTTTTTTGAGTTGATATTTTATTATTATTACTTGTGAGATTTATTTTCATTTTGTCACTTGAATAAATAAAAAATTTTATACTCCCTCCTATTCAATTTAGGTGTCTCATTTACTTTTAAAATATTATTCATTAATTAATCTTAAATAGTGTTTTATTATTAATCTATAAGTTAAACATAGTCATGTGAGATCTTATTTGATTCGTTTCAATGTAAAGTTTATTAATATCAATTTTTTCTAATTTTTGATTATATATAATTAGATATATTAAGGATCAAATAAGTGTTTTGAATAGAGTGTATCAAGTAAATGGAGCACTAGTTCAGATGAATAGGAGGGAGAGTTATTTACAGCTACTCTTGTGAGAGACCGTCTCTCAAAGAGACAACTTCTCAAAACAAGAAGTCTGCATTCTTATTTTCTTTATAATTTGTATTAACTGTGCTATTTAGCCTATATATCTAATGCATCTCTCGGAGAATCTGTCTCTGACAAGTCACAACAATTTGTGTATTATTTATTCTTTGAATGGATTATAGGAGTATTATAGGATTATTATATTACTTCGAGTGATCAATGTAATTTATGCATGACTATTGGTTCTTTTTAAAAATGGACTAATGAATTTATTTTTTTTCTGATATTAAAGGAATGAGAAATAAACCTACATTGATCAAATATATATATATTAATGTAGATCTTTTTAACAAATATACCTATTAAAATTAAAATTATTAAAAAATAATATAGTACTAATATTCAAGAGCACAATATTTAGAGTGTAAAATAAGTAATATAAAATCACAATTACAAAGATGCGTTAGCTCACAAGTCACACCCTTGTTCTAATTTCCTCATGGGATGGAAGTATCAAGTATGGTACTCTTTCACCACAATTCCACCCTTTTTAATAAGTTATGATATTTTTGCAACAAGTATGTGATACACATTTTGAAAGGATAATTTATAAATTATAAAAAGTGAATTTATTAAAATTATATTTGAGTTGATATTTAATAAGATTTTATATATGACTATTTTTTATTGAAGATAATTTATTTATAAAAAGTCAAAGCATCACATGTACAAGGGTAGATTCAAATGGGTTCGATGCTATCAATTAATAATATATATGATCAGGGTCGTTTTTTAGGGTAGTTTTGAGGTGTAACTACCTAAGGCCCAACTTATAAAGGAATTCAAATTAAGTTAATCCTTATTATCAAAACAGCAAGTCTTGGGTAAGACCGTCTTAGAGTAAGACACGGCCTAATATGAAGCCATCAACTTTTTTCATTTATCTGGGCATTTTTCAATTTTACTCTTAAAAGTATCAATTTTGACCTTAAAAATATCAATTTCAACGTAAAGTGGTACTTAAATATATCAATTAAAGTAAAAATTTCAATTTGAATCTATAAGTGATCAATTTTAACGTTAAAGTGATCAATTTCTACCTAATATAATTGATAGTGATAAGTATTGAATTGTATGTTGTTATGTAGTTCATTTATTTTGCTTATAATTGATATAGTTAACATCATAAGAGAAACAAGATAAGGTCATAATTGATGCATTTTTGGTAATAATTGACAGTGATAAGTAACGAATTGTATGTTGTTATGTTGTTCGTTTATTTTGTTTATAATTGATATAGTTAACATCATAACAAAAACAAGATAAGGTCAAAATTGTATGTTATTGAAATTTTTACTTTAATTGATATGTTTAAGTACTACTTTACGTTGAAATTGATATTTTTAAGGTCAAAATTGATACCTTTAAGGTCCAAATTGAAAAAGGCCCAGAAAATGAAAAAAAAACCAAAAAATTGAAATCTAGAGTGCACGTGCCTGAGAATGGGCCGGTCTAGTTGTGGTCTTAGAATAAGACGGTCTTACGCAAATTTTTGTGTTATTAAAATTGATTATTGATTGTAAATTTATTTTTTTACATATAGCTAGTTTGAAATGAATAAGTATTTCAAAAAACTAACTTTGGATTTTGGATCACATTGCATATCTAGTTTAAAATTTAAAATTTTTTGACATCACTTGTTTTTTCATGGATCCACATTAACATGTAAATTGTTGGTAGCGTATAAGTTAAGATTTATTTTGTAAAGCTATCACACTGTATATCTAGCTTCAAATTTTAAGTATCTTATGATCTTTATTCTCAATTGGCCATTAGTCCCATTGAAGATAGTGTAAAGAGTTGAATATACTGGATTAAATTAATAAATTTAGGTATCTTATGATCTTTATTCTCAATCGGCCATTAGTCACACGGAAGATAGTGTGAAGAGTTATATATAGTGGATAAATTAATAGATTTTTGAAAATAAGAAAGAAAATAAAAATGTAAAAGGGGAATGCTCATATTTAATAAAAATAAATAAATTTATTAGGTAAAGACTGTTTTTGTCAGCTCAAAAAAAAAAACAAAATCTGTTGTACTTGTAACTTAAAACGAGTGGGCGGAGACATGTACTACACTCTTAACTTCCAGCAGGTTCTGGGGTTTGGCGATTCTCCTCAATACGGTCCAGAATTTCTTTTATTTCTCTCATTAGTCCTACAAAGAGATGTCTACACTGCCAGAGGAGTTCAAAACAAATTCGATAATCAGATATTTAATCGATCTTATCATCGAATTCGATTTGATCCGACTAGTGCAACTGACCTAGGCCCAATAATTTTTTTTAAATTTGACATATTAATTTTAAGACTTAAAAGGACAATTTTCAAGACTTGAAAATCCAATTTTAAGACTTAAAAGGTCAATTTTTAAGTTTTTTTTATATCAGCTTTAATGTTTGAGTTATCTTATATAAAAGTTGAAATGAAAGTTTACTGTGTTCTTTAAGTCTTAAATTGGTTTTTTAATTATTGAAATTGACATTTTAAGTCTTGAAACTGTCAAATTTCATGACTTAATGTCAATTTCGAATCCTTAAAATTGATCTTTTTAGTCTTTAAATTAGTCTTTAACTCTTGAAATTGATAATTTAATTTGTGAAATTGGTAAAAAATATATACAATTGTGTAGGCCCAATAAGACGCGTTTCACAAGTGAGACGGTCTCACCCAAGTTCTTGTGTTGACTATGTAAAAACCAATATGGAAACAAGATCCAATTTTAAACTGATCCGAAACACCGTACTCCAAATCGAACCAATGATCTGAATGACTCCTCTAGCCGATCTACGATGATAATGGAAATGGGCAATTGCCCCTTTAGACGATGGTTGGGCGAGCTTTTTTTTTTTTCTGCATCTCCAATTTAATAGACGGCTTGGCAAGCGTTTTCTTTTAGTGTCAAAAAAAATAGCCTGGATAAGAAATTTTATTGTCAGATGGTCGCTAATTCGTCGCTAATGCTATTAAGCAAATACTTTAGCGACGTTTTGTAAGGTCGGATATTTTAGCGTTCTTATGTAGTGTCTATTTACTCTATGCTCCCTTTTAGAAGATTCATGGCAAGTGTAGTCATGATTTTTTGTCAAAGAGTTGCTTCGGGTAAGGTTATAGGGGTGTAAGCTGTTTGGTGAAAATACGCAAAATCAAATAAAATATCAGATCAAATTAATAATTAGTTTCATTTGGTTTTTTTTCCTAATTTTATTAGTTTGAATTGAAAAAAATTGGCTTTTGGTTTCCATTTAGTTTTGAGTCGAAAAAATAAAAATAATACTTGAGCCTTAAATTCTAATTAATAAAATCAGCACAAGTTATAAATTTTGTTTAGTTGATTTGGATGCTTTGAACTTTAAAGTGTTTGATATATTGAACTTATATTATACTATGAAAGGAGAGGCTATGACCTCACTCAAGGATCACAAAATGAAGTTTAAATGAATGTTTGTGTTGTGTCAAAGTTTAGGAACAAAAATAATACAAGTAGTAAATGAATGGCAAAATAAACTAAATAAACAAGACAAAATTTTTAAGGTGGTTCACCAATGTGGCTACATCTACCATCTAGCCTAGGATATATTTAATATGTGTTCAAAGGAGATAATACAAACTTGATAGGAATTACAATTGAGGTTATGTGTAAGAAGAGAGGAGCTAAAATGAGGGAGAAAAGCAATAGGTAATAGCTCTAAGTATGAGAGACTATTGGGGCACCTAATACTTGGAGTATATGTGGGTTTATATAGGAAATAATAGGGCTTCATGTAGGATAAGTGGGCAGCAAGTAAAAGACCAAATACAAAGCCAAAACAGCAACTTCAAAAAACCGGACAGAAACTCGTGTGGGCTGCTCGACCCACCTGCTCGATCGAGCCCCAGGTCGAGCGGTGTGGTCAGTGGCTGTTGCTTGCTTCTTTTGAGTGTCTCTTGGTCCCCACTTCATTACTCCACCTTGTACTATAAACCCATGGTCTGATTTTGAGTATTACAACCCTCAACACCTTGCAATCCAAGTATCCACTACCTATAGTACATTGTACAATGGTACTTGTTTGATACTCAAACACCCAATCACAACATAGTACTTTGTCCTATTCTTACTTACACTAACATGCTAGATTAATTTTCTTAATCTTGTTTTGATTACTTGGTGAACCAAGTCACCAATAATCTTAACAATCTCCACCTTGACTTGTGTTTACCAAGTCACAAAACATCACCTTCAAGATTCATCCAACAACACCCAAAACATCTCTAGCTAGTCAACATACTCAACAACTAAAAAGGAAAAATAAACATGTGCACAACAATATACAAAAGCACATGTACTACAAATGCTCTCTAAGAGCTTACAACAAAAGAGTATGATTTAAACACCAACCAAGTCCACACAACCCATGGACTTGTTGGAAGATATTGGGATTACATTCTTATCATCAAGAGAGGTATCATCATCATCAAGCTTGGTTGAGGTAGTAGCATCATGAACCAAACTAACTAAGGTTGTGCCAAGTAGCTTGTACAAGCCATCATCATCAATGGACCCTTTCAAGAACACTTTATGGCCCTTAACAACCTTCATAACTCCACCTTCACCAATGCATACAAAACCTTTTCTATCAAAAGTACCAAGGGAAATTAAGTGCCTATTCATGCTTGGAACATGGAGGACCCCGCATAATGTTCTCACAACACCATCAAACATAATGACTCTAACATCACCCATACCAACTATCGGACAATTGGTCTCATTGCCCATAGTGACACTTCTTCCTTCAACCTTTTGATAAGTTGAGAAGAAGCAAGAGTTAGAAGTCATATGGCTAGAACATCCCGTATCCAAAACCCAAGAATCACCACCCTTGTACTCACTAGTGACAATAAGAGCACCAACATCATATACCTCTTCAACAAAACTAGCCTCGGCGGAGCTAATTCCTTTGGACTTCCAATCATCCGATTGTTTGGATTTTAACTTCCAACAATCTTTCTTAAGATGGCCCTTCTTCCTACAATAATTGCAAGTCATACCTCTCTTGTTCCTACTTGAATCCTTAACAAATAAAGCATCATTAGACTCAATGGACACCTTTTGTGCAAATTGAGAATCCATAAGGTCTTTTTGTGTCAAAGCCTTTCTAACATCCTCACTACACAAAGTGTCTCTACCATATAATAAAGTCTCTCTAAAGTGCTTAAAAGAAGGGGGTAGAGAACATAATAAGAGAATGGCAAGTCTTCATCATCAAGTGAAACATCAATGTTTTGTAAATCCAAAACTATAGAGTAAAACTCATCAAGATGAGGTTTCATAGGCTTACCTTCTTGCAACCAGAGATCATATAATCTACTCTTTAAGAGTAATCGGTTGGTAACACTCTTGGCCATGTAGAGTGATTCCAACTTCTCCCAAATCCCCTTTGATGTTACCTCCTTTACAACTTCCCTCAATACTTCATTGGAGAGGCAAAGTTGTATGGCGGATAAAGCTTTTGCATCCATCTCTTCCCACTTAGCCCCACTAAGACCAATGGGCTTCCTCTCATCACCTTCAAGTGCCTTATGAACACCATTTTGAATCAAAATAGCCTTCATCCTAACTTGCCATAAGCTGAAATTTGTGTTCCTATCAAACTTCTCAATGTCTAACTTCATTGTTGACATCTTGGACTTCAAATGACCACCACTAACACCTCAAATAACCCCAAATAAACCCTTGGCTCTGATACCAATTGAAAGGAGAGGCTATGACCTCACTCAAGGATCACAAAATGAAGTTCAAATGAATGTTTGTGTTGTGTCAAAGTTTAGGAACAAAAATAATGCAAGTAGTAAATAAATGGCAAAATAAACTAAATAAACAAGACAAGATTTTTAAGGTGGTTCACCAATGTGGCTACATCCACCATCTAGCCTAGGATATATTTAATATGTGTTCAAAGGAGATATACAAACTTGATAGGAATTAAAATTGAGGTTATGTGTAAGAAGAGAGGAGCTAAAATGAGGGAGAAAAGCAATAGGTAATAGCTCTAAGTATGAGAGACTATTGGGGCACCTAATACTTGGAGTATATGTGGGTTTATATAGGAAATAATAGGGCTTCATGTAGGCTAAGTGGGCAGCAAGTAAAAGATCAAATACAAAGCCAAAACAGCAACTTCAAAAAACCGGACAGAAACTCGTGTGGGCTGCTCGACCCACCTGCTCGATCGAGCCCCAGGTCGAGCGGTGTGGTCAGTGGCTGCTGCTTGCTTCTTTTGAGTGTCTCTTGGTCCCCACTTCATTACTCCACCTTGTACTATAAACCCATGGTTTGATTTTGAGTATTACAACCCTCAACACCTTGCAATCCAAGTATCCACTACCTATAGTACATTGTACTATAGTACTTGTTTGATACTCAAACACCTAATCACAACATAGTACTTTGTCCTCTTCTTACTTACACTAACATGCTAGATTAATTTTCTTAATCTTGTTTTGATTACTTGATGAACCAAGTCACCAATAATCCTAACATACTATTTGTTTGAGATTTAGTTCATTATCATATGATTGAGTTCATTTGGATTTATGGTTTGATTTGGTTTTTAGGTGTGTAATTTAATCCAATTGGATTTCATTCAGAAAAATTTTGGTTTGAATTTGATTTTGAAATAAGTCTATAAGATTTTCCTTAATTAAATATATTTTCCCTTTTGTATCATTAATCATTTGAGATAAATAAATTGTTTATGAATAGTGGCAATAAGTCAAAAAGAAAGTGTTTTTCATATAACTGTAGTGTTATTAAAGGTGTTTAAACTTATTCACTCAATGGAACTAACTGAATTGAACTGAACTGATCACAACTCAGAACGTAGTGTTCATTATTAGTAATAGCAGCATTTCCCTCAATTTCGTTTTCATATTTGCAAACCCTAATTTAAAAAGAAAAAAAAGTTGATTCATCCTTTCTATAAACTCCATTAAACCACCTTAGCACCTGTAATCCTCTCGTCCTTCCTTCAAATCTAGGTATACTAAAATGTTCATAGACTTTACTTGTGTTGATTTAAAGTAAAGTTTACATACTTCCTCGGTTCCATTTTACTTGCAACACTTATCGTTTTTGGAAGTTTCATATTACTTGCAACATTACTATTTTTGGCAAAAATAATCTACTTATTTTATCTCACTTTATTCCTATCTCACATATCACCATCAATCATACATCATCCCATTAATTATTTAATATACCCACAAGTCACAACCACTATCTACTTATAATAATTTTTTTTATTTCTACCCCACATATCACCATCAATCATACATTATCCCTACTTTTATCATACTGATTTGACAGCCCTTAAAAAATATGCCAAACCCCTATGGTACAACTAAAACGGAACAGAGAAAGTATATTTTTTGTTTTTGTTTCATTTTAGACTGAAGAGAGGCAGAGTTAGACCCACCCACCTACAATCATCTAGACGAGTTAGACTTGTTATATCCACATGAGTGTATAGCGTCTTTTAAAAGTGTTACAATTATTAGGTTCAGTCTAGAGGTGTTTAACGGGCGGGGTGGGTCAAAATTTAAATGGGTCGGGGCAGGGCGGGTCGTGTCAAATGTTGGGGCTGGGCGGGTCAAGCTCGTTTAAATCCGACCCACTTTGACCCATTTTTAAAAAGTTAATAAAAATAATTTTTTATTATATTTTATGACCTGTTGGGCCGATCCACTTATGTTTATAATAATATCATTTAAAAAAATAAAAAAAAAAAGTGGCAAATTTTTTTTTTCGCAATTAATTCTTATAATTATCCGACCCGGCCCAGCCCGACCCTTTACACCAAGGCCCGCTAATGACTCGTTAAAATGTTATCCGCCCCGTTGAACACCTCTAGTTCAGTCCCCTGCATTACCCAACTGACACACTTACTACACTATTTGTATATGTATTGTTTCGTTTTGTTCAAATTGGAGTTACTAGTGCTCGAATGGTCCGGGTTATGTATCGACAGATGATTAATTATGAGGATCGAGCTAGCTTGGTTTAGAAGGTAAACTTATTAAAAACTCATTAGAACCAAAATAATTGAAGTAATATAGGAAAAATATTTTCGAAAATTTGACAACTACTTTATTATTTTATTATTGTTTACATCATTACATGAGTTTCAAACTACAAGATTCATTCATAAGAAATACTCCATATTAGAAAACATTGTATACCTTAATAAAACTTATTACAATGCCCGACATTACTATTTGAATTTCCTCATAATCATGTATGTTTCCCCATTCTTGTGTTTATTCAACACTTCATCTGATTGCTTCTTCAGAGCATCTATCTCGATTTAAACAGGGTCGGCCCTAACATTTTAGGGGCCCGGGGCGAAAAAATATTTAGGGGCCCTAACCATATAATCCCTTCGTCTTTTTTAACAATTACACTTCATTTTTTTAATATTTTTTAATGTTCAGTTTGAGTCATTAAAATATTAAAACATATAGTATATTATACAATGTATATTTTTTGAAAATAGATTTTAAGATGAGGCTAACAAGTTCCACGTTAACATATATTTTTTTTAAGTAATAAATCACAAATGAAGGTGAAAGTGGTGTGAAAATTGAAAAAGTTAAACTATAACTATGAATACATATGTTAAAAATTCTAATATTTATATTGTTGAAAAATAAAAGAATTTATATAAACTAATATATAATATAAAATCAATTAAAGTACATATTAAGAGTATTTCTGACGCAAAATCATTAATAACATTTTCTAAATAAAGAGCTATCATAATAATAATATTAATTATTGCAAAGGGAAAATAAATTTAGTAAGCATACCTATACATTTATGATTGTAAAAGCATTTGTCTTCAAAGATAAAGAAAACTAAAAGATTAAAAAGTACTATTAATTGATAATTGAAGTGTTGTAACTCAATAGTCAACATGAAATATAGAACTCTAAGACCGAGAGGTCTGCTTCTTTGACATTAATTACTGAGTTTGTGCATTTTTCAATGTAGTACTACTTCCTATTCAGCTTAAATGTCTCATTTAGTTTTTTGGCACTATTCACTCATCACTCTTTATTTGTATTTTACTCTTAATCTATAAGTTAAAACATAGTCATGTGAGATTTTGTTTGATTCGTCTCAATACAAGGATTAGTAATATCAAATTTTTATAATTTTTAATTAAGAATAATTTGAGATATTAAGGGTTAAAATGTTGTCTCGGCAAGTGAGAAAAAACTAAATAGGACATTTAGGCTGAATAGAAGGGAGTATCTTATTGTTTTACGGACTAGTATATATATCAAACGTTTCTTACCTGCCATCATTGTTGTCTACAAAGGGGCCTTAGGTTCGATGCTTGATTAAAGCAATTATGGCTTATTTTTATTTGGGCCTTGGGCACAGGCCCAGCTCGCCCTTGCCCAGGGCCGGCCCTGACTTTAAATCATTTTTTCTTCATTGAGCTTCGTAATCTTATCAATCTCGCATTTTATTAAATAATTAAATGTAATTATACTTTTATTGTCCTTTTGAATTTGCAACGTTAGACTCAAAAGGATCTCGTGTATTTGAGTCTGATCTTGAGGTGGAAACTCGAAGGGATAATGAGAGTATTACATAACTTAATTAAATTAATATATATAGTAAACAATTAATACATAAATAAGTAAGTAAATGCTATATACCTCAACTCAAAGGGATAATGAGAGCATTACATAACTTAACATGTTAAGAGAATAACTCATACTTTGGATGGATGACGGTGAGCATTTTGATTTGTTTTTATAGACCATGTGTTTGATGTTGTTAACAACAAACTAAGTAACATCTAGTTGGATCCCTTACATTAGTTAAAAAATTTATAAAAGAAACAAATTAATTTTTTGTTCGTTGTTAGTAACTGTACAATTGTTATTATTTAATTAAAATATGAATTAATATTATTAAGCAAGAGTAGCGGTTACGATATCAACTAGAATATAATTTATTGAGAAAAATATAGTTAAAATTTAACAATTACTTTTAAATATAAAACGATAAAAATTGTAACTTTTTGAAAACAACCAACTATACCACTAATAAATGCTACTTAAATTACTAAAAGTGATATTTGTTGTAAAATACTCCCTCCAATTCAATTCAATTGTCCCATTACCTTATTTGGACAATTCGCTTCGATTGTCTCATTTCCTTTTTTGTCTATCTTTTTTTACCTAAATATCCACACTTTTCCAATTCTCAATACCAACTACCACCTTTTTGGTGGACCACATCTCACTCTTAATATCCGTGTCTAACTCAAATGGAAACGATTAATTAAATTGAGTTGGAAGGAGTAGTATTTTAACCTTATTAAACTATTAACAGCTACTTAAACTACAACTCTAATTCAATTTCCACCTTGAAATGTAACTTTAAAGTTCAATGTACAATAAAGTAGTAAAAATATATTTTGAAGCTTAGACGACAGTTATACCTAAATTCCTAATGCCAATTCATGAATGTAGCAAAACAAGTAAAAGAAGGTACAAAAAAAATATGTGAATCAAGATTGATTACATGATTGAGATAAAAAAAAAGTAAAATTTGGCATGTCCACCACCATAAATTTAAAGTGGGGCTAACAATGGAATCCCCTTTCTTTTAGTAAAGTCTTCATCTTCCTCATATTCTTCTTTCTATTTTGCACCAACTAACCAATGGAATATAAGAATCTAAATCTATAAAATAAAGATGCCCCACTTATTGTGGTTATTAATTATATTATGTATTCTTATAAATTATTTACATTATTTAAAAATTTAATTAACCTCTTGCACCATTTCGTTTTCAACCACTACAACATAATTTATTTTTATTTTTAATGGGATATATTTAGCGACATTTAATTTAAATGTCGTTTTTCAAATTTCTAATAGTATATACAGAGAATTTAGTGACATTTATTAGACCCTTTAGCAGTACAATAAAAAACCACACTAAAGCTTATTACGACATAGAATCTAGTGACATTTCTCATAAATGTCATTATAGACTATAGTAAAAATTATATATATCACTTAAGACCAAATAAAGTGTTGCTAAATTTCTTTATAGTGAAACTTAAAATAAAAACTATTAATTATTACACTAAAAAATATAAATTAGTGACTTTTTTTAATGCCACTAAATATCGCAAAAAGTTAAATTTGTTATAGTAAACTTAAATTACTACCTTCCACGATCTATTTTAGTCGTTACATGAGAATTTTACAACAAAATTTAAAAATTCGTATATTTTTATTAAAATTAACGATAAAACCTCTAAAAAGATGATTGTAAAATCTAATGAGATATTTAATAGGAAAAAAATCGAGATAAAGTATACATTAGTTATTTTTTGCTTAATAATATTATGGCAAATAATTTTAAAAAGCTAAATACGAAAAGTATAGCATAACATGTATAATAAAATAGAGAATCCTTTCAAAAAAAAAAGAGGAATTACTACTAAATATCATGGATTAAATTATGATTGAAGACTTTCTTTTTCCGAAATTTGATTCTTACTACTTTTTTTTCTCCTTTTTTACTTTTTGTTCTATTTTTAGTGAAAAAAGCAAATCAGAACATATAAATAAATAAATTGTTAAGATATAAAAGTATTAAAATAGTAAAAACCATTGTAAAAAATGATGAAATTATGAAAATTGAATGCAACAAATTAAATTGTTAATAGAGCTAATTAATAAGAACATAAATTTTCCATTTGACATTTATAATAAATACTTTTATTTATTATACTCTCTCTTATTCAGCTTAAATGTCTCATTTAATTTTTCACACTTGTTGAGACAACATTTTAACCCTTTAATATCTCAAATTATTCTTAATTAAAAATTATAAAAATTTAATATTAATAATCTTTGTATTGAGAATAATTAAACAAGATCTCACATGACTACGTTTTAACTTATAGATTAAGAGTAAAATACAAATCACAAGTGATGAGTGAATAGTGCCAAAAAAAATGTTTCATTTAAGCCGAATAGAAGATAGTATTACTTTATTATTATATATGGTCTTCCACCACCACCCCCCTCTTTCTCAAGCCAGCTAACCGTCTTCACTCCTCACACAACATAGGAAAAAGCCAAAACAACACAAGCACATGGGCTTAGCTTTGTAATCTTATGTAAAGCACAAATCTATGACACCTGTATTTTTATACAACTATTTTCTTTCTTTTATAAATAAAAGCAAAATTTTAAAGCAAGTCTCCACCGAAAATAATATCTTAAACTTTAATTTTGTCTAAATAAAACAGTACGGCGATTTAACATACCAACAAAATTGCACGAACAATAACAACTGGAAATTTTGGAACTTAACCTAAAACTCCATCTTCCCCTTCCTTATCACCGTCACCCATCAACCATCAGGATAAGCTATCTCCTCTCATCCTCTCCTTCAATTCTTCACTTCTTACTGAATTACTTGTACTTTTCTCTATTTATTCTTTAATTTGATTTAATTATTCACTATTATGGTTAAGATTCAGATCTAAATTGTGGAAAATGCGAAAAATGCTCTTAATAAGATTATGAACAATGACAATGAGAATTGGGGAAAAATAATGGTGATAAATAATAGTAATGATGATAATAACAGTAATAATAATAATAATAATAATAACAAATCAAATCTGGGAAGTAAAAATGAAGTCTCAACACCACCAACCACAATCACCACCGTCCATCAACTGACACCGTCAATTTAACAAAAATAAACAAATATACGCGAAGAAAAGAAACTAAACAAAAAAATTAATTTAAAACCCTAAAAAAGGAAAAAGAGCAGAAAATCTCCAGATCTGTGGATCTAGAACATCAAAACGGAAGCCAAAACAATAGCAGCAGCAGATCCACCAACAATGGCGACCCTGTTTAATGAAACGGCACCGTTTCCGGGAGTGTCAGCGGTTGGACTGGCGGCAGGACCAGCAGGGGCTGGACCGGAAGCGCCTGGACCGCTTGCGACGGTTGGAGAGGATGCTGGAACTTCTGAGGTTGGTGGAGATGGTGGTGAAGCGGCGGTTGGAGATCTGGCAGATGGAGCATTTGCTGGTGGAGTTGCGACGGCGGTTGGAGGAGTAGCGACGGCGGTTGGTGGAGTTGCGACGGTGGTTGGTGGAGTAGCGACGGGAGTAGGAGGAGTAGCGACGGGAGTTGGAGGAGTTGCGACGACAGTTGGCGGCGTTGCGACGGATGTTGGTGGTGTTGCGGCTTTAGGAGTGGGTGTTGGAGCATTGGCTGGTGCACTGGCAGGTGATTGTGCGACGGCTGAGACGACGAGAAGAGCGAAGATTGCTGCAATTAGGGATTTCGCCATTGTTGAATGTGTTGTTTGAAGAAAAAGTCTGGTTTTCGGTGTTTAGAGAGAGAAAGAATTGCAAATGAATAGGAGTTTGAGAGTACTGCGGTGGAAGGAGAAAGAGAGATGTAGAAGGTGTTTATATAGAGAGAGACATACTCCTAGAATACTAGTACAAGGGTTTAGAAGATTTTTAAGGATTAATTGTACGATCCGGTTAATCAACATCTCATCTCATAAACGCGTAAAAATTTATACATTAATCAATTTTAATTAACAAACTAGGTAACATTTTGAAATTTTGAATCACATTATAACTATTTCATTTAATAATTAAAATGACATAAATAACTTAAGATGAGGCAAACCAAAAAATCAAATTATAATTGTTCTAGGGCCAAAATTCATATAAGTTACTTAGTGTTAATATTTAAAAAATAAAAATTCAAAAATTGATGGGAGGTGTAGCAACTTCGAGTCCCCGACCACCCCTTAGCTCCGCTTATGAAATTTAACATATATTTCTATGCATTTCAACCTTCACAAGTTCACAATTTTCATTCTTTAGTCTACTTAATTCAGAATCTTTGATTTATGCTCCTTAAATTTAAGATTGGTGCTCACTATTTAAATATGCAACAAAGTTTAAGACCAACTCGATGACTCATGATCCATAGAACAAATTATTAACTCTTTACATTTTACTACTCCTGTTTAATATATATTTGTTTGACAAATTAATTTATTATTAACATATATTATTATGTTCATCGATATAAATATGTTCATTTATTTTTACACATTCATATCATCTTTACGCTTTTCACGTCACACAAATGCAATAAAAAAGCTTAAACATTATGCATTGAATGTGAAAAAATATATATAGAGTATTTACAATTAAGCACCTAGGGCTATTTTCTAGGTTTGCCTTAATTTTATTCCATAATTAAATTATTTTTTAGAAAAATTGATAATAATGATTTCGATTATGAGTATGCTAATAATATGTTGACAACTCATCCCATGTTACCTGTCTTGGCCCACTCACATCCTAGCCGTTTCTCTCTTCTCAATTTCACAAACCTAAAAACAAAATAAAAATAATAATAATAATAATAATAACGACTTTCTATAACCTTAATCAGAACCGTACACGTAAGAGATAACGTTATTCTGGAGAAAAAAATCAACGGCAAAGAGTGGGGATGCAGGGTGGATTTTGTGGACGTTAGTTTGATGAGGATAAAATAATGCTTTTTTAGCTGTTGGGGATTTTTAAAATATTGTATTATTATCAACGATTTTTCTAATCTAAAAACATACTACTCAGTGCATAAATTTAGATAATAAATTTGGTAATTAATTAAATTTTAATCAAAAAAATCTTTTTAAATGGTTAAATATTATACTTTCTCTGTTTTAATATATTTGCTATATTTGTATTTTCACATAATTTATTGTGTTATTTTGATCATGTATATATTGAAACATGCATATTCAAAAATTATTAAAAAAAACTAATATTACGAGACTGTGCATTACATGATTCAAATAAGATTCCACGCACTTGACTATTCTTTTTCTTACACCTTAGTCGCAAATTCGCAATAAATAAGATAAGTTTAAACGATAAATAGTGACAATAACCATAATGTAACCAGTAATTCTAAACGAAGGAAGTAAATATATAAGAGAATATTCAAAGGAAATTTCAAATACTAATTAATTTTATTGTCTAAAAATATATACAGATGAATAAGTTAGAAAAACCGCATTATTATAATTTTAATTTTAAAAAATAAAAAATGATGAACCGTTATGATTAGCACGTTATTAAGGAAATTGTTTATTAGCAGAAGTTTGCTGTTCTATAATAGGGGACTGCTATAATTTCAAACCAACGGACAAGAAAGTTAATACTTTAATAATAATTATTTACAGATCATATTGACTAATTAATGTTTTTAAAATAATATGTGAAGGCTGTCCTTTTTAGTTGTGTAATGTGTTGGTTGTCTTCTAGGAAACTTTTTGATAATTTGAATGTTTGTGCTTCCTTGCCAAATGGCAATCCAGGTGTCTAAATCTAATTAGATGACTTGTTTTTACTAATTTTAGACTTTTGGGTTTAGTTTAATTTACAAGGCAATTAAAACTAGTACTATAGTGGCCGATAGCTAATTATAGTGGCTGATTTGACCAGCTGATTTTATAAACTGGTTTAACCAGCTGATTTTGAACCCGCTGCTATAAGCAGCTTGTTCAAAAATAGCTTATTCGTATCAATAAGCTGTTTCAACCAGCTAATTCACCAAGCACTATGATTAAGTTCTGAAAATTCTTAGATAATGATGTATCATATTTTTGTCAAAAGAGATAACAGAGTTGCAATCAGGCAAAGCAAATAATATAAAAGAAAGAAATATAATTAATTATTATCAGGCACAAACAATAATCATGGAAAAAATAATTCAATTAGAGTTTAATTATCGCATTTTTATCTATGATCCAATTCCGACCTCATTTTTTTCAAACCTGCTTCATTTTCTCATCTTTCCATTGACTATTATGGAGGTTGTAGACTGACCCTATAGACCACTCGAGAAAATTTTCAAGGATTGCTCCCCCACCAATTACGCTTAGCTGAGGAATTCTTAGCAAATCTTTCTCGTTAGGTGCACTGACTGAACTCACTAATAGCCACAGTCACAGGTTTACTTGTTACCATTTGTAACACATCGGCCCCATCAAATTGGTGGTGACTACCCAAGGAGGCTATAGACTGGCCTACAAACCAACACAAGTCCTTTTTAAGCATTTTGATCTCACTTGTGCACACTCGAGAAAGCTCCACATCAAGCATATTTAACTAAGGAGTTCTTAGCAAAAAGTTCTTTTGAAAAGAAAATGCACCTTATTGATATGTGTAGACTATCAATCATTTTCAAAGCTCAACCCTGAGAAATCACACTTGGGGAGGATTCAATCTTGCATACTATAGGATTATGCATTCACGTACTTTAGAGTTGTAGGATTAGTGCATTCATTTAGGACCTCATTTTCTTTAGACTACATGCATTGATGTACATTTTTTTGCATCATATAGGATTTAATTTCTGAAAATACTTTCTTAACCAAATTCTTCTCAATTTCTAATAAAGTTTTACATTAGTTTCACCCATTCCATTTTAGGTTTGTTGCATATTTCTTTTTCATATATTTATATGCCTTTATCAGAAAGTAACATATTTAAAAAATGACTAGCTATTAGGAAAACTTAGATTGAGAATCATATTTTGTCTCAATTAAAATAAATATTATTTTTTTCAAATAAATAATCCTAAAATCAAATCTCGCCTAACTCTTTCCGAGAGCAACTCAAGTAAGAATATGCTAGAAACTAGAAATTGTGAAGTGTGGACCAGCAAGGAGTTGTAAACTTGTAGACTTTTTTTTGAGACAAAAAACTTGTAGACTTGTTATTTAGTAATTTTACTATAAAGTTAAAATAAATAGAGTTGGCAGATGGGCCAAAACAGACCGACGGTTAAGCCACATTATTAGGCGGTTCTGAAGTGAAATATTTATTTAATTTTTCTATAGAAGAACCACAAATTCTAAAGACTCTAACAATAAAATTATTTTTAATTGTTTGAGAGTGATTATTTATAAAGTTATAATACTATTAGAATGATTATTTATAAATCTAAAAATAACTTTTATAATTAGAGTTATTACTTATAATTTTAAAGTGATCAATTAGAAAAATAAACTATTATATAAATTAATAATTTAGACTTATCTCATGATATGACGTTCACATATACTTCCTCCGTTCCATAATACTTGGTACATTTTACGCAATTCAATGTACTATTTTGTTCATTTATATGTCGAATTATACATATTTAAAAATTATAAAAAATTTATATTATGAAAGTATGCGATTATATTATAAAAAGTTTATTACTTACATATTAGTTGCAATATATAAAATAAGCTTAAACGATAAATAGTGTCAAAAACAAAATATAATTACAAGTATTATGTAACTGATGTTTGTGCAGTTAAAAAGATGAAATAAGGTAATGCATGTGATGTTGTGGTGTGTTTTCAAGCTATGCTATCTCCACTTTCTGAAGTTGCAATTTGTTGTATTATAAGCTAAGCCTTGTTGCCGTATCGCATTGGTCATGACCAAATAGCAACATTTCTACTTTCCTTCTAAGTTCTAAGTTCTAAGTTCTGACTACATTGTACTAGGAAATATCATGTTTTATTTTAGTTGAAATATATATTATTTTTCTCAAATAAGATTTTAAGATTTAATTTCAGCAAACCTTTTCTCTTTTTTGGCCTATGCTATAATCCTCCCAAAAAATATACTAATTATCGAGTTTGGTTTCAAATTTCAATTCTAACAAATACTCCCTCCGAATCAATTTAGTTGTCCCATTTGGTTTTTTATACTATTCATTAATCTCGTTTAATTTGTCTTTTATTCTTAATTCATATGTTAAAATATAGTTATATGAGATCTTGTTTGATTCGTTTCAATGCAAGGATTATTCTTATCAACTTTTGATAATTTTTATTTAAGCATAATTAGAGATATTAAGAGTTAAAATGCTACCTCGACAAGTGTGCCTAAGCAAATGGGACAACTAAATTGATTCGGAGGGAGTATCAATTTGCTCAGATAATATTTTATGAATTCAATTCTTATCAAATTTTTTACTTCTTTCTGCCTATTCTTGTAGTCCAAAAAAACAATTATATGGTCTAGCTAGTGGAGTTATGTACTATACTATGATATTACTCACATTGCTCTGATGGGTCAGGTCCAAAAAATTTTTTATGTTGCAAATTAAAATGCAATCAAATATAAAATCAATGCTGTATATATCCTTATAAAATCTATCATATTTCTTTTTCATTAAAGAGACATTCTTATATTGTTGTAATTAGATAAATTCACGTGTAAAATGCGGATGTTATAAATGTTTACTAATATGAATAATGATATTATATTATAACATTAAGTCTAAGTCATTTACAACATAAACTTAATTATTAAATGTTTGTATTTGTTATGATATTATCATTATCAAAGTGTATAAATAATTTATTATACAATAATATTTTTTTGATATAATTATACAACAATATTAAAACATATACTCATAGTAATTTTTCATAATTGAGATAAATAAAATTTAAAAAGTCTTCAAGTACTATTATAGAAGGTGGGAGGATTAAGTTAAAAAATAGCCAAATTAATAATTAGCTTATTCATTATATGACGATGATATATTATCTAAGTTAAAAAAAATTTACATGTATTTTGGTTTGCAATAGGAAATATAGTATTTCAATAGATCATCACATATAGTTATAGTCAATCAATAAACATTACATGCTTTAATGAGTTAATTAATTGTTTCCCAAAATATCAAGTCAAATATAAAAAAGTTTTCCTATTCAATCATAGAAAAAAAGAAAAAAAAATAATGACAGTGTGACACGTGTCTCAAGTATTAGGTTACGAACGATATCAGATTGATCAAATCTCTCAATTTTTTTAAAATAAAAGAAACATACTATAATAAGCAATGTTCAATTGCTCAAATTACACACCTTTCAACTTTCAAGTTACACAACACAAGAAACTATATTTCAAATATGTAATTAATTAATCACGTTTTAAAATTAAATAAATAAATAAATAATATCAAAATAATTAACAAACAAGTTTATTGCATGATGAAAAATGTAATCAAGCATCAACAGAAGAACATTATTAAACACATACTAATTACTAACTATAATACAATTTTATATGTTCAATAATTTACAAAGGATTATTAAATTACAACAAAAAATAAAACCTTATTAAATTACAACAAAAAATAAAACCTAATTTCACAAGAACTGATCCCTATTTACTTTTGAGTACTGTTACAATAAAATTAGAATCAAACAATTAAATTATGTGTGCAATTTGCAATTAGTTATAGTGAAGGGATTCTTAATCCACAAATTAAAACTAAACTCACACCCAGACTTAATGTATGAGACTTAAATTCGATCCGAACCTATATAGGATCCATAAAAAGAGGCTTTAGCTCGTTAAATTATAAAATTCAGACCTATAATTTTAAATTCTGACCTATTAATTTTCTAACATATTTCATCGTTAATCTATTTATTATATAGGAGCTCTCTTGAGAGACCGTCTTTTGTAAAGACAACTCTCAAAAGTCCAGCCCAAATTTATATTTAGAGTTGTTACAATATATATTTATAATTGGGCTGGGCTTTTGAGAGTCGTCTTTACAAAAGACGGACTCAAGTAAGAATTTGTATTATAAAAAAGGCAGGTCACAACTTCATTTGAATTTAAATTGTATTTCGTTTTGATCTGGAAAAGAGATCATAAATGAAATTACAATCCTGAAAAACATGTACCTGTATAACAAAAAATATCTAACTTTAATTTGTGGATACTAGAGAAGTTACTAGAACATACGAATGGACAATGGTGTAGACGGGTAGTAGCCCTCAGGTATTTATGTACTTTTTTTTAAAAAAATTTTATACAAATACAAATCACCATCATCCACATTGTAAAGGTTTTTGAAAATAACAAAATGATATTTCTCGCATTGTAAAGATATTGAAATCTGTATTTTGGGTCATATCAAAGATATCTTATGATTTCGACTGATATTTAGACGTTATGATATCGTAACCGACTAACCGTTATTGCATCTTTACTATTTTTGAAGCGAGATTTACAGGGCCGGTCCTAAGGGTGGGCAAGAGGGGTTGTCGCCCAGGGCCTCATGTCAAAAAAGCAAAATTAATAGTTATAGAAGGTCAACATAGATTATAAATGACAAAAGAAAAGAACTCTATTGTACTATTTCGCTCAGGACCTCAAATTATCTAGGGTCGATTTAGTAGGGTATGATAATGGTGTAGCAGCCACTATCCAGCGCAATTGATGATGAAAGTGGGACAAGGCTCTGCTGTGAAGGCAAAGAGGATTAGTAGGAGAATGTCAATGGAAACAATAACATGTGAATTAAGTCCCACGTCTCAAATTCCATTTCAATTTCATTAAATCATAAGACTAACTATTTGTATTCCTTTGCATGTTCCTACTCCATTTCGATTTTTATTATATTTTATTAATTAATTTGATTTTCATATACAGATTAATTTCAAGTTGAATCGGATCATACTTGATTTTAATTAGTCATGTCCATTTCAAATGATTTTATTATAATTGTTATATAGTGTTAAATTTACTTCATAGTACCAACATTGTGTTTTCTTGGTAGTACAACATTTGTTTTTCATGTAGTCCAATGCTCTAAATTAATTTTATATCTCTAATTATGTATAAATAAAAATTATGATATTAATAATCTTTGCTTCGAAACAAATCAAACAAAATTTCAATTAACTATGTTTTAATTTATAGATTAAAATTTAAAACTGAAAAAGTACTATTCTTCATTTTTGTATGTTCTATCAACATCAGAGTTTGGCGCAGAGTTGTATTTGAATTTGAAGTACTCAATCATTAATTTAGGATTGTCCAATATACTAACTTTTCTTAAAGAAGTTCCCACTTTTCATTTTAGGTGTTTCAGTTGTTGTTCCCATAAGGAATTTTTTCATTTATATCACTAGTTTTTGACAAAAATAACCTCATTCATCCTCATTTTAATATTTTAATAATGATTATAGTCCTCACATATCTTTCACTAACTCCATTTTAACATTTTTATATTTCTTGTGGTTCCCACATGTTTCCCACTAACTTCATAAAAATAATTTTTTAGTAGTTGTGGTCCCCATATTTTTTCTACTAACTTTCTTTAAATACTTTTTTAATATTTGTGGTCTCCACTTTTCCTCCATCAAATTTATTATTCAATAAAATAATATTTCCACTATCTAAAAGATTTCACTTTTCTTAATTCCCGTGAACATTCCCTATGAGAACATCAATAGGGAACGGAGGGAGTATCATTTTTCCTCCATTTTTTATACTTACTACATTGGACCTTTTACGCAATCAATATGTTATTTTGATTATTTATATATTAAAATCTATAAATTTAAAATTATAAAAAGTTAATATTATAATTTTTCATACACATTAGCCGCAATATATATATAAAATAAGCTTGAACGATAAATAGTGTCAATAACCATTATATAGCAAATATTTCAGATATGCTACTTGTATTATCGTAAAAAAGTATAGTTTACAAAATTACAGATCTATTAATACAAATATTATTGCGTAATTATCTTTTATAAATCTTTTAAGTCCTTAAATAATATTAAACTTTTCTCACAACACATTCATACTTTTTGATCTGAACCCTAAATCTGTAACATCCCAGCCCAATGGACCGCCTGTGATTACTTATTGAGACTGTAGACTGGCCCCACATGCCAACACAAGTCTTTCCTGCGCACTTTGACTTCACTCGTTCGTTCCCGGAAAAGCTTCTCAGGAGGTCACCCATCCTAAGATTGTCACCCATCAAGCATGATTAACTGTGGAATTCTTAGCAAATGGACTCTCATGAAAAGAAGATGCACCGTGTTGATATGAGTAGTCTATCAATCTCTTTTCAAGCTAAATTTGGAGTATCACAATCACCCCCCACATAGGAATACAACGTCCTCGTTGGACCGTAGTTTCAAGATCTTTTCCCCCGCTAGGTGCACTGAACACACAATAAACCACGGTCGCAGGGTTGCTCTGATACCATATGTAACGCCCCAGCCCAATGGACCACTGGTGACTACTCATGGAGACTGTAGACTAGCCCCACAGACCAACACAAGTCTTTCCAGCGCACTTTGGTCTCATTCGTGTGCACCCGGGAAAGCTTCCTAGGAGGTCGCCCATTCTAAGATTGCTTCCCACCAAGCATGTTTAATTATGGAGTTCTTAGCAAATGAGCTCCCATGAAAAGAAAATGTATCTTGTTGATATTAATAATATATCATTCACTTTTCAAGCTAAATCTGGGATATCACAACTAATCACAAATTAAGAGTGATGAATAAATAGTATCATTTTGTCAAATGTTACAAGTTGTAACTAATATGAAACGAAGGAAGTATGTTGTATACAAGTATCTTTTACACTATAATTTATATCGTCATTGAGATATTCTGATCTTTCTCTCATTAAATTTGTCTCTTTTTTAACATTTTCCATTAAATGGTTTTATTTTTAATTTTGCTTATGACTCACGTTTGTTCTTTAATTATCATCAACATAATTAACTTATATTTTCACCTCATCCATTCATTTTTTTCCCTTTTCAACAAAACACTTTACCTACTATTTTCTTAATTTTCACTGATTGTCAATAAGCCAATTTTTGTAGGACATGGCAATATAACACTAATATATCAATATCGATGATTTTTATATTAAGTTGAGGCAAATATTTTATTAATAATTTCCTTATGTTGATTTATTATTGAGGATAAGTATTCAAGTATTGATAAGTCACGTACTAAACCTCCGGTGCACATGTACGAGTTTTTATTTGACCAAATTTAATATATCACATAACTTAACCTTTTTCTTTTTTTTTTTTTAACATAACTTAACTTTGAATAAACATAATAATTTGTAATTACATATGTTAAGAAGAACTCTTTTTTTCTTTTTTTTGTTCACTTAGAATCTTATTTTTTTAAAAATAAACTCTTAGAACTATATTAATAAAAACTGAATCTCTACGATAAAAGCAATGTTTTCTTAAGTAATAATAGTATTGAAAATTGATTTAAAATTAATTTTTTTTAATTTGAAACTCAATAATTAGACATTTTCTTTAATTAAACACAGAGGAGTAGGGATGAAAAAAATGGGAGGTATGATATGTGCTTTTTTATATCATATATATGCATATGCACTTGGATATTCATTCAAATTCATCATCATTCACTGTGGCCAACTAAATTTACTCATTATCGATATATACCCACTTTAAATCTGCTTCACATTCACTTCATGTTCGTCTTATACGTACAATTGTAATTCCTTATAAATTTAACTGTATATCTAATGTTTATTAAAAATTTACAAGTACTATGTAACAATCTTTAATTTTTTGTCAATAATTTTTGATAAAAAGATATAAAATTGATGAATTATAAAGTAGTACATTGTAGATATGATGTGGACGGATTTGATGCGGGGGTAAGGATCAAGGTCTAACACCATTGTACAACAATAAATTTTCTTCAAGAGACCGTTTTTTGAGAGACGTCTCTCAGGCACACTTACATCATCCTTAAAATGCCTATTTACAGTATTCTTAATGCCTATTTATACATTATCCTAAAATGCCCACTTATAGTATTCTTATTAGTTATTATATGATCCTTAAATGCCTAGTTACCGTGTCCTTTATATATCTACTTACAATATCTAAAATGCCTACTTATAATATCTTTAATACCCACCAGTAAGAGTGCAGTATTCATAATATCTCAAATCCCTACGACAATATCCTTAATGTCCACCGAGTAACTTACTCTATAATTTCCGTTATAGTCGCCCAAAAATTTGAAACATATAAGAGTTTCAATATAAAAAAATAAAAAAATAAGATCCAAAACAAACTATATCCAAAAATAAGCGTCTGCTAGGTTTGGATAAGGGTTTGGAGTTGTTCGCAGTTAATAAGTGCGAACAGAAAAGAAGAGTTCAAAAAAAATGCTCAGGCTGTTCGCAGTTACTAACTGCGAACAGGTCAAAGTCAGTCAACAGGCTGTTCGCACTTAGTAACTGCGAACAGGCTGTTGACTGATTTTGACCTGGTCGCAGTTAGTAACTGCGAACAGCCTGTGCCTTTTTTGAACTTTCAAACTAGCCGTTGTATGATCCAATTAACGTTCATTTCCATTTCTCTATAAATACACCCTAAAACTTAATTTATCACATATTCTAAAAAGCTATTATCCCTTTGTTTAGGTAAGTTTATTTGTTAATATTCTTATTTATATAGTTATTAAGTTTTCTTTCATTTTATTAATGCTATTATTGATTTATATTGATGCATTTAACTTATATGTTTGTGTAAATGAAAGATTCATTGCCCATGGATGAGCATTGTCATTGTGGTTATGAAGTCGAGTTTGGTCGTGATTGGAGCGATACGTATCCCGGGCGTCAATATGTTGCTTGTCCACTATTCGAAGATGACATGACCTTAGGATGCACCTACTTTAGGTGGGTTGATCCGGAGTTACTAACTGCGAACAGGTCAAAAAGTCAGCTTAGCTGTTCGCAGTTAGTAACTGCGAACAGGTCAAAAAGTCAGCTTATCTGTTCGCAGTTAGTAACTGCGAACAGCTCCAACCCTCTGCTTTGGGAATTTCACGCTTATTTTTGGATATAGTTTGATTTGGCTCTTAGTTTTTTATTTTTTTTAATTGAAACTCTTATTTGTTTCAAAAATTCATATAATTGTACATTGTAGTACACTTCAAAAGCCAAAGCTCAAAAATCTGTATTAGTAGCCTACATCAGTGCACTACTGGTCTGGCTTTGCACATCCTCGATCCCAATTCCCAAAGGTATCAACCTCACAACATTTTCAGTTATTTTCAACCAACTTATAATTACAATATTTAAGAATACAACTTTAAACAGTTGAGATTTATTCCAAATGTCTATACAATTATATCCCATAGACAAAATGTGACAACAATAACTAAAAGTGAACAGTAACTTAGCATAACCTATCATGCACTTACTAGCCTATTATAACATGTCACAATGTTTATTCAAACCCGAAATTACTCGAACCCGATAGTTTTGACTCAAATTTGATCCGAACATGATATATCCTAGCAGGGCCGTAGCAAGGGTAGAGCAAGTGGGGCGACCGTCCCGGGCCGCCAAACCAAAAGCCCAACTTCAGATTTAATATAGGCTCCAAATTTCCAAAATAATTATTTATAAAAAAAAATTAACAAAAAATAAAAGAAAAAAAGGGAAGAAGTGTATTAAGCAATTAGCAAAAGTAATTTCAAAAGAATTTCTAACGCCACTATTCAACACTTGTCCTCCCTAATTTTGCTCCCAAAATATTCACTTTCCTAATTGAATTTTGTTTAACCCCCAAAAAAATTATCATTAGTTCAATTCAAAATGTATCCCAATTCAATTTTCAGGCAGATTAATTTCTTCTTCTTCGTGATTATGATAATTGGTAATTTTATCTTTCAATTATCAACGAGAATTCATCGAATTATATATAATCCTCTTTTTATATTCTACTTTATTCATCAAAATCTTTTCTTTGTATTAAGTTTTGGGAGAAATGCTAGATTGTTAAGGTTAAATGGTTTAGCTAATTCATGTATTTAAAAAAAAGTTAGAACATATTAATGTAGAAACTATTATTAGTGACGTTGCATCTAGAAAGGCTCGTAGAAATATTTTCATATGAACGCTTAAGCTATGATTTCAATGTTTTATTGATATGACATTTGATGTTTTTAAAGATTATTATTCGTGATAAAATATGTATTTTTTGCCGACCTAATTTTTATTTTATTTTAAAATATTATATGTGAATTAGGGCCCCAATTTATGTCTTCGCCCCAGGCCACCGATATTTCTGAAACGGCCCTGTATCCTAGTTAACTCAAACTCTAAACACATCGTATATTCATATTTTTCTTGTTTGTCTTTTTTTCCACTAACTTAAGAAAGAACAAAAACTAAAACAGAAAGAAAAAACTAAATTGTCCGTCCATTCCCAAGGTGCAAAATCAGAGGGACAGAGGAATAGAGATTAACTCAAACAGAGAGAAAAATATTACTACTTCTAAATAATGCACTATCCATTTATCACTCTTAATTTGCGATTAGTTTTAAATTTATAAGTTAATAAAATATAGTCAAATAAAATTTTGTTTGATTCGTCCTCATACAAAGACTATTAATATCAATTTTTTATAATTTTTAATTATACATAATTAAAGATATTAAGAATTAAATTAATACATTAAACTGCATGAAAAAAAAATATTGCAAATATTTTAAAACAGACATATAAGTATAAAAAAAGATGCAAAATGTTGTTGACCTGTCCTTGTGTATGCATAATAGAAGGAGATCGCAATATCTCCGTGTAATTACCTGTCACCAACGCAAAAGATGCCTCAATATTCAGTTGTTGACATAGAATTCGGTTTGGACCACGACTCTCACTTTTCTTGTCTTTCCACTAAGAACCTTCCAGACTTGTCTGTCACAACCACAAACTCACAGCTACTTCTATCTCTCCATCATATTCCTCTTCAAAAAATCATTTTTCCAAACTAATCATTATATAAACGTTAATACAAAGATAAAATTGCGTACATCTTAAACCATTTCCCATTTTAGAGTCATTGACGTCATGGGAAGTCTGCCAAACAAAGTTTAACCATTGTTGTAAAACATATCACCGATAATGCAGTCAGTTATAATTTTACGTTATTCTCATCATCCCAATGAATCCCGCTTAAGGCAAATCTGGGGAGGTTGGGAAAGAAGACAGACTAATACCCCCTCATCATGATCAAAGAGAGCCCTCAACTCGAGTATCACCGGCATATAAAATCTCTGCAAAGAAAAAGTCTGCAAAAAAAAAAAAAAAAAAAAACAGAAAAGGTACTAGCACAACACCATCTAGGAAGAAAAATTAACCAGACTACACGCAAACAAAAACAACTAAGACAACACTTAAAAAAATAAGTAAAATGATTGTTTCCGGTACTTATAATTGCATTATTGGTTTGTCTCTTTTATTACAATTTTACTAGAGGATTGCACATCATGGTTCGACTTGTTAAACCTTTATAGTAACTGCGTGGTCGTTATCAATGCTAGCCCGCCAGCTTCCTCTAGTACATCAATAGGGCCTTTGTGCTTGCATTAACGATAGGCATGTATCAACTATAGCTCCATGCATGTTTGAAGTTCGCAAATTTGCATGTTTTAACGCTTTCATTACTTGGCTTCAAGTAAAATTGACGAAAAGGGAGCAACATTGTATGTACTTTTTACGCCTGGGACACCCTCGACTACAAAATCGTCAGGAGATTGGAGATTTGTATCCACCTGAAATACAAACTCTATCAGTACAACCTCGTCTAAATGGTCTAAAACATCTACGCGAGGGACATTATGCTGCAACTTGTACATGACTCAAATCATATAAATGGTCTAAAAACGTGGACATAAACGGGATTTCTAATGATAAAAAGATAAAACATGATAAGAATCTACTCGGCGAATTTAGTGATATGAGCATCCCGAACAAGGAAAGAAAAAGGATAGATGTCTAACCACTCTGAACCAATCCATATTTTGTGGTGGTGAGGGTATTGCAACTTCAACAAAGTAGTCATGAGCATTGAATGCCAAGTAGATATCGTCTCCTTTTTCACCATGTAATCTGCACAAAATATTACGGAGTAGTGAAAATAACAAACGAAAACCAGTCATATAACTTGAATTTGTTTCGTTTTGTAATGAGTTTGTCGTGTGCAATGAAAATTAACCTAAAATACTTGAAATTCTAAATATTTAGTTTGCGTCACGTTGTATACTTATAGAATTCAAGTTTACGACAGCGTAAAATGCGTGCTGGTAAAGTACACAGAACGAAACGATTAGGAAGCATGTCAGACAATTTTAAGCTTACAGAATACAGAAAGAGTTATCGGCAGGCTGCAAATCCCAGATGTCGAATGCACAGGTTTAATTCCATTTTGCCCAGTTGAATAGAAAATATTCTAGCTATTATTGTGAATATATTCCGAAATGTCATGTTTCCATCAGAGTTAAGATGCATTGGTATATATTTTAGCCTTTCAGGGAATAGGAAACTCTTGATAAAGGAGATTCAAGCCATCCAAAAAATTTACTTTGACTTGAATCTCGATATTTCACAATAAACGAGATATCGAACAAGATGTTAAACATAGAATTTAGTGCGCAAACTCAAATGATGAATTGACACTTGAGTATTATGCAAGACTGAGGTGTGCCCCTAACAGAGGTGTTCATTTGGGTCATCAGTTTGATTTCAGGTATGATGTTTCGGGTCGGTTTGAAATCGGGTTTTGTGTCCATATTGCTTTTTACATAATTATACATCATTTTTTAAGTCGGGTCAAATCGGGTTCGGTTACAAATTACAATGTCAGATAAATTTTGGGTCATTGGGTTTGTTTTGAACACCTCTAGCCACTAAGATCACAAATATTTACTAGAACAACACTACTAATAATCAAAACTACTATTAGCGTAAGTATTGGGCTATCGAAGGAGATCGTTGTAGGACGGTGAGCGTAGTTGAGATGGGTATATTAAAATCAATGGAGTGAGCATACCCTCAAACAAAATTTCAAAAGGACATTCAATCATGTGCAAAGAAGACGGGAAAATGCACCGGTTAGAAAAGTGAAAGATCAAAATTCTGATGCACTAAAAGTGGAAGACATAGACCTAACATGACTTGTACAACCAAAGCGAAGAATGACATAAAGAAGTGAGATGTACACGAACATGTGACAATAAAAAAGAACGAATGGAGAAACGTATCCCTACATGCTGTTGGTCTTAGACATTGGTCTAAGACGAAAAACAAGGTCATATAACAAAAGGAAAAAAATGACCTTATGTTATGCGGAAACTCCTCACAGAAAAGAATATCAGGTTTCCATGAACAAATAATACAAAAGAAAAGGGCAGCATACAACAGAATGTCATACAATAGCGGATATGGTAAAGTTTGAGGTCCATCTTATGGAATAATGAACATCCAAAATTCAAAATATTGGCGTTGATTCTTACGTGAAAGCCAGGAATTTAGACTCGCTATTGCTCCAATTGTCCTCATGCCAAGTGACATCCTTCTGAATATAAATAGAGAGCTTGTAAGTCAAAGCATGGCTTAGAATCATATAATCAGCAATATTCAATTAAATAGGTCCACTAAAACAACTTAGAATCTTCAATTACGCATAGTAAGTATTACTGAAACATAATTCGCTAGTTAGTTCGCCTTTTGAATTCATGATTCGCTCAAATAGTTCAAAAATAGCCCAAAACTGACCATAATTCGTTTTTTCGATTCGTGATTTGCAAGACGATAGTGAATCATGTGACACTAGTAACTACAAAACATATTCTTCTAAGGCTCAGAGACTAGGAGAACCCACTAGAAAATCCTAAGAGCCTGTGAAATTGCTCATCTTCCAAGAATGATTTACAACATTCATTATTTTTTTATGACCTACAGTAGTATCTGTAGCAGTATTCTACTTCTAAATCACCAAAAAAGCGTACATTATCGGCTTGTTTGGTAATTGGTACTAAATGGTGGGAATGAGAATGGTCTGTAGTGTAAATTTTCATGATATATGATAATGAAAGTTTTTTTATTAACAATTTTCCATTGCCACATAATACCACATTTTCAAATGGTAATGCATTGGAATGAATTTTGTAAAGAAAATAAGATTGTTGAAGGAGAATAAGCATGACCATTAAACTTATCAAGAGATAAACTATCAATATTACATTAACTTTCCATTACCATTTCCACCAATATTACAGTAACTATTTGGAATGATAAAATTTATGTTCAGTATGTTAAGATTTTAGAATTAAGAAAAGATAAAGTTTTTAAAAGGAAACCTTAGTATCAAGATTAATAGAATCCGAAAGAAAGAATGGAAACGAAGGCTCCTTTTGTGTAGAGCTGTTCATGGGCGGGTAGCACCTAAAAATTCTACCCGCGGGCTCAAATATTCAAAAGCCCGCCCGCATTCGCGGGCATATTTTTTGTCGCTACCCGCCCATTTTTAAAGCGGGTGGGACCCACGGGTAGGCGGGTATTTTTATATAAAAATTTAAAACATAATCATATTATAAAAGTTAAGTTTTTATAAGAACAAACAAAATATAATACATTATCTAAAATACTCTAAATATATATAAAGTCTCAAAATAATCAAATTACATGAATATTGAATATAGACGGTGGAGTCGGCTACTTGTTTAAACTTTGATAGTCGATTGCTTGAGTGCTTTGAGGGTTAAAAATATTAAAGTCTAAAAGAACTAAACCTTAAGGCTAGTAGAAAAGTAATAAACTAAAGTTGGGTATGGGTAGTATAGTTTAATATTTAATAGAATTAATTATTTGATAAATAATATATTAAACTAAGCGGCCGGGCGGGTATACCCGTGGGTATTTTTTTGGTGTTGCTACCCGCCCGTTTATCTTGGCGGGCGGGTATTACCCGTCCAAACTTTAATATTTTTTTGAAAAACGTTGTCCATGCCCGCCCGTTTTTCGAGCCGGATTGGGCGGGCCTAGCGGGTAGCCCGCCCATAAATAGCTCTACTTTGTGAAACCAAGCATACAAAACAAATATTTATGAAGACTAATGTGAAATTGAAGTTGTTTACCTTCTTAAGAAAATTTTCATGTTTGAAAATGTCATGTGTTTTGCGGAACTTCACAACTTCAGAGAAAAATCGAAAGTGGTCTTCCTTCTTTGCATCTAACTACATCACAAACGTAAAGTATCATGTCAGCAACACAAGCTGACCAGTAACCAGCTATCACTCGTGTCACTGCCCGGAAGTTTGAACTAAGGCTGAAACATGTAGAGATATAAATGAAGGCTTCACACCTTTGTCCATTGGAAGTTGTTAAGGGCATTATCGTGTCCATAAGTGTTGTTGTTTCCGAACCGCGTATGCCCGTATTCATCCCCCATTAGCATCATTGGTGTACCCTGGTACGATTCAAGCCAAATGATTCATGAACATTACACGTGCCACAGGCAAAGGAGAGTCAATAATAAGCATATCCACAGGCAAAACCCGAATATTAGACACTAAAATACTTGTTGGTGAAGCAGTTACACTTAATAAAAGTATTAGCCTTTTAACCTGTTTACCTGAGAGACCATCAAAGCTAAATGAAAGTTTTTCATCTGTCGTGATCGTAAAGCAATGATATTTTCATCCTCAGTTTCTCCTACACCAGTCAAGTAAAGAAGAAATAAATGTTTTATATAAATGAATTTGATAGAGCAAACAAAATATAATTAAAAAAACAGATTATACACTGATAAAAGTAAAACAGGATACTTCTAACCATTGCCTTTTTTATTACACCCATATGGTAGGAAATTATAGCTTTTGGTGGATTCACAACATCTTCCTAAACTAGTTAGGATCAATCAGTCACTTTGATATCCCAATATATCCCTCCCAACTTGAATGTTACTTGCTAAGCCTATGTTACTTGGACTCAGGTACTAATGTTGGTTACTGGTACGTGTCCAAGAGTGGGATACGTCTAGATGTTCAATTTTACGCCTAAAATGAAGTGTTTAAGTCCCATACCAATGTCCGAGCATCAAGGATCGGACACGGGTACGTGAAGCAAAATGAGGAGTCCGAATAACATAGGCTAAGACGCATGAGATCCTTAGAACGTAAACAGATATAATGTTTGTCCAATGTTCTCCAAAATAAATTCACAAAACTCGGTGGAAGTTAGCCTTAAGTCCGGAATGATGACTTCCATGAATCTACCTAGATCAAAAACATGTTTCTTGTATCCTATATAGGTTAACTTTTTTGTAACACCAAAGATGTAACGGTGGAAAACATTAATATGGATGTTGGTAAGAAAAAAAAGTAACTTTTACTAGCCTAGTATGTGAGAGAGCTCATTTACTCTATAAAACCCACATTAGTTGCTGATAGAACTGATGTGGGACAAAGTCCCATAACCTTGTAATGGCCTCAAATTCATTCCATTACAGTAACATAATAAAAAGAAAACACAGTGCGAGTTCGAATTAAGATGTATTGCCTCTTGAATAGGACTAAACTATTCTGGCAGTAAAATTCTTCCTATGGCATGGTAGAAGTCCCACCTTTCAAATACAGTGTTAGAAGTAAAAGCGGGTCTCAAACATAGAAGAGGTAAAGGAATTTGACAGGAAACATGAAAACGAAGTCCCACCTTCAAAACCACAGTTCCAGCTATAGTTATCATTGCTTCCATCCCTTCCCCCTTCTCCATTTGCATCATTATGCTACAATATGATTCAGTAAAAAGTCAAAAAAGTATACAAACCCAAGAAAACATTATTATAGGTAATCAGATGTTACCTTGACATTGTATGAAACAAGATCATACAAAGTAAACCCATCATGAGCAATAACAAAGTTAATGCTATGATATGGTTTTCGCTTGTTAACCTGATAGAAATGCGGGACAATAGACATCAGTGATGATTAAAACTAAAAAACAAATACATTGCAAAATCGTGATGAATTTAAAGATTCAAACAAGTACAGTTGAAACATTGATACATGGAAGACAAACAAGTGACAACTCATACTCTGTATAGGTCTGCAGATCCAGATATGCGGGTTGCAAAGCATCCTTTCAGACCGCAATCACCCTGAAATCGAATTCAAAGTATGAGCACAGAATCATGCTATTATTAAGTTCCTGCTGAATATGCATGACACTAAATAGATTATAAGAAATCCCTATCATAGTGTAAAAATAAGGCTGCATTGCATGGCATTGGCTGCGTTGTAAAGGTTTTCAAAACTAACGAATCAATATTTCTCGCGTTAAAAAGGTGTAAAAAACTGCGTATGTCAAGGGATTTTTAATTATTTGAGTATCATTCGACTGATATTTAGGTGTTACGATAACTGATCACTGACGTTACCGAATCATCGTTCTGTTATTGTGATCACAACCATTACTGCATTTTTACACTATGCTCCCTATGCAAAAAAAAAAAAAAATTATGGCTGGTAGACAGCTTCGAAACTCAGAGGCGAGATATATTTGAAAATGGCAGGTTAAAATTACAGAAATTTATTGGAAATGTCCTTGAGAAAATTGCAACAATAAGAAGTGCCCTACCTTTATAAATCTTCTCACATCATCACGATACTTGCCGTTCCATTCTGCCCACCTTGAAAAGCGAAACACCCATAAGACGAAAGAATGCATGCAAATAGCAAACACCGTTTCAAATTTAACAGATCAATTCACCAGTAACTCTCCTGTGAGACGGCCTTAGCCGTGCAACTAGCCCAGGTCCAATAACTTTTTAAAAAATATTCTGACATACTAATTTCAAGACTTAAAAGGACAATTTCAAAACTTAAAAATCCTATTTTAAGACTTAAAAGGTCAATTTCAATGTTTTTAATATCAACTTTAATGTTTAAAAAATCATATTATAAAGCTGAAATGAGAATTTAACGTCCTGCAATTGATCTTTTTAGTCTTAAAATTGGCTTTTTAAGTATTAAAATGGATCTTTTAAGTCTTAAAATTGTCAAATTGCATGTCTTAAAATGTCAATTTCAAATTCTTGAAATTGGTCTTTTAAGTCTTAAAATTTGTCTTTTAACTCTTGAAATCGACATTTTAATTTGTGACATTGGTAAATAAAAAAAGTACAATTGGGCCAGCCCAATAAGATGCGTCTCACAAGTGAGGCAGTCTCACACAAGTTTTTGTGTCAATTCATAGACTAAGCCAGTAAGCCTTACTATCCAACGATTCATATTCGATAATGACATGAAAATAGATGTCAGTCACTTAATTGTAGCAAAACGATTCCTATTGTAGATGCTAACGAACTAGTTTTTTTGGGAAGGTAGGATGAAGTGCACTACCAGATCTACACCTCACACAGGTCACCTGATCCGATTTCAACAGGCAGGACCCTTGGGAGCAGAAGTAGGAAAATGGGAGATCACACCTCAAAGGTGCTCCTAGCGGGATTTTTTCCCCCAAAATTTTGATTATAAGAGATGAACCTCACCACTAGGCCTAGCACATGCGTGATACACAGTAAACTAATTAGGAAACTAAAAAGTAGTATGAAAAAGAAAGGAGCAGATTACCGGTCCCAATTAGGAAACTTCCCAACAAGGTACAGACCTCCACAATCCCATGGCTCTGCAATTATCTTACATTTTGACAGAACATCGTCTTTTGCAATGGCCTGGCACAAAAAATGGAATTTCACGTACCAAACACAGCACAGTAAGTAATCAAACACATAACTAATACGTATCATTTAGGCTATCCCTCAATATATTTGAAGAAAAGAGTTCCATAAAAGCATAGGCTTTCAATGATACAATAACCAAATCAAGTCAGCTGCAGTCAAATAGCATAAACGGTATTTTCATTATCACATTTCATCTGCCAGCAGCAAGCATCCATTCAGTAAACCCATTCAAAACGAACATTAAGCTGTGAAATCACTGCCACTGCCATAGGAAGTTTTGACGGATAAACCAAACTTATGATACATTTAGTAAGGCAAGTTTAAGCCCACACTAAAGTTTCCATTCTAATGAAAAACCAACTAGATAAGGAAGTGGGAAATATTAGCACACTTCAAAAATATCTTCATGCATTATACTCGATACGGGCTCTCGTCGAATCAAATTTCATACATACAAAATCAAAAATGCAACAGCATCTAATCAATAATAATTGTCCCGAACTTCAAAGATCTCTACATAAACGAAAATTATATGAAATACACTCTTTTATTTAAAACCTGTTAACAATTTTGTGAAGAGTCAGATGCACGGCTTACCCTCACAAGAGGAGGTGCACTAAGGGGCAAACCATCAGTTCCTCGACATAGCACACTGGCCAAGTCAAAGCGAAAGCCATCTACGTGGTATTCATTGACCCTTCATTCATCAAAAATAAAAACCATAAAACTTTATTAAAAGAACAAAAAGTTGAAAGTCACTTAAAAGAAAGCATTTTTAAGAGCCAATTTTAGAGAAAATTACTTTCGATTAATTTTTGTGCCAAAAAGTAAAAAAAAACAGGCACCTTAAACCAAAGCATCTTAATCCTTCTTTCTTAAAAAAAGTACTTCATGTTTAATCATTCACTCAAAGTAATTGAAATATATATAAATACCAGTGTCTCAAGCTGTCAAGAATGAGCTCCATGACCACAGGATAATTGCAATTTAATGTGTTTCCTGCAGTATGAAAAGAATCACTATTTAAAACATATGAAGTACCCGTGGAACATTTTAGCAGTTAGCACGTCATAGATTATCTTTCTTAAGAGGGAATTGTCCAACATCACCAATAGAACCACTACAGTCATAAGTTGAGCAAAAATAGAGATAACTCCTAAGTCCCAAGAAATAAACAATATTTCATTACTCCCATTAGGTGACTCAGTCCCACCCACACGGGGAGAGAGCAGAAAATGAAGAAACATGTGCAAATTCCTTATGCATGGTAAACAGAAATAAAATCTTCAAGTAGTTCTCAAAGCAATACATCCTTTAAAAACAAGGAAAGGCGGAACATAGTTACCACAGCCAGAAAAGTTCATGTACTTGCTATCCTCGTCCAGCATGTAATAGACCTGAAGACCCATTACAGACCCAAGAAAAATATAAAAAGATTAGTAGACACGAGCCAAATAAAATACTTACAGCTAACTTTACAAATACAGTTATATTGCAAACATGATACAAATCGTCCAAGAAATTACTAGTTCAATAGATCTAACATTTCACACAAACATCATTTTTAATTTTGGGAGCTCCTGCAGTATCCTTCGCACAAAAACTATCTTATTAATTTACATGACTCGTCATTACTCATTAATTAGTGAAATTTACAACACCTAACAAGAAACTCAATTAAGTGTAAATCTGGGTAAAGTACACTGATGTGCGATATATAGCATTCAGTCATGACGTATTAGGCACTTGAATGCATAATTACAAACCCATACTTGACATATAATAGAATCTCTCATAACATTCTTTTGCATTCTTGTAGTTGCATGATAAAATTTCGAATGACCACAAACACTTTTTAATGTGTAAACGAAAGACAATAACGTGTCTTGCAAAATGATCTACTTTCCAAGGGTTTGAAATCATAAGTTTACATCACATTTCTCGGCAGTTATATCCTGTGAAGAGCTTGAATAAAGGACATTCAAACCCCAGCATCACCTTTTTTATAAAAATTAAAAAAGTAGATGATTTAAGACATATGGCTTCATGGAGCCAGGGCGAGATATGATGGTAATTTTTCCAAAAACATCTTCACTCCTTTTTCCTAAACATGCTCTCAATAAGAAAAGAATAGACAGATCAGCAAATGGATTCAAATTTCAAACATACGGTAAAACTTCGTCTTTAAATTAATTTCTAAAGTACTAAAATCCTCACATAATAAAGAGAAAATATAAGAGTACCCTTACTCTTCTCTCTAGGAAGTGAGGGCGTTCAAACCCACCCCCCCAAAAAAGAAAAAAAATTGGCGAACTCCAATTTTCTTAAGAATGAGATTGGAAGCAAAGATTAAATCAAAAACAAGATAATTAACATTTAACGAGCCTTTCTGGATAATTCGTTTAAAGTCTAAAATTTAGGATTATTCTTTAAACACGAAAAATGTAAATAAGAGAACTTACAATCATACTCATCTTAAGAGGAAATATAAGAGTACGTAGCTCACCTTGTTATCTATACCACGAAAAGAAGTAGTGTAAGGAAGTTTATCATCACCCTCATTTGTATGATTATATACAACATCCAAGATGACCTGAAAAAAAAACCATGTTATTTCCAAAAAAACTTGCTCACGAGGTTTTAAGAAACTTAAGTACTGCATATTGCTCCTATGTTTTTATTTAAAAATGCAAATAAGAGAAGCTACTTCTTTCATCCGACTTCAACAGCCACCTATCTCCATGTGTCCAAAATATTTATTTGTTTGGATTCCCTAAGCTTGATTTTACTTCCAAAAGATATTTTACAAAATATTTTGTGAAATACAAGCAATGTATACATCACAAGATCCTATATATTAAAGTTGCAAACAAATTGATGACGTGGTACCCCATATAATGCTTGTTTACTATTACTATGTATCGACCCATATGTTGGGATTAAGGCTTCGGAACTATTGTTATACTATTACCATGTTTGCCATAATACAAGGCTACAAATATACGATGACGCCCATGTTCATTGCTTACTCCATTCCACAAAAAAACGGAGGAAAGTGTTGTACATTACAATACACAAGCATTAAAATCTAGGTAATTTCAATTGTACATCATATCCCTGAGACATAACAGACCTCTATTCCAGCATCATGCAAGGCTTTAACCATTTCCTTGAATTCTCTTGCAGCATTGAGAGGTCCTCCACCACAGCTTGCATAGCGACTCATTGGTGCAAAGAAGTTGATAGTTGAATAGCCCCAAGTATTAATCTTCCATTTGCCAAACCAAAAATTCTCAGACCATCAGTGTAAATACATTTCCTTGGCAAACAAAGTAAAAGGAAAATTGTGCTCAAAATCAACAACAGTAGAAGTTTTTAGGCTATGATACTAGCTGTGAGCACATATAAACCGAAGAACAGGAAATTGTCAATAAAGGAATCGCAACAGACTAAAAGTCACTGATGAATGATTCTATTATCTTTTCACCATGAATCAAATATATTGAGCACATACTACAGCAATTTGTATCGTACGTTTTCAACCAGTAACAAAACAGAAGAATTTAATAACTTTTTCAGACAATTTGAATGAAAGGAATAGCAATAGCATGAAGAGTATTATACGAATCTCAGTAACACGAAACAAAACAAGAATTCTAACATACCAAGTGATCTCTGCTGTTGGGGCGCCTTTGGAACTCCATCTCATCAAACTCAAAGACTGGAAGAAATTCCACAGCATTGATTCCAAGCTCCAATAAATGTGGAATCTTTAAAATAAATGGAAATGCTAAACCAATCAATTTTTAAGCCATGAAATAAAAAACTATTTACAAAATCCAAAGTAAAGATATAATGCCAGAAAAATTCAGCAATTTAATGATTGCAAAATCAAGTATACTATCCTGCCTCAACCATGATCATTACCTTCTCGATAACACCAAGATAGCTTCCCCGTATATCTGCATCGATCCCACTAGACTCATCAGCAGTAAATGCACGGACATTCATTTCATAAATGACAAGATCTTTCTGCAACATATATCACAGAATAACATCATAAAATCAAAACGAACATATACATGCATCCTAATAACAAACAATGGAGGATCGGTATTGTCCCTCAAAATACTGAAACCATTTATGTGAACAAGGAAAGAAGGAGCTGCTAAAACACTTTTTTTCATCAAAGAGTAGTCAGGTGAAACCTTTTCAACTAAATCACGTGCAAAGCCTTTATTACCTGTCTTCTAGAGAATATCGTTTTAAGCCTCTCAATCTATTAGTTTTCCTAGACATAGTCAATAGATATTAGTATATATTATTACATTGCTACAGAATTTAGATCACTCTTATCATTACTCCAAAAGAGAGATCCCAGGTTCCAACCCCTGCCCCCAAAAAAAACAATGGAAGAAGATGACTATGCCTCTTGTATCTTCGAAAGCACATCATCTAACTGTCAAAATTTCGGCCCTAAAAATCATAGTCCATCAGAAGTTAACTCCCCCAACCCCCCAAAATTAAGATGGAAGAAGATGTACCTCTGGTATGTTTGGGTTCACATCATCTACCCAGTCAAAGGTTGGGGTCTCAAAATCATACGTCCCCAAGAACTTCGAGATCTTATTATTTGGATCTCCAAAAAGGCGACGACCTTCGATAAATTTTGCATAAGGATCAATCAGAACAATGCTGCTGTCAAATCGATGCCCTTGTCGCCAATCTTTTGGACCATCAATACGGTAACCATAAAGAACATTACTTCGAGGCAGATCCTACGACAAAAAAGTACATTTTAGAAAGAATCAAGGAAAGAAACATTAAGCCTACAACCATAACAATTCAAACTTTTTTAAAGAATTGCATCCTTATGCGGACTTGATGCTCATTACACAAATACAATATGAAGGCCAAAGTAAGAAGATAAGAAGTCCCTCCTCAAACCACTTAACAATCCAAGAGTGTACATTTGCTATTTTGTGCAAAAAATCCGCCATTTTAGAGGAAGGCTACCAGGGTATTTCTAAAAGACCATCAAAGAGGTTTTTTGTTCACTTTAATACAACACTCTACAGTATTGTTTATAATGTAGCCAAAATTCATAATCTTATATGCGTCTTTTTATTAAAATATATATGGAATAAACTCATGTTAAAAGGAGCAACCATCTTGTATGTAACATGACCCCATCATGAAATAAGTGGATTTAATCCTTTATCCTTTAAACTAAAAAAATGAAACAACAAGGTATGTAGATTTAACAAGTTCAAATGAAGCTTGCTATTCATTCCTTGGAAAGGTCCCATCTTCTCAAACTGAGTCCCCTCTTCAACTCAACAATAATTATCTGAAGTACAAAATAAAATCTTTAGCTGGAGTAGCCAACGAAGGGAAAATTAACATAGTGAAACAACATTATGGTCAATCAAATGATACACATTGCTTAACTCATTCAGTAAAATACAGCAGCCCCATATTTACCACAAGGTGATCTCATATCAATATGTAGCATAGACCTCATCAGGCACATATATTACAGTCCAACTACCCATCATCAATACAGTTACATTGGACCTAAGAAAATCACGAAAAAGATATTCAACCATAGACAAAGACAGGGCAGCCCAACAGCATAACAGAGGCAATTTGAGGCTACCTCAATACAAATATGCCATATGTCTCCTGTCCTGTTCACACTTGGATCTAACTCTAATTCCAGCATATCTTCTTGTCCTGTACCACAATCCTCCCTAAGGAAAAAGTATCATGTTAAGTAATAATAACATGCTATAAATAAGAGACAGATGAACATGAGGCATGGATCATCGTAGCTGCGAATCGAACTACAAAATAAACATATAGAATGATAAGATTATAAATTGCCAAAGAAGCTATTGAAGCTCCACTTATTTTATTTTTTCTTCATAAAAGAAACACAAAATTGTACAGCCACCGTACCCTTGTCCATGAAGTTGCAACTTATACAAGATGCAAACAATAAAAAATTACTAAATAAGACGAAAACCAGGCCAGTCAAAGCTATGTGTGGAAGATATTCGCATGTCAATCCCAAACCCCAAGAAACACAAACTAGTTGCTACAAGTTACTTAAACTAGCGAAGAGAAATGAATAATCACCAGCCAGTGGGACGAAGTAACAGGCACAGCGTCACTGAGATTGCATGCTGCGAAAAGACTGAAAAATTTATTCCGTCCTCAATTTCTGAAACTCCCAAAGGAAATGCCTGACCAGGAAGGATTTTAAAGTCTTCGCTAGTATCTTCCATGCTCAGAACGTGTTCCTTTTGCATAGAAGAAGAATATAAAATAGGCTGGAAAAGATTAGGCATCCATATTCATAAGCAATTTCAAATTAAAACCACAGATGTATCCAGATGAAGACTTCTGGAACTTCACAAATTTTAAGAACTCACTAAGAGACATAGAATTTGTCTAATCTCGAATAAAGCAATTTTTTAGTTCTTTGATTTCGGCTTATTATTGAATACTATATCATTAAATCATTTGTTCTTATCTATGTGAAGTTTGTTGATGATGATAGCAATCAAGAGTCAATCGGAAACACCACTTTGCCATTACAAGAATTAGATTGCGTACATCCAACTCCCCTAAACACCACCTATACGGGACTTGGCATTAGGATAATGGCATAAAATGTATTGATAAGACATAGATTCTCATAATAAGAGATCAATAATCTTTTATTCGGCCTAAAATATTGTTGGATTTTATACATGCCAAGCTAATATTTGTCTCAGCTACAAAGGTTTTTCTTATAAGCAAGATGATTGGACATGTTACAAAACTCGAAGAAGATACAGCGTCAAGGTGAATCACAAGAGCTGAAAGGACTACTCACAAAAATTACCAAATGAAAACAAATTCCTTGAAAAAGAGACACACTATATCGGGTTCCAGTTCAAATCTACAACTACGACTCAATAAATAAGGACTATATTTTACAGATACAACAATCTATACAATTTTCATCTAAAATAAGGAAGAAAGAAAATTTCCCCTTCATTCAGAGAGGTATGCCCTCAGATAAGCATATAATTGATAAAATGAAATATACCTCCAATACATGCACCTCCGTACCACGAGATGCGCGCATAGAAATATGGGTGGTGTAGCTCCTTGTCTAACCTATGCAAAAAAATAAACTGGACCTTAGTGTAAGCTGAAGGAAAATATTATCTAATACATTTCTTACATCTGAAAAAAGATCTACCTTAGAAATTCGTTGTTGTGGGCTTCCTAAACTTTTTGCACTTGATTGCAACCTGTACATAAATAAATATGTGATTAAGCTTCCTTCGAAATCGTTCTGATAGTTGAAGGATTGGATGATAGTTAATGTTTGGTGACTTGAACTGTGTCGCGTTTAAGTCAGAAACATGGGATGAATCAAGTTGAGTTGTTGAAAATGGGTTTCTGTCACGTTTTGTCAAGTCTCGACCAAGACTACCCTTAATCTCGGTCGAAACTTATGTGTTGTGAAGTCAAAAGCTGGGGTCTTAAAGTCTCGGGCGAGACAAACTTAATCTAGGTCCAGATTATGAAGTCGCGGGTAGGACTGTTCCAAGTCGGTCAAATATATGAACCTGAGAAGGCAGTAGCTTTTTGATGTTGAGTCTCGAGTGAGACTCATGTTAGTCTTGGGCGAATTTCTTGGAGTCTTGGTCGAGATTTCTCTAGTCTTGGTCGAGACTCATAGCAGCTACACGATTTGTTTCGACGGTTACTTTATATTGTTTCTTAAATGTAAAAGGGGGTTTAATATATAAATACCTCCAGTTGCTTAGGTTTAGGGTTAAGAGGAGAAGATAAATTCTAGAGAGCCACAAATTGAGAGTTATGGTAAGTAGGGAAAAACTTCTCTGTCATCTTGTTTTCTGATTTCCTTACATAGTGAAAGTTTGTTCTCGATGCCTAGTGGAAGTAGTTATCACTTTGATAGTGAACCATATTAATTCTTGGTGCGTTTTCTTGTTGTATATTGTTTCTTGATTGTTTTTCGGTGAATGCTTCCGCTGTCCGCACAACAATAACCTTAGACTAATACAAGTCCACAAAACTTAGAGAAACATATTTCAGGTTGAGTGAAAGTCGATATGATCTTCACAAATCATCCAACGTTTTAGGCTGAGAAAATTAGCCACTCTTACTTTTGTACAAAGAAGCTCACCACTCATTTTTGGAGGGTAATTAATTTTAAGTTTTAGACACTAGTAAAGAATAAATAAGAAGACAAAACATACAAGAATCCATAAATTCCATGAAAATCAAAACTAGATAATCTTTACTATCATTAAGATCATCAATGCATCGTCTAGGACATTCTGAAATTTGAGATGGGACAACAGATGAATTAGATTATGTCACTAAATTTGCATTCACTAATGATCAAACATATAGAAACATTAGCAAAGTAAGCAGTGTCATTCAAGGTTACGTTAGGAATGAATTAACTTTCTTTCATTGATAATCCACCACAATCCCATTCCATAAATGCAACATTTCAACTAATATCACCATGAAGTGGAGACAAGCTTCCAAAACAACGTTTCATCCTAATAAATTCAAATTTTAGCAATCTTTAGCTATGAACCCAAATACAATATTGCATCACCCCAATGTCATTAAGTGGCGAGCTCTCACCCTATGAATAAACTCAAATGCATTAAGATTATCTACCCTACAAATATTTGCCAATCAAAACAACTATGACAACGTATCCAATATTTTTAATGATCCTAGATGCTCAAAACCATGTGAGTCAAGAGAATTCCAAACACAATACTATAAGATGCCTAAAGATACGCAATACGGCTCTTGGAATATCTATTCAAGAGCAACTCTAATGTGAATACCTTGTCCCCTATGCATATTGCAAAAACAAGACCGCATCACCATATTGAGACAGCATTGTAAAGGTTTTTATGTTTACTGCGACCAAAATATAGGCCGCAATCGCATTGGCCGTGAAATCATCCGTATTCACCACCATTACCAAAACGGTATTTCCATCATATTTGATATTACTATCTCTAGTCAAACCATAACCAACCATCAAAAACTCACTACCATAAAAACCATTTTCTTTTTAAAGTGTCATGAACCCTAAATTTTATTTCCATCTCCAAGATTTACAATCATCAAATGCCAAAAAAATTATCAAAATTGGGGAATTCAGTAATCCTACTATTACAACAAATTATCCAATTTATCACAATCAAAAAATCAATACAACTGAAATGGAAAGATAATCGTCAATTATCAATAAAAAAAATCACAAATTAATCACACTGAATTAAATCTACAAATGTAGCATAAAAAATTATTGAAAAAAACTTACCCCTGAAAAGTTGCTGAGGAGATAGAAATGGGACAGAATAAAGAAACCGTAGAGACAGAAGGAAGATTAATAGATTGCAGCATTTTGTTTCGTGAAATAATATTAAAACGCGATGAAAGACTAATAGAATGAGTTGCATTCATGGGATTAAGGAATCATCACAAATTATTATTTGATCAAAAATCAGAAATCGGAATCAGAAATGGAATAGTATACACCCTTCCTTTCTCAGCAGATATTTCTATTTTTATTTTCATGGAAAAAGACTTACCTTTTTGTTTTTTTATTATAGTAGTATTTTTTAGATTTTTATTTATTTGATTTTATATATATTTATTTAATTTATATTTATATATTTAAATATTGGTTGATAGATTGATGATTATGGCGGGTTTTGTAGTTCGAGACTGCCTTAGAACTTAGGAGATGGCACGTGAATACTAACCGATTCACGGTGAAACTTTCAAGAAACAGTCAACAGATCAAGTATTGGATTTTGGATCTATTGTGGTCATTCGGGGTAGAGCTGTTCATGGGCGGGCTTGGGCGGGTAGCGGACCGGGTAGCACCAAAAAATTCTACCCGCGGGTTCAAATATTCATAAGCCCGTCCGCATTCGCGGGCATATTTTTTTGTCGCTACCCGCCCATTTTTAAAGCGGGCGGGACCCGCGGGTAGGCAGATATTTTTATATAAAAATTTAAAACATAAATCATATTATAAATTTAAGTTTTTATAAGAACAAAAAAAATATAATACATTATCTAAAATACTCTAAATATATATAAAGTCTCAAAATAGTCAAATTACATGAATATTAAATATAGACGGTGGAGTCGGCTACTTGTTCGAACTTTGATAATCGATTGCTTGAGTGCTTTGAGGATTAAAAACATTAAAGTCTAAAAGAAGTAAACCTTAAGGCTAGTAGAAAAGTAATAAACTAAAGTTGGGTATGGGTCATGTAGTAGTATAGTTTAATATTTAATAGAATTAATTATTTAATAAATATATTAAACTAAGCGGGCGGGCGGGTATACCCGCGGGTATTTTTTTGGTGTCGCTACCCGCCCGTTTATCTTGGCGGGCAGGTATTACCCGTCCAAACTTTAAATTTTTTTGAAAAATGTTGTCCATGCCCGCCCGTTTTTCGAGCCGGATTGGACGGGCCTAGCGGGTAGCCCGCCCATGAACAGCTCTAATTCGGGGTGTGCAAAATTAGACCGGACCGGCGGTCCGGACCGAAATCGGGGTGATCCGGTCCGGTCTCCGGATCTTATATTTTCTACATTTCGGGTTTCCGGACCGGTCTAAACCCGAAAAAATCTGAGTTGGACCGGATGAGATCGGATGCATATAAAAGTGATTTTGAAAGTGAATAATATTTACGATTGTTATGTATATACTTATTTAAAGGGCTTTAAATATTTTATTTTCAACACAAAATAATTTATTAATTTAAATATTTTAATTTTATTAATAATTAATTAGCTAAATTTTTTTTAAATATTCCATTTTTTTATTTATTTTTGGTTTAAAAAATTATTTCCGGTCTAACCGGTCCAAACCCGAACCGAAACGGATGGAATCCGGGTTAGACCGGGACCGGACCGGATGGAACCGGTCCAGTCTCCGGTCTTAGCAAATTCGGGATTCCGGTTCCCGTCCGGGTTTGGACCGATTATTTAAGTGTCTTGGATCTTATTTTATTGTATATACTTGATAAATTAGAGTACATTTTACAACTAAAAAAAGTAATTATGGATGAAAATTAAAGAATAGTTATGATCTTTTCTTGGCATCAAATAGCAACATGAGTTAAACCTAGACACCCAACCGCCCAAGAATTTTCGAACTCGATCAGGCTAAGTTTAGTACTATGAAGTTTCTCTTTTTCGTGTAGCTGTTTATATTTTTTAGATTTTTTTTTAACATCTCTTTTTTTGCTCTTTTGTATTACAATTTATGTCTCTATCTTCATATCTACCTTAGTTTATAGTTTATTTCTAAGTCTTGTTTGGATGGAGAGTAAGAAAAAAATGATTTAAAGAGATATTTCAATAGCACAAAGGGAAGAACATGAATAAAGATAAGAAATTTGAACATTTTTTTTAAAGCTTTATTCCAAAAATATTTGGAATAATAAGAGCTCCACAAACTATTTGGAAAAATAAGCTTCTGGCCTTTTCGTTGTTAGTAACAGCGAACTGATAGCTTAATGGGCTGAAGGCTGGGTTTTGGGCGTCAGTTTTGTTCGCTGTTAGTAGCAGCGAACAAACCTGTTTTGTTTTTTGGTCTGTTCGCTGTTACTAACAGCGAACAGATCTGAAGCACTTATAACAGTCCAGTAGCTTATTTTCGATTCATTCTCCATTTCCCTCTTTACAAATAAACCCTAATCCTCTAAATTTTATATTTCCTCCTTCAATTTCTTCCCCATTTTTAGTGTAATTGTTATCATTCCTTATTTCCTTACATTTTCATTGTTGACTTTGCTTATTAAAGGTATGTTTATTAGGTCATTGAACTAATTTCCTTTTAATTTTTAGAGTTTTAATTTCTTCTAGTAATGTTGATTTTGTTTCTTATGCAAGAGTTGAACTTATACATACTTCCTTGTACACATTTGAGATAATTTTATAAACTTTTGAAAATTATAGATTGTCCTTTGATGTGTAGATGGAATGGTGTTATTATTGAAAATAATAATTTAGTGATATATCATGGTGGGAATTTCAGACCAATTGTTGCAAGAATTGATGTCTCTTTGTGAGTTTGTTGAGTTGTTGTATAAAGTATGTGGTTTTGATAGATATATGGGTAGAATTAAGACTGAAAATGAAATACCCTACTAGCCAATCGACATCCACTGTGGTGCCACTTATACATACTGGACTGTTTTAATGCCTCAGTTCTGTTTCGCTATTACTAACAACGAACAGACCAAAAGGCAAAAACAACATGTTTGGTAACGCTTTTAGGAAAACTAGATAGTACCTCGGTTTGGTATCAAGTTTTCCTAGACAGTATTGTCTTAAAGTATCTCGGTTTAACGTTATTTATTTATTTTGAGTTAATTGAATTCGTTGTAATTTCAATTGTTAGAAATTTGCATTAAGTTGCAAAGACTTGTAATCTCATAGTGGTGCTTGTAAATTGTTCAAGTTTTATTCATATAAAACATATAACAAAAAAAAATTCCCTCTCCTTTCTTCCGATACAAACAATAAAGTTTTTTTTTTTCTCTTCGGCCTCCTTTCATTTCCCTTCTCTTTTCTTTTATTTCTTTTTTCTCCTAATTTGTTATACAAATAGAGTGCTAGTCCTTAGTTTGGTTTGATTGTTTTAGTTAATAGTTTTAGTTTCTATCTTAAAACTTTAATGCCAAAATTAATGTATTTTAAGCTTTTGTTGTTATTTTTTAGTTTGTAGTTCCATTTGTAGCTTTACATTTTCTAAGCCGTAAAAGTTAGTATTTAGGCTAAATTCTTGCAATTATAAATTTTCTTATAGTAGTCGAGCAAACGAGTTTCTTACACAGAGAAATCTTTCACCCACCAGTGGCAATAAACTTCTTCACATTTTGCTTATAAATTTTCATGTTTTATTTGAGAAAAGTCTCAAAAAGTACTTAATAAAAAATTTCTTTTACAACAAGTACCTAATACAATTAACTTTTCCTTTAATATACCATCAAAAGTTGACGGGTTAAAATCGAAAATTCTTCTTCCTTTTCTTCAGTTTCTTTTTCAATTTAATTTCTCACTGTGTTCTTCCTCTACTTTTTACTCAAAATCGAAGTTAAATTAAAACAAATTGAAGATGAGGAAGAAGAATTTTCAATTTTGACCCGTCAAACATTATATATTTAACTAGTCAACTGAGGAAAAACATTAATTGGTATAATCTTTGGAAAAGAAAAAAAAATTCTCACTGTGTTCTTCCTCTACTTTTTACTCAAAATCGAAGTTAAATTGAAAAACAAATTGAAGATGAGGAAAAAGAATTTTCAATTTTGACCCGTCAAACATTATATTTAACTAGTCAACTGAAGAAAAACATTAATTGGTAATCTTTGGAAAAGAAAAAATTTTGTTAGATGTTTTTTTGACAAAACTTATTTTGTGAGGTACTTTTTGAAAAATAAAAAATATTATTAAGAACTTTTTAATTCTTTTTAATTGTTAATTTTGTTTAATTAACGTGTATCTTAATTACTACTTAGTGCGACATTAATCATGTTTACTTTCATTTGTATTTCAATTTGATTTGTAAAACAGTTGGTCTCAGGAAAGACTATTTCTTTAAATACCTAGTGAATCATTAATGCTATGTACATCAGTTTTAATATCTATTTACATCCTCCTTAATGTCTAATTATTGTTATCTCTAATGCATATTTTTAATATCTTTAAATGTCTACTTACAATATCCTTAAATGTCTACTTACAGTATTATAATGCCTACTTATATCATCCTTAATATCTATTTACATCATTCTTCATGTCTATTTATCGTATTTTTAATGACTACTTATAAAATTAATAATGTCAATCAAATAAGCATGCAATATTGACAATATTGTAAATATCTACTAACAATATCCTTAATGCTAACCGAGTAACTTAATCTACATTTTTCATTATGGTTTATGATCAATTAAAGATGATCTCTCAAATAGACCTTCTCTAACAAAAATTTATGTCATTAAAATTGGATGGAATTTTGTTGAGTTATTTCAATCATCATACTATATACTAAAACAATAAAACATCACTACAACAATAAAAGTTTCCCCCCAATTCCTACTACTTAAATATTGTTTTAGCTAATTTTTTATTTTTAATTATATTAATTCATCATCTATACATCTATATATACATCATACTATATATTAGAATGATAGAAGATTTGAACATATATCATTGCACAACGAGAAGTTTTCTGCCCAATTATACAACTTAAATTATTTTAATTAATTTTAATTTGAGATTGGATATTTATACGCTAATGGTCAAGGAAACACGTTTAAATATTTTTTTAACTAAATAAGTTTTATTAATAATATTTTTTATTTTTTATTTATTTATTTTATAATATTTTTTATTTTTATTTTTTATATTACCGAGCATCGTATGATTCTAATGCTTTAAGAATGATTTAAGAATCATATAATCATACTATATTTTGAAGCAATAAAAAATTTAAACACGTGTGACTGTAACGAGAAAAGTTTTCTCTTCCAATTCTAATGCTTATTTTGATTAGAATGTTTTATTTTTTATATTACCGAAAATTATACCATTTTTATAAAACAAACGTTTAAAAGTCATATAATAACTTAACTTCATACGTAACATTAATAACTTTATATTTAAATAATTAATAAATCATACTTGGCACGAAAACCTATGTAATTAAAACATGAAACATAAAACAACTTTTAGTATCGACATTAGGCCCTACTTGCTAAAGAAATAAAACATAAAACAAAATAAATACAAAATATTTTCATCCCTCTAGCTTTGTGTTGCATTATCTTTTCCATTTATATATCTTATCCTTCGGTATTCAATATATAAAAAAAAAGTTCGCCATGTTCTTAAACAAGTCATATTTACTAAGTTTGTCAGTATAACTCTTGATATCATTTGTTTGATGCAATCACATTACAAAATTAAGTATATAAAGCAAAAAAACAGATAGCGGACAAATGCAAAAAACTTTCTATTTTCAATAATACTAATTACCCAGAATTTAAGTAATTGAAGGAATAAGATGAAACTAAAATGTCACTAAAACAAAAATAAATCAACAATACAATTCCAAAATATAGTGCATCAAATACCATAAAACTAAAACAACAACAATTAAACAAACAAACAATTTTATTATAACAAAACATTACCATAATCAATTAAAATATATTACAAAACTAAAACAAATAAAACTGAAAACTCTATAGATGAAACGCAATAAAATCTCAAAAGTAATCCTTAAGAAAATTGATGTTTTTTATTTGTTTTCACACCTTCCACGTTTAAACAAATAAGACTGATGTCTTCAATTATTTAATATTCTAATAATTCTCAACTGAATTTCTTTATCTGTAACATGCCTAATATTTTCATTTTCATTTGTTATTAGGATCTTTCTGGTAAAGCATCACGATGTGCCAATTTGTAGCATGAAAAAAAAAACAAAATAATAATTAAAATATATTACAAAACTAAAACAAATAAAACTGAAAACTCTATAGATGAAACGCAATAAAATCTCAAAAGTAATCCTTAAGAAAATTGATGTTTTTTATTTGTTTTCACACCTTCCACGTTTAAACAAATAAGACTGATGTCTTCAATTATTTAATATTCTAATAATTCTCAACTGAATTTCTTTATCTGTAACATACCTAATATTTTCATTTTCATTTGTTATTAGGATCTTTCTAGTAAAGCATCACGATGTGCCAATTTGTAGCATGAAAAAAAAAACAAAATAATAATTATCAATAAAATTATATTATATCAAATATCAAATAAAATAAAAACAATAAACAATCAACCATAATCAGTTCAACGGTAACTTCAAATTTCCCATCAAAGTAATCATGCAATTTAAATTCAACAATAGCTAAATTTGTTCTACTACCACTTAAATCTTCGTCGTCCTTGATTTAAATAATAAACTATAATGTAATCCATGTCGTAATATTTTTTAAAATTTGTGCGATATCAATAATTATGTATAACATTCACTATCGATGTAGATTGAGTTTTATACATTGTCCATGTTGATGGGTGATGACTTCAGTGATGAAAATAGAACAATGGTTGTTGCTTTAGCATCTCAACCGTGATTTCATAATGATAAAATAAATTTGTAATAGAATACTTTGTGAAATCCAATTGAATTATATGATGTATTGAGTGATAATTCTGTGTCGACAACGTATTGTTGTAAAATGTAAAATAGTTTTCACAAATGTAATACTCCGGATGAATTCTTCCTGGATCATACCATATACTAACACAATAAATCATCACTGCAACAATTAAAGTTTTCCCCCGATTCTAACTACTTAAATTTTGTTTTAACTAATTTTTTATTTTATTAATTTATCATTTATACATCTATATATACATCATACTATATATTAGAGTGATAGAAGATTTGAACATAGGTCAATAAAAAAAGAGATGTTTTCTTCCCAATCATACTACTTAAATTATTTTATTAATTTATATATAAGATTGGATATTTATACGCTAATGGTCATGGAAACACGTTTAAATATTTTTGTTAACTAAATAAGTTTTATTAATAATTTTGTTATTTTTTATTCATTTATTTTATAATATTTTATAATATTTTTTATTTTTTTATTTTTTTATATTACCGAGCATCGTATGATTCCTATAAAACAATGATGTAAGAATCATATAATCATAAATCTAATTAAAAGTAATGTAAAATTACATGGATTTAATTTTAACAACTGGCACTTACACATCTGATTTTATAATCTTTATTGATTGGAAAACAAAAAATTTGAAAATTAATTAGCTAATTTGATATATATATATATATATATATATTATATATATATATATATATATATATATATATATATTATATATATATATAGATATATATATATATATATATATATATATATATATATATATATATATATATATATATATATATATATATATATATATAATCATTTGTGAACTTATAACATCATTTTCATCATTTTACCTACACGTAAAACTTTTTACTAATACTCATTAAAAACACAGATTTTGAGTTGATTGTTTGATTTATGATAGGATAAATAAATCAAAGATTTTCTTTTGAAACAATATTTATTAAGACGAAAAACAGTTGGTTTGCTAGGCAAGACTATTCTTTGTATTTATGAAAATTAATTACCTAATTTGCAATATATATATATATATATATATATATATATATATATATATATATATATATATATATATATATATATATTATATATATATATATATATATATATATATATATATATAAATTTATTATATATATATATATATATATATATATATATAGGATCAAATAAGATGGATTTTAAAATGAGAAGGATTTTTATTTCAATTTTTTAGTTACTATATATATTTCAAAAATTTATGTCATATTTTTCTGTGTAACATAGTTACATTTACAATTAAGTGTTTTGGGTAATGCGTGACTGCGTTTTATTTTAATGAATCAAGATGTGAGTCCCTTATCCTTCATTTTCACCTTTTTGGATCCTCCTATATATATATATATATATATAATGGAGGAATCCAATGGAAGAATGTTGAAATGAGAAGGTAGAAGACTCTCAACTTTATTCACTACAAAATAAAACGGTCACGATTGAACCAAAAACACATAATTGTAAAAGTAACTATGTTACATAGAAAGGTAACTAGGACATAAATTTTAAAGTGTTCTTTTTTTATAACATGGTATCCTTTTTTTATATATAGTAACAAAAAATATAAATAAAATTTTTCTCACTTCTCATTTTAAAATCCTTTCTCAATTTAGATCCTATATATATATATATATATATATATATATATATATATATATATATATATATATATATATATATATATATATATATATATATATATATAATCATTTGTGAACTTATAACATCATTTTCATCATCTTACCTACACGTAAAAAACTTTTTACTAATACTCATTAAAAACACAGAAGATTAGTCTAAATTTTTGATCAAGTAGTATAAGATTGGGGATATTAGAAATTTGAAACAATATTCAGATTTTGAGTTGATGATTTATGATAGGATAAATAAATCAAAAATTTTCTCTTGATTCCGACTGAAAATCAAAAAAATGGGGCAACTAAGAAAACCTAAACATCAACTAAGATGTTAAGGGAGAATGGGATTAAAAGAGTTTGTTTTTCTACGTAATAAATTAATGTGAATGCATTGGTTTGACAATTAAGTAGGTTTTCATGAGAAGACCAAGTACTTAAATTGGTTGTTTGGAGAATATGTTTAATGTGAGGTGTGAATATAAGAACAAACGTCAATTTGGTTTTAAAAGACTTTAAATGGGTTATTTTGGGAAAATGTTTAATTTTATAAGGATTCAAGGGAGTAATTTATTGATTTGATTGAATATTTATGGGTATATAAATATGAAAAAAAAGTTAATGAAAAAAATATGAGGTCCACAACTAATAAAAATATCATTAAAAAATTAGTGAAAAATACGTGGAGTATACGAAATCTAAAAATATTAAAATGAATTTAGTAAAAGGGAAAATATTGATTTGATTGAATATATATATATATATATATATATATATATATATATATGTAGGGAGATCCATAAGAGGGTTGTGAAAAATAGGAAGGATAGGAAGGCGTAGTTACCGTTGATTGATTAAGATCTAATGGTCTAAAAAAATTTGTCATAGCAATAGATCTAGTAGCACATCTTTATAAAGAAAGTATCACACATTAATTTAGAAACCATCACACTTTCAAGTGACACATGTTTATACAGAAAGTATCACATATACATTAAGAAAGCATCACAATTTTTTTTCTGTTTTTTTAACGCGTGCAAAATGGACCATTGATCTAAGATCTAATGGATGAAATTCCTTCCTATCCTTCTTATTTTCAAATCCCTTCCTATTAGATCCTAAATATACATACATACATACATACATACATATATATATATATATATATATATATATATATATATATATATGTATATATATATATATATATATATATATAATTGCTATATAGAGTAGTTAATAATATTGAATATTAATAATGATAATTTTATATAATTAAATATTTATAATACCGTGCATTACATGAGTTTCTACACTAGTCATACTATATTTTGAAACAATAAAAAATTTAAACACGTGTGACTGTAACGAGAAAAAATTTCTTTCCCAATTTTAATAGTTATTTTGATTAGAATGTTTTATTTTTTATTTTTTATTTTACCGAAAATTATACCATTGCTATAAAACAAACGTTTAAAAGTCATGTAATAACTCAATTTCATACCTAAGATTAATAACTTTGTATTTAAATAATTAATAAATCGTGCTTGGCACGTGAAACTATATAATTAAAACATAAAAAACATAAATTAATTTTTAGTAAAGACATTAGGCCCTACTTGCTAAAGAAATAAAACATAAAACAAAACAAATATAAAATTTTTTCATCCCTCTCGCTTTCAGTTGTATTATTTTTTCCATTCCTACATCTTATCCTCCGACATTCCATATATAAAAAAAAGTTCGCCATGTTTTTAAACAAGTCATATTCACTAAGTATATCAGTATATCTTTTGAAATTATTTGTTTGATGCGGTCACGTTAGAAAATTAAGTATATAAAGAAGTCACTATATTTGTTAAAGAATGCTATTATGTTTACAAAAATCACTAATGTTAAATGCTGACAAGGCAATACTAATATTACACATAGATGAGAGCTGCAAAAAAACTTTATATTTTCATCCATACTAATTACCCAGAATTTGAGTAAATATCTAATAATTCACGACTGAATGTCTTTATTTGTAACATGCCTTATATTTCTATTTTTATTTGTTATTAATATCTTTCTGGTAAAGTATCACGATGTGACAATTTGTAGCCTGAAAAAAAAACAAAATAATAATTATCAATAAAATTATATTATATCAAATATCAAATAAAATAAAAATAATAAACAATCGACCATAACCAGTTCCGGGGTAACTTCAAATTCATCATCAAAGTAATCATGCAATTCAAATTCATCAATAGCAAAATTGTTTCTACTACCACTTGAATCTTCTTCGTCATCATTCAGTTCGTTGATTTAAATTGTAAATTGTAATCTAATCCATATCGTAATATTTTTTAAAATTTTTTCGATGCTAATAATTATGTATAACATTAACTGTCGATGTATATTGGGTCTTATTCATTGTCAATGTTGATGAGTGACCTTAGTGATGAAAATAGAACATCGGTTGTTGGTTTAGCATCTCAAGAGTGATTTCATAATGAAAAAATAAATTTGCAATAGAATACTTTGTGAAATCCAAATGAATTATATGATTTATCGATTGATAATTTTATGTTGACAATATATTGTTGTAAAATGTAAAATAGATTTTCCCAGGTGTAGTACACCGAATGAATTCTTCCTGGGAAACAGAAATGGATAAACGTCATATTTTGAAAAATATATATCAGTGAATGATGTTTGCACAAATCCGTGCATTAGTTGAAAACATATTTTATTTTTTATGATATTAAATTTAATAAAAATTTGTCAATTAAAAATTTATAAATTTGTCCAATTAAAATTTATATATTATGATATTCCATAAGTGAAAGAGGTACGAATAAATTTAACTATATATATATATATATATATATATATATATATATATATATATATATATATATATATATATATAGAGGGAAGAAGTTTCAGTGAGAACCATTTTTATATGAGAACCGTGAGAACCAAACTCCCTAATAAATATGTGTTACTTTTTTACAGAAAATGTGTTACTTTTGGACAAAAAAATGCTACTTTTGTTTTAAAAAAAAGCTGTTACTTTTTAGCATAAAAAGTGTTACTTTCAGAAAAAATTATTTTTTTCTAAAAACAAAATATTAAAATCTTTCAGAAAAAATTATTTTTTTCTAAAATATATAAATATATATATATGTATATATATATATATATATATATATATAGTGATTATATATATATATATATATATTATATATATATATATATATTAATATGATATATATATATATGTATATATATATATATATATATATATATAATATATATATGATATATATATATATATATATATATATATATATATATATATATATATATATATATATATATATATATATATATATATATATATATATATATATATAAAATGTGTTACTTTTATAGAAATGTATTTTGAACAAAAAAATGTTACTTTTATTTTTAAAAAAAGTTGTTACTTTTTAGCTTAAAAAGTGTTACTTTCAGAAAAAAATATTTTTTTTCAAAAAAATAAAGTAACACGTTTTCTTTGAAAAGTAACACATTTTAATGTAAAAAGTCTCACCTTTTTCTGTGTTTTTTTCAGAAATTTTTTCTGAAAGTAACACTTTTTATGCTAAAAAGTAACAACTTTTTTTAAAAACAAAAGTAACATTTTTTTGTTCAAAAGTAACACATTTTCTATAAAAAAGTAACACATTGTTATCAAGGCGATTGGTTCTCACGGTTCTCATATAAGTTTGGTTCTCACTGGAACTTGACCCTATATACATATATATAAGAATAATAATTTTTTAGTTTTTCCTCCCCTTTGGAGGGCCTCACAGGTGTTAGGGCCGCGCGTGAGTTGGTCGTCTCTTCGGATTTTGGTCTTATTCTGCTGGGTGTTCGATTAAGTTTTTGTGTTTTTTTTAGTTTTTGCTTTTGGGTGTTGTATTCATGGGTTCTCAAAGCTGTTGGGGGCGAGGGGTCTACGATTCTGTGTGGGGTGACGGTTCGGTGGCCGGGGTGGTTTTTTTGACGGGGCTTTTCCAGATCTGGCATTGTCTCGCTGTTAAGTGTTTATGCAACATTTCGATGGAATACAAGGAGTCTCAGGTGGTTTTAAGACTCCTTTTGTCTTTTTGGGTGTAGTCTCCGGCGTTTTAAGGGTTTCGTTACTCTGTTAGTGCGTCAGTTTCGATGGTGTTAGAGGAGTTTCAGGCGTATTTTTAGATTTTTCTCGATTTTTTAGGTGTTTTCTCTTGCGTTTTAAGGTATGTTTTTGTTGAATGTTTTGCTTGTGGGGTTGGTGATTGTTTGTTTTCCTGGATTCTTTTCTAGTAGGTCTGTTTTGAGTTGCTGCTGGTGTTGAGTTTTCTTTTTGGGGTAGGTTTTTCTTGACGTTTTGTCAACTCAGTTTGGGGTTTTCAATATCGATTTGGGGTTTCTTTTTTTGGGGTTACGCGGTTTTGTTCTTTGAGTGGTTCTTAGATCTTATTACCACCAGGGGTTGCGAGTTTGGCGTCTGTTTCTTGAGTTTTACCGGCGGCTTTGTTCTAGGTTGAAAAGGTTTGGTACAGTTCAAAATCTCTTTGGTTTTCTGGTTTGTTGCTGATTTTGGTTTGCTGATTTGGGAGCTTTGTTCGATGAATGTGGGGGTTCTCTGGCGTTTTTCTTCAAGCATGTTGTTTTGTTTTTTGGTCGATTGTGGAGTTTTTGCTGGTGGGTTTTAATGGTGAAAAAAGTCGTGTCTCTGGGTTCTTTGAGCTGACTTTCTCAGATCTGCTCCTCCTAAGTTTTGGGGATCTGAGTTTTTTTAGGATTTCTGGGTGTGGAGGTGTCCGGTTGTACTAGGTGTTCGTCTATTCTGGGTTTTTAGGATGGCCGCTTTCAGAGGTGATGGGATGCTGGGTTCTTAAAGGCTATGGTGCTTAACATTTGGAGATGGTGTTTTGTACTGGGTATTTGCGGATGAACGCTTTTGTGGTGTACTGTTGGGGTGATGGTTTTTTGGTGTTGTCGGCTTTGTAGGGGGTGCCGTCTGGCTGGTAGCTGGTTGTTTCGAGGAGCCGGGATGTTTTGGTGATTAGGGCTGCTGGGCTATGGTTTTTCTGGTGGAGCTCATTTCTTGATTTCCTGGAGGTTTGGTTTTTCTTCTGTCTTGGTGGGTCATCTTCTTCATTTCCTAGAGTTGGGGAAGTGTCTTTGGAGCTAGTGGTTTTCTGTCATGGAAGTGCTCATGGTTTATTGGTGTTAATGGTGGGGGTGTTCGTGGTGTTGCAGATGGTTTGTGGTGTGGTACACCGATTGGGTGGGCGTTTGGGCCCCGTGGTGGTTGGCGTGCATTCTGGTTAGGCTTCGTGGTGATGGACCTGTTTGCGATGGTTTTGTCCTGTTAGTGGGCCGTGTATGGTTTTGAGTGCTTTGTTTTGAGCTGCAAGGTGGTGGGTTGCGATGGTGGTGCAGATTACAGCAATGCTTATGGTGTGTTAAAGGGGTGGCCTTCATGGTGTTGCTAGTGCTAGCTTTTTTCTTTCTAGTTTGGTGTATTAAGTGTTAAAGCCTGTATTTTCGGAAACGTTTTCGTGATGCATAGTCCACTCCTATGCTGTTTCTGAGTGGCCTATTTCTTGGCCCCCTCTTCCTATGGCTTTTTTCCTCTCGAGGTTTTTTTATGCCGGAGGATTTGGGGTTTCCCAAGTTTCAGTGTTGGTGTTGTTTCCTTTCGGTTGTTATAATATATTATTCCTAATTTTCAAAAAAAAAAAAGAATAATAATTTTTTATTTAAAATGATTAATAAACCGTGCTTGACATAAAAATCTATTTAGTATTTTATTCTTCCAAATTACTTAATGAAGTATGATGACAAAAATAAATATTAAGAAAAGCTAATGTTTGATTTATTTTTTAAAAAAAATATATGATATCCTTTGCAAAATATAGGAACTATAACAATAAAAAAGATAACAAATCAATGACTCATTGGATCAAACTGATCAAATTAAAATAAAGCCAACAATTGCTTTGAAGATCACATTAAGCGAAAGCAAAAATTAATAAAAATACTCTTTAAAAAAATGTCTTATTCATAGTTTACTATATCACAGTGACACACTTTGTGAAAGCAAAAAATGAACTAAAACTATCGAATCATAACCAATTACATTTACTATTTGTTTATTAAATTGGATCCTCCTCGAGGTTTCTAATCCATATCCCTTGAGGAGGAAATTGCTCAAAGGCAAGGACATCAGACTTTACAATAAAGACTTTATCTTCCAAATTATACTACACTTCAAGAGGAAACCCAAAAAGAATTTCAAAAAGCAAAATCTTTTTCTAGTCAAAAACACGATCACGTCTATTGTAGTTTACTTCAGCAGCATGCACAACGTATAGGCCACCCTGCTTCACCTGAAAATCGAAACCAGCCAAACACTTATGCATATAGCTTTTAATATACAATAGACTAATAGAGTATCGAAGGAAACAATGCAAAGCATGTAAAAAATATCATGAAAAGATTTGGTAAGAGATACGAAAATCTTCTCATCATATTCATGCACAATTTTTCCATATTGCACGACCGAAATACACACATGACAACATCTATTCTTAACGTTGATGATACCAACAGAGATAAATTTTGCTTGTTTCAGTACACAGTCAACAGCCGCATGGAAAAACTTACATGAAATGTTGGCCTCGGGTATTGTTTTTACCCTCTTGACATTGAGAGAGTAATGTAGTCGAAATTTTAATCTTTAGCAAAACACCCACTTAACCAATTCAAATCTTATTCATTTTCCTAATTCTCATTGGTTAACTTTCAAATAAATTTTCATTAGGTTTAAACAACAAAACAAAAGAATTCACATACAAAAGGGTCGGAGGGAGTACGACCCAACATTTAACTACCTTGATTGAAGAAAATAGAACCAAGCAAATACAAGATTATGCACAAGTTTTGATTTTAGAATTATGAATTTCTAATTCAAAACTGTTGTAACGATTTTTCCAAGAGGGTCATATTTCATTAGGTTTAATCAACTTTCAAGCAGTGTTTAGTAGATACCTTATAATAATGCAGACAAAAGATATTGAATGACCTCCAAGATGAAGAGAAGACAACCAGGGTGCTGATTCATGGCGAAACAAACCATAATGCAGTATACTGATGGTAATATCTTATAAATGATGACAGAAGAAACGACCCGTGACAGCCTATTTAGCTACCAGTGCAGAGGTTGCTGATGAGGCCTCTGAGATTAAAGCAATCGGTTGTCGAGCCTGGAGACAAGCACCTATCTCAAAGGGTTCCAGCTCTGCTCCATCGAACAGGAGAGTTACACCTGGCAGGACCAAATCTTTACTGTCAGCATCATCTGATTCACCTTTTGGCATAGATGTTTGAGCTGATTCATCAATTGGCCTTGTGGCAGCCTCATAAACAGGACTCAAAGCATATGATCTGCAAATAAAAGTCAAACATGACATCAGAAAAAATGGTAACTGGGACCAAAAGACCAATCATATGGAACCCTTAGACCAGAATAAGAGTACGGTACAAAACCCAAGAAAAAAGTTAAAGCTACCCATATTACACACTACGAACCAAAGGAGTTGGAAAACCATTTTTACTGTTTATAAAAAGATAACTGTCTACAATGTACATTTATAAAAACATGAGAAATCACATTAGCTTACCTAAGAATACTACCATCAAAGCTAAGAACTTCTCTTCTTGAACGCTGCCTTAATGAAAGTTTCTTTCTCTGCTGGTCAGCAGTAACTCCAGCAATGGGAGAAGATGGTTCCGCAAGAGGGTTCCATCTGCCACTCGCATAGGTCATGAGTTTTCGAGATTTATCCTCTGATTTCTCTTTCTGGTATAAAAGCTTTGCAGCAGGACCGGTGGCACTGTACTCCGCACATACATCACGTAACCTTCTCCTTAACCCTTGCATTGCTTCATGGTGTTCATCTAAGGACTCTGTTTGAAGCAACTGCGAATATATCACCCTTTTGCACATACTCTTACAAAGTTTCGGACTGAATAGAGGAACACCAAATTCTAAACTTAGCGGGACCCATTCATATCTCTCATCATCAGGTGCAAAGTTATTTGAATCCCTCTCTATAAAGAGTCTCAATAGGCGAATATAACCAATAGTCCACAAATCAATTCTACACACTATATTCCTTATTAGCGACTCCAACCTTGCACTTTCATCGATGCTTAACCCTAACTCTTCCCCTACTTGCACAAATGAACCATCATGGTTCTTCAATGGCAGCGGGACATCAATTGTTACAAGTTTCCCAGATTCATCTAGGTCATACTTGCTGAGAGGCTGCACAAGCACAGCAGAATGCCTAAGAAGTGAATTAACGCAATGCAGAAGAATAGTTCCTTTCACTAAACTTCCTTCAAACTTTCCCCCAACCCCTCCAACTGTAGACCCATCCCATGACCATATAAGAGCTTTCTCACAGCCAGCCAAGGGTGCAGGAAGAAAACGTAGATATTGGCCCTTCATAAGTACAACAGACAAAGGTCCACTGCCTACAGCTGAGTACAAAACCAATTTCATCCAAGGTGTCATGGATGAATGAGATGGAGGTCCAAAGTGCACAGCACCAGTTGGTCCAGGCAAAATGGAGGAGGGAGGCAGAGGAATCATAGATAAGACAATATCGTAGTCATGATGAAACAATCTATCTAAAGTTGCAGGTGGAAGATTGGCCAAACTTTCACAGCGAAGAAGATCCAAACGATAACTCCTCTTAGTTTTAGAAGAACCACTTTCCAGGATTGTTTTCTCATTATCCTCCAAAATAGCTTCCAACTTTAAGGCCTCACTAGTAACATCCACAGCATTAGAGGAGACTCTAGAGGTTTCATGATTTTCAGCGATAGTTTTTGAGTCATCAGAGTTGACTGTAGACGTTAAATTTGAGGAGGCTTCATTTTCTGAGGCTACATCTTCCAATGCTTCTGAAACTGTTGTATTATTTTGAGATTTCAAAGTGATGAACTCGTCACCATTAAGACCCTCAACATTGTCAGCAAGGCCTGTCTCAACAGGTATGGTGCCATTATTTCTTTCTGAGGATACTATGTCCATCTTACTTCCATTTTCAATCTCTTCAACACTATCAGAAACTCCACCAGAAAGCAGACATTCTAGAACACAACGGAGGCTAGACGCATGATTTGCAAATTCCTGTAATTCACCCTCAAATTTGGCTCCTTCTAATGTACTCAGATCCTTGCAAAGTTCTGCAATGCTTGCATGACCCAACTTACCTGCTTCATATAGTGTTACAGCATGCGATTTTAAGCCTGAAACAAGGACCAGAAACAGAATATGAATGAGTCAGAAAGTACCCCTCAGTGTATTTTACCTTGGTTAATACATATTGGCCTAATTACCATGTAGGGATGTAGCATGTGACCCGCATTATGGGCCTTTGAAGTTAAAATAAAGCATTTTTTTGTGACAGTAAAAAAAACAGTTAAGAAAAGGTCAAAGAGTAACTATCATAGATAGATTGATCAAATATTGTTTCCTAATAGTCCTACTCTAACGCATACAATGCTAAGAAATCAAGTAATCCCCATAAGTTTATAGCAAAGAGCTCGAGAATGCCAAAGTGCCCAATGCAAAGATTTCCGGGAATGCGAAAAGACTTTAAAGAGGGAGGTACAAATGAATATGTAAGATGAGGGGAAAGAAGAACCTGGTGAAACAGATCCCATCATGAGGTATGAAGTTATATTAGCATCAACAATAAATGCAACACGGGCACTATTCGAAGCTGCTATGCTTTCTGACCATGAATAATCCTGATTAACACTGCCTCCATCCACTGACATTTTCGATGAGCCAGCACTAGCCCGAGAACCATCTTCATCGTCACCAAGAACAAGAGATCCATGGAGACTAGCATCCTGAAGAACAGATGCTGGGTCAATTATTTTCTCAGCCCATCCCAATCGACATGAGAAAGATGCGGCAGCTTGCAGCTGCAAGAGATCAGCCTGTAATGTGGTGGAAAGTTCTTCTACAGTTGCATGCTCACTTGAAACAACGAAAACTGCATAAAGTAACCTACAGATTTGACATTGATGATAAGAATCTCAAAAGAACAAAGTTCATATTACAGTTCAAGAACATGATATCCATGTTCAAAATTTCGCTCGCTTACTCCTCTATAGGATCTTCATATGACTGCTCCCTGTTTGAAACAAAACCCTCCAGCCTGGAAACTGAAACACATTACATCAAATGATCAAATCATTTAAACTAGGATCAAAGGTAAATCATCTGAAGAACAACAATTTTTACAGCATCTTCGAGTCCTATTTGACCACAGATCAGATGCGAAATATCCCATGTTTATCACCAACTTCAGGTAGAAAATATTGAATAAAAAAATCGTGAATATTACCCAGGTATCATGACCTTTTGTTGCACAGGACATTGTCAAAACATGAAGCTCCAAAGGAAGCATAGAACTCGAGGATAAGTATTTTATGCATGAAAATGTTCAAGTAAAAGTTTGGGGGTGAGTCGTATATTTTGCGTTAGTTTTTTTATTTCCTGGAGCTGACTAATTCAAAAATATTTTTTTTCCCTAATATTAGAATGAAATGACATGGCATGAAACAATTTTTAAGATAGGCAGTGAGGGATGGTTAAAAAGTAAAAACCCATACTATCACAATTTGGAAATATTACCTTTGAAACGGTCATTTGGATAGACAGGGACATCATAATATATTAAACCCCGCCGATATAGCCCCTTTATAACGTTGGGATCAAAAAGAGCATATGAATTGGCTTCTTCCTTGCAAACTTTATCAATTGTTGCCATTTCTTTTTCTGAAAGTTTCTGAATCATTGAAAATTGGTTTAAGACCTCATAACATCTTTACAGCGGCAGCAGCATAACTTATTGAAAAAAAAAAAAAGAAATCACCTAACGCTCACGTAAACGAAATTTGACCAGGCAACAAATTGTACAGGGTAAGGGGGATAAGCAAAGGACAATGAATTAATAGATAGTTTACCTTAAATTCTTCAACAGTAAAGTTGACTAGAGAAACTCCCCACCAAGGTTCGATTGGAAAATCAACTGGCTGTGTCGGTAGAAGTTCTTTTGCAATTGACTTATTAATTTTCCACATGAATTTCTGAATAGCTCCACATCAATGAAGAAGGAAAACAGGGTTAAAGCCAAATTTTCAGGAACTTAATTTATGAGATAAGAAATGCCAAATTATGCACTTGTTTTGATTGACCTTTATAATATGGTGACACCCATTATTATTTTATTTTTTTCAAACATTGTACTTTAGTTAGTAATAAACTTTTAAAAAAATACAATTTAATATCATCAACAGCAAACAAACAGTATATTAGAAAGCAGAAAAGTTATCTTTAGCAGATTAAAAACTAATAAGTTACTCTGAATGTTCTAACTCTCAACTGAGTAAATCTTTAAGACCATGGCCAACAAAAATGCTAAATGAAAAATGATATATATATATATATATATATATATATATATATATATATATATATATATATATATATATATATATTATGAAAAAGGTCCAGTGAGAACCAATCTGCCTTACAAAGTGTTAATTTTTACTAAAAAGGTGTTACTTTTGGCAAAAAGGTGTTACTGTTTTTTGTGATACTATTAGGCTAAAAAGTGTTACTTTAAGAAAAAAATTCTGAAAAAAACCTCATAAAAAGGTGTTACTTTTTACTTAAAAAGGTGCTACTTTTCGGAAAAAACGTGTTACTTTGTAATATGTTTGTATTTTTGAAAAAAAAAATTCTTCTGAAAGTAACACTTTATTTACTAAAAAGTACCAGCTTTTTTTAAAACAAAAGTAACATTTTTTTTGCCAAAAGTAACACATTTTCTGTAAGAAAGTAACACATTTTTATCAGGGAGATTGGTTCTCACGGTTCTCATTTACGTTTCCAGTGAGAACCAAGCTTATATGACAACCGTGAGAACCAATCTCTCCGATAAAAATGTGTTACTTTTTAATAGAAAAGGTGTTACTTTTTGCACAAAAAAATCTTACTTTTGTTTAATTTGATACTTTTTAGCAAAAAAGTGTTACTTTTAAAAAAAAATATAAATACAAAGTAACATGTTTGTTTCGAAAAGTAACACCTTGTTATGTAAAAAGTAACACCTTTTCATGAGTTTTTTTTCAGAATTTTTTTCTTAAAGTAACTTATTTGTCAAAAAATATCATCTTTTTTGTTCATAAAAAAGTAACACTTTTTTGACTAAAAGTAACACCTTTTTAGTTAAAAAATAACACCTTTTTTGTCAGACGGATTGGTTCTCACGGTTCTTATATAATGATGGTTTTGGAATTTTCAATATTTTTATAGATAATATATATATATATATATATATATATATATATATATATATATATATATATATCCTTGTGTGCGTGCACATATATATAGAGAGAGAAAGAGAGGGTATCACATGAAAACAATTTTCATGGTAAAAATCAAGGGAGGGGGTGTATATATTTGCCTTTGTACGCGAATTCTCATACTGATATGTATGTAATTATTGACAACTTAGTTCTAATAATATTAGATGAATTTCTTTTGAACATAGTTCAAATTATCGGCCTAAAAACCTCATCGCGACCACAATAAAGATTGCGATCACCGCAAAATCCACTGCATTAGTCGCGAAAGTAGTTCATGACATGGAATAAAAACTCTCCCGTTACGTTACGTTGCGCTCGTTATTTAACATGTTTGAGAGTTGCCACAATATTAAATCCAGTAATATAACGTTATGAGAAATTTCACAACCAAAATGTCGTATTTACCATTATGTAATGTACGCACGTTTTTTTTACCGTTATAATGATAATTCACCGTTACAACATTATTTTTCTCTCTATTCAAATTTCATTAATAACCATTAACTTGAATTATTACGATCACTTAAATAATAGTTACGCATAATATTACTTGATAAACAAAAAAATCAACTAATAACCAATACGTTAATTTACTATACACTAAAAGAACCTCAAATATTGCAATTATAATAGTTGTAGGCATATTATTGCATAATAATAGTAGTTCAACAACAAAAATACAATTACAAGTTCAAAACTCCCCGTATGTGAATTTATTTTTTGTCAAAACCACATCGCATCAGCCGCAATTCGTGTTATTACTCCATTATAGCAATTTTACGCGACACCGTAACCGTTTCTGCAAACGCATCTGCGACCGCGGTTTTTTTCCATGGTTCGTGACCATTACACAATAATCATAAGCGTATTTGTTTGCAATATGCCTTAGGTAGCCATTTAATAGTCATATACAACAATAGAAAATCCCGATCCCACAAAACACAGTGAACTACATGAACCAACATTTTTTTCCTAGTGATCATCCATATAAATTATGCCTAGTCATGTAAGACTTCTTGGCCTAAATCTCTCATATCCTTCCTCCAACATCAAAGTATCATTGGCCTCCCTTCCTATGTAATATCCTTAATTCCAACCTCTCTCCTTTCTTTTTGAGGTTGTTTCCACCCTTAGTCACACATGTCCAAAACAATAAAAATAAAATTTATTATTTAGTCTTCAATGTTTGCAACTTCAAATCCCTCTCTTATGCCCTCACTCCTAATTTTGTCTTTTGTGCTCATCATGGTAACATAGGTTCATCTATCCATTTTTCATACCGCAATCCATTTTAAAGGCTTAACATTTTGTCCCATTAAAAAAACGTTGGTCTAATGATTGTGCAATAAATATTCACTTAAAAAAGTCCTCAATTGCATAAGATTTCGAGTACAATTCTCTACTTTATGTCTTGAATTGAGCCCAGCTACTTGAAACATGTACTCGATTGTAGTTCCTTATTCTCCAATATCACACCACCTCAAGTTTGTTTCTTGGTGATAAAAATGCATTCCTTATACTTTTTCTTTGACTTTGTCTATAATTCCAACTTGTGCCTCCAAGATTCCAATTTTATAGTGTGCCTCATTAATTTCATCCCTCAATAGTAGCACCAATCTTGCGCATCTTCTATGTTCTTGTAAACCAATATTTGTGTGTTTCCTCCATTCTATAGACATCTTATTCTTCCACCAAGTCTTGCTAAATAAGTTTGCTACCCATTTTACGCTAACTTTCCTTAAACACCTCCAAATCTAAATAATTATACCATCTTACTTTTATAAATTCCATCTCCCTTGATGCAATTTTTATTCTCAAACAAATTTTGTTTATATATCTCGTGTTTCATCCCCTTGATCTCCCTAAGATGAGAAATGGTCTTAATTTTTTGAAGAACTTAAATTTTCAATTGTGGATTTGTTGTCAAGATTGATGCTAAGGTTGTCCATTGCGGAAGTATGTTTAATGCTCGTGTTTAATTGAAGTATGGAGATTTATGTGAGGTTATTAATTCAGTGCCAACAATAAATCTCAATTGCCTAAAGAGAGGAGGTAAGATCATAAAAAAAAAAGGATGAACAAAACTGTTTCCATTGATCATTTGTCTTTCCCCCACGTACACACTTTCACTTTTCAAGTTCTTAAGATTCCATGAAACCCTAGATCGCTATCCTCGCCCTCCTCCAAAGTCCTTGAACCTTAGAAACCCTAGATCGCTATCCTCGCCCTCCTCCAAAGTCCTTGAACCTTACACCAATCTCTCACTCTCTCAGTCAAGGACAATCACAGGTTATACAAAACAACTCCAGTGAGGAAAACATTCTTTACCAGTAACAAAATAGTGGTGAAAGGAGGTTAAGGATTATTTGATAGTGAAGGAAATATATCAGTGATTACTTCCAAAACATTAACAATTCAGACTAGAGGATCATATATTCAACACCAGAAACTATCTACAATTACAAATACTACAGCTGTATGTCTAGTTCACTTCCACAACCCCTCTATCTAACTCATCACCACCACCACCACCATCATCATCATCATCATCATTATCACTATCATCATCATCATTATCATCATCATTATCATCATCATCATCATCATACCCAGTGTATCCCGCTCCTCTCCATCTAACTTCCAAATGAAAATTTTATGGATTTGCTTCATGCATCAAGAAAAATTACTTGCAAAAGATTTATGACAGAATTAACAGCAAAAATACCTAGTCTGTCTTGTATAGTTCAAGTAATGAAGAACCTTTTCAGGAGTAACAGTGAGCATTTAGAAATACCTTAGATCTACATTTGTTCATGATATCGATGAATTCATTCCTCCCTATTCCTGTGATTCTCAATGCATCTGCTGCAGTAAAATTTGGAATGCTATCATAAGGTTGCTCTGCAAAAGTACGATTAAGTCATTGAAGATAGACTGATTATATATCAAACACTATTAAAGACTTTAAGTTTTGATAAAAGAAAAAGAAATAAAGTATGACCCTGCAATCAAAGGTGACACAATTATCATTCAGCATAACTGAGGAAAGGGAAAGGAGACCTGTCATATAAAAAAAGGGAGAGAAAAAAAAAGAAAAAAAAAATCCCATCAGTTAATACATCCAGAACTATGCTGCTTTGACTCAGGCACCGATTTCTAACTTAGGTATGGTCTGAGGGTCAAACTCATCATGTTCTAATTTTCAGAGCTCAGGTTATCATTTAGGTCACCAATTTTCAGACATGGACATGGAGATATGGTAATCCAAAAACTTCAAGGCAACCTGTAGATCTTTATTTTTTAGTTAAAAACAGTGAAAGAGGGAAAAGAATGTAGTACTTCAACAAAATGATTAGTGGTAAAGTGAAAAATTCACATGCTTCCTCTGTAAACAAAGATTTTCAGGTATCAAAGAATACGAGCAAAGAGAGAGCTGTCAGCCATCAACCCTCTAACTCACAGAGTCATACTTATTTCCCCCCTTCCGACATAAAAGAAAGATAAAAGAAAGCAGACACACAGGAGAGCAAAGAAGCTATAGAGATCTCCGTTACCCACTTGAAAGAGAAAAACACCAATCAAATTGTTCCGGTGGGCTTGCTTCACTTTAGGGAGCAGAAGCCCCAACATTCCATCTGCCAAACTTGATTTGATGCCTCAATTTTCAGTCTAGGGTTTCTAGTTATGGGTCCATTTTCTTGTTTCGTGTGTCTGTATCAAGATTGTGTCCTATAAACACCGGTACAGTGAGAGTAATTTCCAAATCCAAACTTCAAAGATCCAGAATGAAGAGAGACAATAACATCTCACTTGTAGGAAAAACACAAATAAAAAAACATTGTCCCCAGTTGGAGAATGACCAACCTAAAATACCATCTTTAGTCATCCAAATTTAACGAATGTTTTCTTTTTCAAGTTACAGTCAGCTTCCATAAGAATTTTGCATTTTCTATAGTTTAGAGGGAAAAATACACAATAGCACAAGCGTGTTTTATTTGTCCCTCCCTTTATAAAAAAACACACCTAGGGGATCATTTTAAAGTAATTACTACATTGTCATTGTGAATTAAAATAAGGGATGTAATCTACTGATCAACCAGAAAAATTTGACACATGAACTGAAGAAAACTAAGCATTAACTAAGTGCCCTCAAATTTAGATTAACAATTAATCTACCCCATGTAATGATAAACAATAACATTAGGCCAAAAAGATTCGGTAGAAAAAAGAGGAAACAATTACCATTTTTCATAACCTCAAATATTATATCACAGTAATATCTAAAAGGTGAGATCCTCATTACTCGGCATACATATTCTGAGAGGTGGTAAGGGAACAGCTGCAAGAAAAAAACAATGAATTATGAGCTTATCTACAGGATTATGATTTGTTTTTCAAATTACAAAATTCCATAACAAACTCTAATAACCACCTCTCCCTCTCCCTCATACTAAAATACACTGTTAAAGGACAAAGGAAAAGTAAGAGCAAAGTCAGGCCTGAGCAAGCCACTCCTTCCTTAAGTATACCATACTTCTGTAGATAAACGTTACCAATCTCTAAATAATCCGATCATCAAGAAATATGAGCTCAAGGAAATACCTCCTTTGACACACAAAACAACTTTTTATTTGGGGTAGGCATACAGTGGATCCCCAAATGGCAATATCTCAATTCTCAAGGATGCCAACAGATGAAAATTCCCAGGAGGGGTAAGAAGTTGATCTCGGGTGGTGAAGGTGGAAGGCAAATACCTTACAAACCAGCTCCCTTAGACACTTTAAAAACTTCTCACTATAAGAAGAAATCAAGTTTGCTACATAACTTCCTATAACTAGTTTAACTACAGAAAACACAGACTATTTGACTCAAAGCACATCTATTGTCTTATAAAAATATAGGTAATTTTTTTGAAGTTTTTTATTGATTAAATCATCAAACACAACTTCTTTATCACAGCATTGTCTTATTTAGCTTTGTCAAATTATTGCACTTATCGTACGAGGAAAGGCAATAATTGAGATAACGAAAAGAGAATCATTTAGCAACCCTTCAGTTCAGGAAAACATAGTGATTTCCTATCCTATTATCTTGAAAACTACCAACTTATATTTTGCAGTTTTGCATACAGCAGTAGTGTTAAACTATTGCACAAGTTTTATGTATTGACTCTCTACAGACAGCTATTTACCAAAAATGGAAGATGCATGCCATTTAACCGAGCAAAACACAAATGAAAATTTCTTCTTCAGAAACAGATTCCAGAACTCTCGATTGTAGTTTTAATAGGTACTTACAAACAAGCTCAAAGCAAAAATTACTAAGAAACCTACTTTGTCCACATGATTCAACCACTTCAAGAATTGGAGTATCATCAGTACACAAAATGGCCTAAATAGCATGTTTCAGTGATGCGACATCTACTAATTTGTAGTGAAATAGAAGTCTGCCTTTTCACAACCAAAAAATAGTCCAACAAACATTAGTTTGCTACCATCAGCACAGATCACAGTATAACAATGACAAATTTAAATGACATATAGCATCAAATCAGACAGCTTCTGAGAAAGTTTGAACTCATTATATCTTGCAATCTCATTCCATTATCCCAGTGCTATTAAGGCCTCCCACCAAGGCAGGGTTTGGGGAGCCAAACATATGTCACCTTAAAAACGAGGAGATTGTTTACAACTGACCAACATCATTTACCACTTCACATAAAAAGAAGCATATGATTTAACGAGTCATTTTACTATAGTCTAATATAATTTAAAACCTAAGAACTATAAATTCTTGGCACCATCAAGAATGACGTGATTATATTTAGCCAAAAAGCAAAAATCACAAACAATTTACACCTTAGGAGGCAAAATAAGAGCACTGAAAAATATGGCTATATAGTATATACTCACCGCGAGATTTCTTCTTAGATACCGCATCATCTCCTCATAGTACTCACTTTCTTTGATTACTTTGCGAGCAAAACATGTACTCCATTGAAGTCTTTTTTTTATACAATGTACAATCACCCTACACCACACAGAATAGAGATTGAATTAAGACAGACTTAGGTGAGCTCAACTTTAGTCTAGAGACATTTTTGAATACAAATTTCATTGATGAAAAGATGTTACAGAAAAGCACAAGCACATATCCATTTGAGTCAAGGAGAAAAACAAGATTTGCAAATAAGGCAAATGTGAGGAACATTTATAGCAAAACTCACAAACAAAGATGGTCTCCTAGTTTTTTTTCCTAACGAATCCTACATAGAATAAAGTGCTAGTCTACAACGTCGTAAGCGCTTTCACCTTAACAAACACGAGTAAAGGCCATACAACGGATTCAAAATGCTGGCTAAAGCAGGAGTGTAGAATAACCTGCCAAACGCACACATGGGCGGACTCAACTTACTAGATCACACACTTCATAACTACTTAATATCTCAATTATTTATCTTCACTAAGACACTTTCAACTGCTTTGGAACAATAGACAACTATAAAGAAGAATTACAAGTACAAACAAGTTGGAAACTGTAACAGATCACCAAGACCCGTTACTGAAAGTGATAGTTTGGACACTTCGAGTCTGCCCAATGACTCCAATAGGACAATTCGAGTCTGCCCTCTAATCCTAAAGACTAATCTTTATTATCATTATTCAAAAGACAATCTATTATTACAAGGGATGACTCTATATATAGCCTAATCCCCACAAGACAACTACAAAAATAACAACTCATCTATATACAAAACATAAAGGCTAATTAATATGAAAAGACGATAATGCCCGAGTCATTACAAAAACATCTAACTATTCTCGCATATCTACCAGTTATCCAAAGCAATAACACCTTAGTATTCAATTATTCATAAACAACCCTTCAACAGTTCCAAGTTTTTACAAGAATTGGACATACTATCACCCAAAATAATAGGCCAACGACGATGTATGTAACCAACCATAATAATCAACATCAAAAGGATGTTCCTTAATCCTTACAAAAAAGTAATGTCTTAAAGGTTAATCCTAAAAGATGTACATGAAGTCAAGAACTAATAAGTTTGGTCGTCGGTATTTGATGGTGCGAATAGTAATGAAAGTTAATGTAATTTTGGTAAAAAATCATCTTTATTTCATCACAAAATTCATTCAAAATGCATTACCATTTGAAAATGTGGTTTTAGGTGGTAATGAGAAATTATAGATAAATTTTCTTTTCATGATTATCATTTCATCACCATGGGAACGACATGGTATATTTCATGAAAAATACACTACAAATCATTCTCATTAGCACCAATTAGTACCCATAGTACAAAAACAAGGTTGCATCTCGTATCGGCCATACCGTAAAGGTTTTAAAAATTATTGAACAGGTATGCAAAGGTATTAAAAACCTCTTTTTAGGTCGTTTCGAGCAATATTTCATGTTTTAGACCAATAGTTATTAGCATGGAAATCGCATCATCCACGTTAGCGCATTACCATGTCCGTTACTGCAAGACTCTTGCCGCATTTTTTCATTATATTACTAATAACAACCAAATGAGTTGTAAGAGGTTTATTACCAACAATTACCCAAAATTTTCCTCTTCTTTTATTCACTTTTGCCTAGTCCTATGGGAATATCGGATATCTAAGCCCATTTAAGTATGAATAGTGTTAATTACACATTAAAAATGTAGACGGGTAAAGGGAATTTTATTGGAACAATCTAGTAGAGGAGTTGGTTTGCCAGTTTTGCAAGATATAAAAGTCAAACATTAGATTTGCATTAGCAAGGTACTTTCTTATACTATTAAACTCTACCAATGGTAATTATTAAATCTTTTCAAACAAGTGGAGATTAGAAAAAGGATTTGAGGAGTTAAGTAGATAAAGTGGATGAAATATCCATATCATTAAACCTTGTGCTCTTAAAGGCTATAAACTTTGCATAAAATGTTCTTTCCATTATGATTTTCTGAAATGTTTGACCAAACGACCTCCTTAAAGAATCACTTAACCAGAACCATATTGCAAAAACAAGGGTACAACACATCACAATGGTGGCATTGTAAACGTTTTTCTAAAAGTGAACCAATATTTCTCACATTGTTAAGGTGTAAAAAACCACGTTTTAGGTTGTTTTACGAGGTATCTCCTGATCTCAACGGATATTTGGTGTTATCATACATCACTCTCGTTACCTCAATCGCAATTGTTACCACATCACTCTCTTATTCTATTCCTATAGTACTCCATCATTAGTCTCATAAGATGAATTGCTTTCATTGTAGAACTCAATGGCATAAATCCAAATTGATTCTCTTTTGTGGAACTACATTTACTCATACGTATCTCTATCACTTTTCCCATATCTTTATAGTATAGTGGTTAATTATAATACCTCAATAGTTAGAACAATCTTGTACATCCCCTTTGTTCTTAAACATAGGCATTAGAATACTTCTCCAATCATTGAGCATCTTGTTTATCATCTAAATCTTGTTGAATAGATCAATTAGGCAAGTCACTCTAATCTTCCTTATATCTCCACTTCTCAATAGGTATACAATGGTACCATATGGCCCAACCGCTTTTAGCTTCATTTTCTTCAACGCCCTATTCACCTTTGATTTTTGTGTTCGCATAGAATCTATATTTTTGTCTAAGAAAATGATTGTTGTATCCCTTATAATATTTCCTTGTTCTCAATTAATTAGCTCATCAAAATACTCCCTCCATCAATCCTTGATGTTCTCTTCCTAAACTAGAGTGTCCTTATTCTTATCCATAATACACTTTACTAATATATATATATATATATATATATATATATATATATATGTGAGAACCAATCTACATGATAAAAAACTGTTACTTTTTATAGAAAATGTGCTATTTGTATATATATATATATATATATATATGTGTGTGTGTGTGATCAAGTTCCAGTGAGAACCAAGCTTATACAAGAACCGAGAGAACCAATTTACATGATAAAAAACTGTTACTTTTTACTAGAAAATGTGCTACTTTTGGGCAAAAAATGTTATTTATTTTTAAAACAAAGTTGTTACTTTTTAGCAAAAAAATGTTACTGTCAAAAAAAAATTCAAAAATCAAATTATACAAAGTAACACGTTTTTTCCGAAAAGTAACACTTTTGTATGTAAAAAGTAACACCTTTTGTGAGTTTTGTTCAGAATTTTTTTTTGAAAGTAACAATTTTTTGTAGAAAAGTATCATCCTTAAAAAGTGTTACTTTCAGAAAAAAATATCACTACAAAGTAACATGTTTTTTTCGAAAAGTAACATCTTTTATGCAAAAAGTAATACGTTTTAGTGAGTTTTTTTCATAATTTTTAGGGAAAATTACTTTTAAAACTCCCAACTATTCGCGGTTTAAATATAAAACTCTCAATTATTGATTATTATTCAAAACTCCCAACTTTAGGCCCATTTTAATTTTAAAGCACTTATCCAATTTCATAACCTGTTTAACCGGTTACCATTTTGTAAAAAAGAGGGGTAAGTGAAGGGTCGTGTAAGGTCAAAGGAAGTGAGGTGATTAATAAATACAATTGGTCCAACTACTTCTCTACTAAAACCAATTTATCCGGTTATAAGTCATCTTGGACTTTGAATTTAAAATGGGCCCAAAGTTGGGAGTTTCAAATATTAATCAATTATTGGGAGTTTTATATTTAAACCGCGCATAGTTGGGAGTTTTTAATGTAATTGTCCCTAATTTTTATTCTTAAAGTAACACTTAATTGCCTAAAAGTAACATAAAAAAAGTAACAATTTTTTATTTTTTTATAAGTCATCTTGGACTTTGAATTTAAAATGGGCCCAAAGTAACAATTTTTTATCAGGCAAATTGGTTCACACGGTTCTCTTTTAATGATGTTTTTCACTTGAACTTCTTCATATATATATATATATATATATATATATATATATATATATATATATATATATATATATATATATATATATATATATATATATATATATATATATATATATATATATATATATAACAAGTTCCAGTGAGAACCAAGTTTATATGAGAACCGTGAGCACCAAACTCTCTAATAAAAATGTGTTACTTGTTTACAAAAAATGTTACTTTTGGACAAAAAAATGTTATTTTTGTTTTAAAAAAAACTGCTACTTTTACCATAAAAAGTGTTACTTTCAGAAAAAATTATTTTTTTCAAAAAAATAAAAATAATAAAAAGTAACATGTTTTTTTCAAAAAGCAACACATTTTTATGTAAAAAGTAATACCTTTTTATGAATTTTTTTCTTAAAGTAACCCTTTTATGCGTAATAGTATCATAAAAAACAGTAACATCTTTTTGCCTAAAAGTAACACATTTTTAGTAAAAAGCAACACTTTTTTGTAAGGCAAATTGGTTCTCACGGTTCTCATATAAGCATGGTTCTCACTGGAACTTGTTCCATATATATATATATATAACCGAAACTAATAAGGAATTTAGAAAGAATAGAAACCTCGATAGTATAATTGAACCTCATCCCTCGTGCAAGGATCGACATGTTGATACTTGACAATTTTTTGAAAAAGAATAGGAAAACTGATGATGACTAGATGGAAAACATAGGATCGAATTGTGTTTTGGGTAACAATGGTAGAAACTTGAAACTTGACAATTTTTTAGAAAAAGAATAGGAAAACTGATACTCCCTCCGTTCTTTTAAGTTCTTCCACCTTACTATAACGGGTAGTTTCAAAAGTTCTTCCACTTTAGAATACTTTCTATTTTTGGAAAGTTTTCATCCCACTTTTACCCTTTAAAACCCCACTTTCCTTACTTCACACCACTATTTAATTATTTTCTCTCTCATACTTCCAATACAATCATTACTTCACACTACTATTTAATTATTTTTTCTCTCATAATTTCAACACAATCATAACTTCCCACTACTATATGATTAAAATAATACTCACTACCACCAAAGATTCCATCTTTCTTAATATTTGTGAAAAACCCAAAGTGAAACATCAAAAAAGAACGAAGGGAGTAATAACTAGAAGGAAAAAGGATACGAAGAATCTAGATTTACATGTTGAGATGTTAAATAATCGAAATGAATGAAGGAGAATTCACGTGGATGTGTATGTTTGATATGTTGGTTCATGTAACGAAGCTCAATTCTTTTTGAAATTGCCCTTTTTGGCATTATTGTTGTTGAATAAGGTATAAACTAAAAGGCAAACTCACAAAAAAAAAAAAAAGAGAACATTCAAAGCTACTTGCAAAACAAGATCTTTAGTTTTAACACAAAGTTCTCTCCTTAAGGTATCTCGGATTCACTTTGAAGATTAATTCACTTAAAATCCATAATTTATACAACACGGCAATCATTATTCCATGAAAGATGTATCACGTCTCGACCTTTCAAAGACTAAAAAGTCTACAACCACCTGTTATAAAAGCTTTCGAAATCTTTTTAAAAAAATTTCACTTCCGCATAGACGTAAAAAATGAATCACCATGATGCTATCTAAAACATTGAACAATATTGGCGCAACACCAACAGAAAACCATCATGTTTACTTCAACACATAAATCATAAGCTATAACCATCAATCCAACAGCAGCCACTTAAAAAGCCACTACTACATAAAAGAAAAGATAAGTAGACTTCAGGCAAAACTGAGGAGGTCCATCATATAGTATACAGAGCATTTTTGGATCTTAATAACTAGAATTTAGTACCACACAGAAGCCCTAAATCACTTCATAGATTGAAAAATCCATCTGATCAAAGAAATAAGATCAAACACAAACAAAATATTTCCATAAATAGCTCCAATTACAACAATGTAGCCCTAAATGATCATTTAGTGAAAAAATACAGCCTCATTGATAGAAGAAAGAAGTTATCATCCCAATGTCCCATTAAGCTATCAGTCTTACTTCCCACTTTCCAATGAAAGCTATAGTATTTCCTTTCTCCGGTACAACCTCCTGGCATCCTCCTCCACCTCCCCGCGTCCTTACATACACAGAACTTTTCAAACTCTTCGATTAAAGATTGGACCAAAAAATTCGCGGATACATAAAAGATGGAGTTTATTCAAACATATGATAAATTATGAAGTAATGTGATCAGCCACTCAAACAGGCAAATAATATTGGGATAAGCTTCAAAGAACAACCATACATGTACATAATGCTGAAAACGCATAGTTTGAGTCCAAATAATACCAATTTTAAACATACACTAACATCTAGAAGTACAATTTAGTGACAAATCTCCTCAAAAAAAGAGGAAAAAAAATAAAATTCATAAATTCAGGAGAAATGTGAAGCTAAACGAACCTCCTGTGCCATTCCTCTTTAGAAGCAAGAGTAGATTGCAACCGTTTAGGCAGATTCTCCCACGGACACTCCTCTCTTATGGCTTTCAAAATCAATTGCTCCTCAACCGTCGCCGGAGCGTGATGCATTTTAAATTTCCTTTTTTAACAACAAAATAGCCGTGAAAATGTACCAAATCTCCTGCGAAAACGATCATAATCATTACAATTACGGAATCAACAAATTCAGATCAAACATGACAAATGAAACAGAAAACAAGCACAGAATGATTTGCAATTACCCGAAGGAGATCGAAAATTGTTTTATGCGTGCAAAATTCGAAACTTTAGGGTTTGAATGATTATGGAAGATGCGATTTGCCAAAGAGCCAAAGAGAGAGAGAAACAAGGGTGGGAATGATTGCAGGAACGTTGAGAGAAAGAGAGGGGAGGGTGTTGAAGAGACGACTAATCAAGACGACAGTATTACGGTATGGCCCATGATTTGTTTAAATTACGCTCGAGGGACCGGAAGTTGTTTATGTTCAAGCCAGCTCGTGCTAGAAAATGTGGAGTCCCGCGAATATTATAATACTCTCCCTAATCACTGTGTGTCCAATCACTTTTTAATATGTCCTACTCATTTTAATTGTCTCATTTTTTATTTGGGCAATTTATTTTAATTGTCTCATTTTTATTTTTGTCAATGATTTTTTTACCTAAATATCTCATATTTACACAAGCAATGACCAATATACTCCCACTTTAACTACTTATAATACCTTAATTACCACATTTACAATTAATTTCATCAATTAAAATACTCCAACTACCACCTTTTTTATGGACCCCATCTCACTCTTAATATCAGTGCCCAACTTAAATGGGACAATTGAATTGAGTTGGAGGAAGTAATATTGTTAATGTATTACTTTTTAAATTGTATTTTATTAATAGTTTGTAACTTAAAATATGATAATTTTACTTGGTACAAACGGTTTTTAAAGGAAATGCAAATTGGAAATAATTTTTCTTACTTTTTTCTACATGGTAGTAACAAGATTTCAACTTTACAAAATCCATAGCAAAATTAGTTAAATGTTTGATGAATAAAAATTAACTAAAAAGACCATTACACCGTTATTTTTTAACTTTATGCATTTTAATTTTAATAATAAAAAAAAACTTATAACAACTATAAAACCACTAATCCCACCGCCCACCACCTTCGAGCCAACGGCCGAGCCTCACCCCATCTCATCCCCACCTACCACCAATCATACAGCACAGCCCCGCTACCTATTACCATTCGCATGGAGCCTAACCCCACATCATACCGCTTAACACGCCACCCAACCCCACCTCCTACCACTCACCAATCATGCAGCCCAATCACATCACCTAACACCAGAGGTGCGTAATAAATAAAGTGTATAAATTAAACATAACACTTGATGTGAATAAGAGGGAATAATAAAAGTAACTCCAGTAATTCGTGAGACATATTAAAAGTGACTCTTTTAAATTATTAATAAAGCTATGTTTATATTTAAAGTGTTAATTTTAATATGAAATGGCGTGTTAAATATTAAACAATTAAAAGCGTGTATTTTAAGTACGAAAATGGTAGTTTTAATTAATTTTGGTTAAACAATTTAGTTTAATTTAAGATTTTCACATGGTGAGATCGTCTTACATGAGAATTTTGTTGTAGACATTTCATGGGAGTGGATTCATAACAATTCGAATGTTTGGATATAAATTTACATTTTTGCTATATAAGGTTGATATTTACTTGAATATAATTTAGATATAAATTTACATTTTTGCTATATAATATGAATTATTAGAACTTTTTTATAAAATAGTTAAAATATCAATAATACAAAACAACATAAAAAAAAGAATAATATAATTATTACGCTTTAAATTTTTAGGGACCCTGACTATATCTTTTGCACTAGGGTCCTAAACTAAACGAGACAACACTGCTAATCACTATGAAAGTGTAGATTACTCGTAGCTCCTAGTGTATCCCATACTTGCCGCATATTCTAGTTATTAATTAGTTGGAATTTATTGGTGAATTTTAAATGTGTTTGATTAATTGGCTATGGCCTATGGGTACTCAATGATAAGTGACAAGGGTGAAAGCATGGTTATTAAAATCACAATTTTGATCTATGATTTTACGATCTAAAAATAAGTGATCGATTCGAATTATAGGTAGAATCGTAAGTTGGTATAATCTTAGGTCTCCAACTAAAATTAATAGAGATAAAATCATAACACACGATTCTACGGTCCTACGATTTAACAATTAGATTATACAAATTTATTCTTAATGTTTTAAAAAAATTTCTTATGTACCATCTTTCATTCAATTTTTTACAATTCAACGATGCATCATCATAATTATTAAAAAAATAAATTTCGTTATGATATGAAATTTAAACTAATTTATTAAATATTTTTCTGTTTCATTCTTAAAAAATGAAGTAGTGAATGAAACTTTAAATTAGAAACTTAAACTTTTGAGGTGAATAATTATGACTATATAGCAAACTTAAGTTTATTGTCGAATCTTACAATTCTAAGATTCATTTCTACCGATTTGATTTTACAAGTCTGAATGATTCCAAGTAGAATTTCGATTTTAACAACTTTGGGTGAAAGTAATTCGAATAGAAACTGCAGGTCAAATCAATCCAATCCGAGTCACAAATATGGTTGGAACTTATTAAAATTTGGTTTGGATTTGGATTGGAATGTTCGCAATCGAAATATTTTTGTTTGGAATACGTTTGAGGCTTTGAGCGTACTGAAAAGCGAAAATCGAAAACCGAAAACCGAAATTTTAAACCCAATTAGATTGAAGCTGACTTTTTACATCGAGGTAAACTATTAATTGAGTAAACCTTGTGTAACCTAAGTAACAATAACATATGTCGTTATTAAAAATTCATTTTTATTTAAATGTCAATAGTAAAAGCTCTATGCATTGTATTGCTATAGAACTAACAAATTAATAGTGATGAAAAGAGCAATGATTAAGAAAAATAGAGAATCCACATTGAGGATCGACTTTGTGGAATCTATAAACCATAAACCAATAATACAAAAGTAAAGTAGGATTATTTTGTTTTCCTGGAAAATATAGAGAAAAGGAAAAGCGTGAATGAAGAAAGAAAAAGAGAGGAAAAAACGTAAAGCACGTAAGTTTGACCACCGGCACGGATACGTCCGAGTACCGAGTTAAATCTGGTCAAATACCAGGAATTTCTCAGAACTTCATTTGCACGGTAATGTTGTGCCGTTTACCCGTTCAATTTTTTTTTTTTAGTTTTAGTTCATTTCAAGTAATAAGCTATTAAAATATACTTACTCCGTCCCATTTAATTTGCAGCATTTTTTATTTTAGTCTATTCTACTTGATTTGCATTATTTTTATTTTTGGATGATGGTCCACCACTTTCTTTTAATCTCATCCATACATTTTTACTTTCTTTTAATTTCATCCACACAATTTATTCTCTCTCTTCATTTATCACCACATTCTTAAAAAACACACTTTTTCTTTTTGATGCAAATCAAAGGGGACGGAGGGAGTATAGTTTTTACATGTTGAAGAATCATCTCAATTAAAAGCTTAAGTTAATGGTTAAGGTCTCAGGATATGCTACATACTCTAATACGCCCCTTCATACGAGAGCCCATTGGGCTAGAATTGTGGATGCAACACAGAACCTCCTCATATCTGGCGCTAAATATTTCACTTTAGATGAGGGGAGGTTGAGATTCGAACACGTGATTTCTTGTCACATTGGCTTCTGATACCATGTCTGAAAACCATCTCAACCAAAAGCTTAAGATATTAGTTGAGGCCCCAAGATATGTTATATACTCTAACATTACACAGTGTGTTTATGATATTTTAAGGGCCCTAGGAAAACTGAAAAAATAAACCATTGTATTGAAAGGTTGATTTTAAAATTAAATGAGTGTTTGAAAAAGTAATAGAGATGGAACCCTATATATTGTAATTATTATTATAACTGTAAATGTATCATGTATCATATACTTCTTAATTAATAAAAGAACTAATCGTAATTGCAAACATCTAAGCGTCTACTTCATTAACCATAATTTTTCAGACGTACATTAAATTTGCAATGTACTACTTTATATCTATTTTGCATATTTTTAATAGAACTATTAAAAAAAATTAAGGATATTATTTTATTGCACCATATGGTTTTAAAAAATTGATGTACAATAAAATTTTTATTTAAGGATTTATGGATTATGGGGGTGTTTGGTTAATTAGCTTATTGAGCAATTTTAGCTTATTTGGATATAAATAGAGGATTGGGTGGTCAAACCAGCTAAAGATAGTGTTTGGTAAATTAGCTGGTTGAAACAACTTATTGATACGAATAAGCTGTTTTTGAACAAGCTGCTTATAGCAGCGGGTTCAAAATCAGCTGGTCAAATCAGCCACTATAATCAGCTATCAGCTACCAGCTATCAGTCATTTGCCAAACACCCTCTATATAACATGAACATGTATGCCACCCTACCTTACCTAGATCCTGCCCTGAGCCGGATATTGGGTATGATGATGATGATGATAACATGAACATGTAGTGAATGTAAGAGGGATATAAAATGTGTATAACCCATGATAGGTATTGTTAAATTAGGCTGGACTTATTGTGAATGCCAGCAATTATCGGGGAAAATACGAGGTGCACACACTTCACAAGTCAAGGAGATATATGTCATCCCAAAACCATATGGCAATGGGAAGAAGGTCTCCAAATAGCTTATAAAGTGTGCACACCATTTTCAATTTGTCGATGTGGGATAACTCATCCCAACACCCCCCTCACATGCGAACCCCCGTCAAGTTCGCATGTGGGAGTAATCAATTAGGGTAGGAACGCCATTCTTTTCGGACCTACCATTTTTAAATTTTTGATCGAACCATCGGCTCGGATACCATGTTAAATTAGACTGGACTTATTGTCAATGCCAGCACATTGACGGGAAAAAACGAGGTGCACACACTTCATAAGCCAATGAGATATAGACCGTGACAATTTGTCACATAATCTCACTGTGGCCCACTCGTGTGGACACGGGAAACCCGTAGGCTCGAGCCCACAAACCCACGAGTCAAGAGTAGGAGTTACTCCTGGAATATATAAAGTGATGTATACTCCTTGAATATATAAAGTGATGCATACTCTTCTCTTTCTCCGATATGGGACAACTCACATGTGGATAACACATGAACACCACAACACATGCCAAAAACAAATTAAACAAAATAATAGGAATAAAGTACATTACCATTAGTATTACCATCACTACTACGAAGTCTAATTTGACCAGATGACAACCTGTCTTGTGTCTTAACTTTTTCCTGGCCGTCTATTTTAGACATATTCTTATTTACAACTTGTATACCCTTTTGCTAACCCCTCTTATACTTCCTAGTTCCTACACACACCCATGTCACATAATACACATAAAAGAAAAGTTGTTCTTTCACCATTTCAATTCGAGTTAGGATCATCTTTATTACTTAAAATATAATTGAGACTTTATTACTTAATTTAATGGTTAGAACTGCTTGAAGAAAAATATCAGGAATTTTAAAATTTTATTTTTATTCTAAAATAGGTGTCAAAATCTTAACAAGGATAATAGAGAAATCAAAAAAGTAATATAAAGGATCATATCCTTAGTCCTCCCACATATTCTCAAAAAAATTGTGTTAGTATCTATGGTTTATTTAGTTTGTTATATTTGCAAATGGTATAGAAATAAAGGAATTGAGTATAGTGCATTAAAATTGTAGACTATTTAAAAAATATATATAACAAAAGAGAAAATATAAAAAGTAAAAGTGGTCGATAATATTCAAAAAAAATTAAACTAATTCACCGAAACATAAGGAGTAGTATTTTATCTAGGTAGCATAATTTATAATGACATATAATAATCTTTTAATATGAAAAATATAATAAATAATAGAATTAGTCTCTCTCTCAAATTACTTGTTTTATTATACATATTTTATATTTTTTAGATACTACTAGTTTAATAAGACTTAGGAGTTAGCTAGACAAATGATTTTTAATTTCGTCAGCCACAGTTTATTACTTGTTATATCATACATTTTTAAAATTTAACAATATTTCACTTTTAAGTTTCATTATAAAAACTAGTGAAATTTTAGTTTTAGTTATTTGAACATTAAAAAGTAAACATTAAAGAAAATAAATATAATCCCTAAACATATAGGAGTATATATTTATTTATTTATGTTTTTTTTATTCCGATTAATCCCTACGAGCTATAAGTAAAGGAAAAAATTAATCTTTTCATAAACAACGAGAATCAGACCATTATTACAAGCACGAAAGAGAAAATAAAAATGTAATTATATAACTCATGAATAACTTTCACCTTTTTGAGAGGAAAAGGCAATGCAAACAGCATTACAAATTACAAAGCATGAATTGTTACTTTAATTTGTTTTACTAAAATTGTGAAGACTTGACTTTATCAATATTATTACATTTCTCAAGTTGTCATTTTAATTTTTGTGTCTATCTTTATATGCAAACATTTTTTGTTTATGATGATACTCCTAGTTGTCTCATTAACTTTTTAAACTTTATTTAATGTAATTTTCAATTCTGAACATTTTTAATGGTAATATGTTTTAACTTTTAGATTAAAAATAAAGTACAAATTAAAAGCGATCGTAAATAATGTTAAAAAAATAAATGGGACAATTATTTTGTTCGTATTGGTTTGATGAACATAGGTTTGAACTTGTTAATTTATATTTGAACAATCAACTTAAACTAAATAAAAAATTTTGAATTCATACAAAAAAATAATGTCCAACTCATCCAACTCAAATACACCTCCTAATGACATTTTAATTACTTTTTTGACCAAGCATGCGTAGCGCCAATAAATCATGGTGATGAGTATGCTTATCAATTGAAAAATTGCATAATAATATTGTATATATTTGGAACTCGTAAAATATTGGCAACATTTTATTATTATTATTATTATTATTATTATTATTATTATTATTATTATTATTATCATCAACAAGTCTTATATGAATTCGTAAAACAGTTTTTTTATTAAATTCTAAAAAAATTAAAGATTGGGCCATCCATATTAAGTCGTCTCGCGATGAGACAGTCTTGATAAAGAATTTGTCTATTATTATTATTATTATTTATTATTATCCGCTTCATTGGATTACTAGTGTATTAATATTAACTAAATAATTTAACATACGTATATATCGTAGTCATTTTCAAGATTTTTAATTTTATTGTAAATACATTCCTTTCGTTTCTTCTTAAAATACTTATACTATATTAAATCCAGCTAACTTAGTAGAATTGGTAGGTTGAATTTACTATATTAATCAAGCGAATTAGTACTATTTTTATATATAATTTATTACTCCATACATTAAGGTGAAGGAATTATAATACTCCTGCTATAAATTATTAAGAAGTAAGATACTACACTTGAATTATTTATATTCCTTAATTTAGATATAAAATAAATTTACCTAGCTAAAAGTCATTTCTTAAAAAATTATCATATTTTAAACTCTAATTAAATTGAAAACATAAGTAAAGTTTTGTATAGGTATTGAATCAATTACAAAATTCATTACAAATCTACCCAAAAGCCTAATTCTGAAATTTTTTAGATTTTAGTTATCAAATATTTATAATAAGAAAATTCATGTTTTGATTAGGGACCAAAGATTTTCATTCTCCTTAAATAATAAGTATTCAATTTTCGTTATACTCAAAAGACCGGTCTTTTGAGTATATATAATGAAAATTGAATACTTATTATTTAAGGAGAATGAAAATCTTTGGTCGCTAATCAAAACATTCGCTTTTCCTACGGATACTCAAAACAATAGTAATAATTATTATTACTATTATTATAGAAAATAAAATAATTAATTTACGGATAAAGAAATTAACCAAATTGTTTACAAACATGACATCCCTTTATTATTTAAGCAACAAAAATTTGTGTGAAACTTGTATAATAATGTATGATAATTTACAAGTATACCGTATAACGTATACCGTATACATTGAAGTACAAGTACATAAAATTAAACATAGTAGTGTGATAGAATCTCCTTTTCCCTGTAATTAATTAACCGTACCGTAGATTTCCCCCTCCTTTTTGGTATTTTTATACACAAAATGAACAAACAAAAATATTAAAGAGCACTAACCTAAACCATTAAACTAAGGAATAGATAAGAAAGATCATGAAGTATATATTAACTAAAAACTAATTAATCTAGCTAGCGCCTAGCACCATAATTATAATTATAAAATTCTAACACCAATATACGTTCTTTGTCAAACACCTTAACTTATTGAAGTGGTTGATTTAACAATCCAATTTCATCAATTGATTTGACAAACGGCTTAGCTTAATTATTGGAGTGATTGATTTTGGTGAACTAATTTTATCAACTGATTTGACTGGCCAATTTTGAATATCCTGTTGATTCTTATAAATTGCCTGATCCATAGTCAATAACAGCTACTCCATTTAAGAAATATAAGCATCAGATGATTTGACCACCTAACTATCAATTTGTATCAAAATATAGTCTGAACAATCTATTTCGCCAAACACCTTCAATAATTAATAAACAACCATGGTACTAGAGCTAGCATTAATCTTTTGATCATTTCTTCCAAACCGAAAAAAATTATCCCAAATTTTACCAACATTATTCTTCTTCTTTTTCATCATTTTCTGATCATCATACAATGATTTAAACTTATCATTCTCAGCCGCCATTGATTTACTCTTACTGAAGAACAACAACCTTCCATTATGCTGATCTTTATTCTTGGCGGCTCGCAAGTCGGATACTATCCGTCTATGGCGAGCCGCTTCGTGTAAAGGAGAAGCTGCATTAGAAGAAGCGTAAGAAGATTCATAGCTAGAAGAAGATAGTGAGGAAGAAGAAGATGAATGATAATAAACTCGAGCTCGAGCTTTGATCATGGCGGCTCGAGATCGAGAATTATTACTATTTGATGAGATTTTAGAGAGTTTTTCTGATAGACAAAGGGAACAAACACCAGGACATTGACGATGCTTTGGGTGTTTTTTACATTGTTGTTTTCCCATACTTTTTGCTTTTGTTATGGGTTTTAAGGATAGAGATCTTCCCATCATCTTGTTCAAGCTTTTTTAATGGGGTTTAGGGGGAAATTTTGATTATTGGGTAAGTTGAACACGTGAGAATTGAATTCAAAACCTTACCTAATATGATATTGATATTTGTTTCAGCTGAGATAAGACTCAATTTTCGAGTTTAGGAAAAATTGATCATGGAGGAAAAGGTTAAGGTTTTTGGAGATAAGGAGGTGAGGTATATTTATAAGAGAATTTAACACAAGAGCTTATCAACTGAAAGTAATATTTGTTCCAATTGAGATAAGACTCGATTTCTGAGTTAAGGGAAATTTGATAATGGAGAAAAAAACTCAAGGTTTTTGGGGATAGGAAGGTGAGGTATATATAAGAGAATTGAATTCAAGACCTTATCTAATGAAAGTGATACTTGTTCTAATTGAGATAAAATCGAGATCGTGAATTTTAGGAAAATTTGATAATGGAGGAAAAGGGTGAAGGTTTGTGGAGATAGGAAGGTGAGGTATATTTATAAGGAGTAGTAGGTAATAGGCATGTAAATTTCTAAGAGTGTTCAAGTGTGTTTCTAAGTAGTTTCATAATATAAAAAAAAATTAGACTCCTTTTCCACTTTTACTTATTCCTTTGTTGTTTCCTTCTACCCTACTTTTTTGTGTGGTGTTGGTGTTGATGTGGTGTGGATTTCTTTTTGGTAGGACATTTTGATTTGGATTTTTGGGGTTTGAGGATTTGAAAGGTAGGTCAAGTGGCCCTAGTTAGAAGGTAAGTCTATATAGTCCTTTTCCTCTAAAAGTATTCATCTAAATCAAAAAGTTTGACATCGGATTCAAAAAGTATACTAACAACTTGTAAAAAATTATTCACATATGGATCTAATATTAGTTTTTAGATTACTATTTTTATTTATTTTGAGAAAACTATATAAAAAATTTATTTAATTTGAGGTAACTTGTATTCCTTGTCTAAAATTTTAAGAAAAAATATATACAATCAAACTTATAAAAGTTGCATATATGATTTTAAATATGAACATATTAAATATTAAATAGACTTTTATAATGTGAGTATTTCATTAACATAAATTATTCTACTTGAATCACCTAACTTATTGATTTTTGAAATTTGTAGGAAATGATTAGGATAAGATCAGTATTCTATAACATTGATTATTTCAGAGGTAGATATTCAGAGTTAGTGAACATTGTTAAAATAAAGAAGACTAATATTTTTTGCTAACAAGAAATTATATCAGTTAGAGATAGAATTTAATAATGATATGAAAAGGAAAAAAATATAACCTTTTGTGTTTAGGTTAGGACAGAAATCGAAATAATGTTGTTAATTATGAATGAAGGAACATGTAAGATTATATAGAGGTGTGAAAGAAGAGCGATAAAATCATGAGAGTTAAAATAATATATGCATAGCTAAAGACATGAACGTCATATATAATAAGTGCCTATGCACCGCAATGAGGTTTGAAAAAATCAATTAAAAATAAATTTTTTGAGGTTCTATATGATCGTTGCAAAAAAATATCATCAGGTATATTGAAGGGAATTGAATAGGCACGTAGGAAATTGCATTGGTTAAAAAGTGTTCATGGAGATTTTGGCTAAAAAAATTGGAAGGCAGAAAAGAGTATATTTTGCATTTGCACTTTCATAAAATTTGTTGGTTGCTAACATATCGTTTAAGAAGAGAGAATTATTTGGTGACTTTTAAAATTAGTAAATGCAACTCAAATTGACTATTTTTTAATAAGGAAGCTATAGATAGAGAAAATTACTTAACTCGTAAGGTTAAAGTATTATTATAGATGTTTACTTATTACAAGAAACAACAAAGAAAAAGAAAATCAAAGAGGAACAAAGGATTACGGCGATCAAAATAAGATATTGTCAAAGTTTGGTCGAGAAAGTTGTTAAACAAGTTGATTGGAGGATGGCTTTAAATATGCGAAGACTACCTAAAAAAAGATGAAAAATTATACTACACGAATAGATAAGGAGATTTGAGGAGAATTAGGGCCAGTATTTTGGTAAACAAGGATACAACATGGTGAATTTTAATGTTATTTTAGATAGTACTATAATGTTTTTATTTTTAATAGTTATACTTCTTTATTTTATTTGAAAGTTTTTTGAAAGAAGTTTAGCTATTATAAACAATTAAAATAGTATAATTAAAGACTGTATAATTCAAAATTAAAAGTACTCTCTGATTTACTTGTTAGAGCAAGCGCCAAATCACCCTCATGTGGAGGACCTTCGGGATGCGTTGATCGTGCCATGGGTCGAGGAGGATGCTCCATGATTAAGGAACATGCCTAAACAAGTCAACAGCAACCATGATGGTTGGCTCGATCAAGTCGAGCAAATGCAACCATTGTCGAGCAAGGAGTCGAGCAGATTCCAAAGTGAAGATCAGAACCCACTGCAACACCGCTCGACCGGTCGAACGAGCCTCAGCAAAGGAGTCAGCGAGTTTCCGTTCTGTTTGTGCGGTTTATGGGATTTTGTCCCATTTGCCCTTAGGTCTTCTAATATACTTTAAGACTATAAATAGGAGTCTTAGGAGTGTATTACGGAAGGTATTGAGGCAAATATTTGAGAGATACTAGGGCATTTTCCATAAGAGTGCTTTCTTGTATTAGTGCCATTGTTGTGGAGTTTCCCCATCAAAGGTGAAACCTTTATGAGTTAAGAGTGATCTCTTAACTATTGTAAGTTGAGTCGTTAGTGTAATGTTGATTATATTAATGAGAAGATATTTTATTTGAGGAGGAGGTATCCTTTGATACCTCATAAACACTTTGTGATTGTTGTTTGATGTGTCTCTTGTTTACACTTTGTTTTTCTTCTCATCTTCTACCACAGTTCTACCATTTGAGGGTCCTAGACTTTCTCTTTCATTACTATTTAAATTGAGTTATATTCTTATGAATTTTATTAACTAATCACAAATACTCTTACAAACAATACAACATAATTTATTTTAGTCATATATATTTAGTGACATTTAATTTAAATGTCACTATATTATATTTATAATGGTATATATAGTGGATTTAGTGACATTTATTAGACCTATTAGAAGCATAATAAAAAAAATCATACTAAAGCTTTTTGCGAGATAGAATTTAGTGACATTTCTCATATATAAATGTCACTATAGCTTATAGTAACAATTACATATGTCACTAAAGGACAAATAAAGTGTTACTAAACAACTTTATAGTTGAACTTTTTTTTTTTTGAGATAACTTTATAGTTGAACTTAAAATAAAAACCAACAATTATTACACTAAAAATATAAAGGGTAAGTTGTTAATAATAAACCAATCTTTACTTAATCTGTTGAAAATAAACCCACCTAATATATATTCTTAAATAAACCCACATATTAGATATCTTTGTTAAAAATAAACCGATCTACTATAACAATCTTTAAAGTTTCTTTGTAAGTCAAAAATTATGAATAAACTATAGTTGAGTTTATTTTCGACAATTATAGCAAATAGGTGGGTTTATATAAAAATAAACAATAGTTGAGTTTCGTTTCAGCGAATTGAGCAAAAGTTATTTTATTTTTTACAAGTTCCCTAAATATAAATTAGTAACATTTTTTAATGTTACTAAATCCGATGTGAAGTTAAAAATATTGTAGTGAAATTAAGTTTAAAAAACCTCTTATTTAGCCCAAACATAATTAAAAAAACGTTAAAAATGAATGACAGATGTCAGAAATTATATGGAGTGATGGAGTGATTTGTTTGTGTATGATTAAACAAATTCTTGAGGAAAGCGTTGCGGCTTGACTAGTAAACCAAATCAATACTCCTATTTAGGTCGGTGTTGATAATCCGATACGTGTCCAGACTTACTAGACTACTCTATAGTCTCGGTCCCTTCGTTGATAAATTTCTTAAAAAGAATGTTTACGAAAATTTAGACAAATTGAACATTTTATATATTAAATTAATTATTTTATTAAATTATAAATTTGATAGAGAACATAAACACTAAAAAATGTTAAAAGAAAGTTAGTAGAAAATATATGGGGACCAAAAGTCCACACAACTAATAAAAAATGATTTTTACGAAGTTGGTGTAAAACATTTGAGGACTTAAGCAATATAAAAATATTAAAATAAAGTTAGTGAAAGATATATGAGGACCATAAGCATTATTAATATATTAAAATGAGAATGTAAAAGGTTATTTTAGTTACATAAATAAAAAGAGTTTTTATGAAAATTAGAAATAAAACGTTCAAAATGACAAATAGGAATTTTTTTTAAGCTAGGAAGGAAGGGAGTATATAATACTTCCTCTTTCGATTCATTCCAATTGTCCATTTGATATTTACATTTTATCTAATGCACTAATTCAATCTTAATATCTCCAAGTATGCGTATTTAAAATTGATAAAATTTACATCGAGACGAATTAAAAAAATTTCACTGGACCATATCTTAATATCTAAATTAAGAATTAAGAGTGTTTAGTTTTGAATAATGTCAAAAAAATCCAACGAAACATTTGCTTTGAAGTGGAGGAAGTATATTTATGATAGTAGAAGTATTTTGTTGTCTTTATGAGTATGATTCTATTGAATAATAATAGGAAAGAAATTTGTTTTTTCTTGAAAATGTTGATAATAAATAAAGATAAAAAATATATTGGATGAACGAAAGCAAAAAAAAATTAAATTCTTTAAATGCATTTAAAAAGTGATGAATCATTATTTGAAATAAAAAATAATAAAAAATTAAATGATTAATTTAAAATAAAAAATAATATTAAATAGAAGTAAAATTTAGAATGTTTCATGGCTCTTGCTAAGTCAATTATTTTGGTGCAAAATCGAGTTGTTGAGCGCATCTCTAGGCATGTAATTTAACAAGTAGTCACGTCCCAACTTCCAACGCCTTCGTCATTGTAACAAGTAATAGTAGTCAGTTCGTCCTTATGAATAAGTATTATAGAAAAATCAAAAAATAAAAAATAAAAAAAATTAATACTTGATAATATATAAAGTAAGAGATTAATACAAGTAATATTACTGCGAATTAGTATTAAAGAGAATGTGAAATCCATTTTTAAAAAATGTAAATATTTGATATAAATGAAGAGATGAATTCATGTTAGGAAAATTTATCTACAATAATTCAATCTATTTGTGATTTTTCTACAATAATCTCATCTATTGATTAATCATGAATAATCCCAACTTTAAGGGGTATTTGCCAAGAGTAAACTTGGGTAATCCGATGACCTGATTAGGTAATTCACCAAAAAAGTAAACTGAAAATTAATTTAAAATTAGAGAAAAATTTCGAAATTAAACATAAAAAATTCTAAATAGTAAAACAAATCAAATTTTTTTAAAAATTTTTTTAAACATTTTTTCGCCATTTTATTTTAATTTATCTTTTTTTTTTAAAAAATAAAACTTGTTATAACAAGTCATCCGGTCACTGGGTTTACTCTAAGAAAATTCCCCTCAAAGTTGGGATTATTCATGATTAATCAATAGATGAGATCGAATAGATTGGATTATTATAGATAATTTTTCCTTCATGTTATTGAAGTCACGTTGTAATTGTTGACCATGGAAATAAGTATTCACGTGGAAACTTGAAGATAGTTCGAGTCTTTTATATATACTTCATGATCTCTCAATGAATTTACTCTATTTTTCATTTTAATTTATCCTATATTTCATATGTTATTTCATTTTGTAATAGGACCCAATACAACCACTTTTACTATCAATATATATTATCTTTCCTACTTTTAAATATCTCTATCGGACCACCACTTTAACCTACCAAATATAACGTTTTAATTTTTGTGATATTTATAAATGAAACAATTTCATTGGAACAGACTACCGAATGAGTATCAGGATAAAATGGCCACCACTCTTAATAAAAAAAATGAAAAAAAAGGAATATAAATTGCTGATAAGGTGTATCAAGCTACAAAAATAAAGATTGACAAGTTAGAGATAATATAGCATATACAATGAAATCCAAGCTAAAAAGGAGGGCAAATACCAAGTATTAGAGTTAGTAACGTGAATCTCCATAAAAAATGCTCCTCTAGACAAAAAGGGAGGCTCACCAGCCTATAGATTACAAATATTCTTTTGCAAGCTTAACTTAAGTAACTAAATTATTGTGTAGATAAACCTAAAATAATTTCAATTTGAACAAATTTTTTGGTTTGAAGTTTAAATTTTATGTATAACAAATAAATAGCAAACCTATTGATAATTGAATAGATAAATAACATTCTATATCAATTCAAGTAGTATTCATAATTTACGTGTTTTGATATATGAATTAATTCGTGTAACGTAGCTGAATTTTCACTAAATCTATTATAAAATGATAAACAAGTTCTAATTATTTTATTATTATTGCTATAAATTAAATATTATATCATATAATTTACTCTATATCAATTCAATTATTGCTATAAATATTCAAAATAAAATTTACTCTATATCAATCAATTAATATTCGTAGATTACCTATTTTAATTTGATGTATGAATTCATGTAATGTAGTTGTATTTTCACTAAATCAGTTAAAATGATAAATAAGTTTTATTATTTTACTATTATTGCTAAATATTTCAAAATATCAAGTAAATTTTCATAACTATATTTAAAAATTATAGTACTTCATATAATAATGAGATGACTTTTTTTGAAGTTTTAGTTTTGAAATATTATCTCAAATTCTTAAAATTTTCTATAACTAATGAGTTAACTCACCCATCAAAAAAAATGAGTTAACTCAAAATCTAGAGAAATAAATTCCAATGGGAATTTCCTTGGTAGTTGCATTCTTTGTCAATTTCTTAGAAATTATTCACCTTGTTTGGTTCACAAGAAATTTTAATTGACACATGAATTTAGAGCACAATTACTTCACTACAAAAATAAATGATGTTGGTGACTAAGACAGAGGTCGCATCGCAGTCATGAAATCGGAATTGGCGACCAGATAGGGACTAGAGGCCCTAGTCCCATGCATCGCTGTCGCGAAAAGAGTTGGAGTCCCAATCTGGTCACCAATGGCGACTAAAACGGCGTGGTAGGTACCTGGTCGCCATTCACGACTATATCAACAAGTCCCTTTCTAGTCCCCATTCACTTGCTACTGGCGACTAAGTTTGGTCCCCAACACGTCCCCAATTTTTCACTACTGGCGACCAACTCTAGTCCCTAGTGTGTCTTCTTGGTTTTGCTTTTGGCGACTAGATATAGATCCCCACTTAGTCGCCACTATTAAAAAATATTAAAAAATAAAAACGTATATTATTCTTAATATAATTGTTATATTAAGATTAATATACAATTTTATTTTTTATATATATTAATAATATTAGAAAATTTGGATATAATAAACAAAATTTTGGTCCTCGAATAAGATAATTTTAAATACAATTATATAATAAATATATACTAAAAATAAACAAATAATTTAAATACAATTAAAATAAAAATTAAATGTTACAATAATAACATAAAATTAAACTAAGAAGAACTTGGACCACTTCTATTAGACCCCACGGTCCATAATTAACAGGCCCTCGACTAAGAAGATCTTTTAAACGCGCATTTTCATGTTCAACACTGGCTAAACGTTGTTGCAACATATCGAATTGTTGTTGAACGCTTACCCTAGAATCTGTCACTGCAGTAATGTGGCGCATAATCTCAGCTATTTCCTCCTCTTGGAGCATAAATTGCTTTCTTATACGCTCATGATTAGTTCGATCATAGGGGTTCCATTAAATCAATATCTTGGTAAGAATGTTGCCTATCATCTCGATTATTCGACATTTCCACATCTAAGCTGTAATAAGATTAATCCAATTATTATAAAATTTTCATACTATTAATTCACAACTAAAACTAATCTAAATAATATACAATGAACTATGTTAATTTACAACAAACAACAAAAATCCCAAATTGGTTTTCGTTCAAAAAAAAAAAACAAAAATATCAAATTCTAGTACTTCTATATCTGTAGGATATAACCGGATTTTTTATAACCTTAAATATAGCAATTAGAATAATGTGTACATCTTAATATATCAATTAGAATAATTAGACATATCCTAGCCTAAAATTACAGTGTGTTGTACTGTTGTTATAGCAAGATTGCTTGTTCTTGTACATTCATTCAGAAAACCCAGATAAATAATATTCAATTCTCCACCAATACTCTGTTTAAGTATATTTTTCAAAATTAATTAGTATTATTGTAATTAACAAAAATTAACAAGATCAAGAACATAATAGAATGTGATTTTACTTCAATTTGATAACAACGAACCACATTAATTAATTAATTATCATCAGAAAGTTAAAAAATTATATTGCACTGTAAACAAAAGTATCAAATTTCCAACAAAATTTAAAAAAAGGCAATAACAATAAATAAAAAAAACATTACCTATTCAACAAAAATCTTGAAACCACGATTTATCTAACATGAATAGAAATGCAATTAGGCTTGGTTTTATGGTTTTGTAAAAATTAAAAATGGAAGTAAAGAATTTTTTTTGCAGGATGAAGTAAAGAATTAGTTTCATGCTAATTTTAAGAAGAAAATAGTAGTTATTGAATATAATACCACCGCCACTTCCCATAAAAAATTAACCGGTTGTCTAAAAACTAACCTCCAATGTTCCCACTTCCCATAAATACCGCCAATATTCTAAAATAATGCCGCCATTTATTTTTCTTGTCGTTTTACTTAAAATAAAATTATATACATTTAATACTTCTAATTCTTTTAAATTGTCCCATTTAATATTTAATATTGCACTAATTAATTATAAATATCTCTAATTGTGCATAATTAAAAATTATAAAAACTTAATATTAATAAAATTTACGTTGAGACGAATCAAATAAGATCCCACTTGAGTATATTTTGACGTTTAGATCAAGAATAAAATACAAATTGATATACATCTATATTTATATATATTATATTTATATTATATTTTAATAATTAAAATTTTTTATTTTTACTAAGTTAATATAAATACAATTATAATAATTTAATATATGTTGATAAAAATTAATTTTAATATTTCATAACATAATAAAATAATTCGAAAAGTATACATAATAATTAAAATAAATCAAACTAAGATACATAGTAGATAAAAATAAATCAAACTAAAACATATGTCAATCCTCATCACCCGAATCAGTTTCATCATCTTCACTTTTAGATAATATAACATCTTCATCATCAGCTTTTTCTTCATTAACAAGAGATATAAATGCATCGGACTCACATTCAATACATTCCAAATATATTTATCCTTAAAATGTGGAGAATTTGTTGGGGACCAGTTTCAATCTCTTTACAATGTGGAGAATTTGTTGGCGACTAGATAGGGACTTGCATTCAGTCACTATTGGCAACACGATGGGGACTAATTGTTGTAGTCGCCAAATTCCATGATTTAGCGACTTATAGCTTCTGGTAGGAATTGGGTCGCCATTTTTAATGACCCATTTAATTAGGTAGGGAACTTTAGTCACCAAATCAATAATTATTTGTAGTGCTTGTACCCATTGATGATTAAATTTTTACACTTTTTAAAAAATTTAAATTTATTTTCATTACATTCAAACAATTCCTTTTACTTTCTCACAAAATATATCTTTATTACCACATTTACTTTTTTTTTCACCTTACTTATACTTGAGATTAATGTTTCGAATTGAGCATATATGTTTGTATATTAATGTGTTTATTCACGTCAGTAGGACAATTCTGAGTTAGGTTTTCTCGATCGGTTTAAAATTAACTTTTATATTTATATGAATTTTACATAATTTTAAATTTCTTTTAAAATCGGGTTGTAGTTAAATTTTAGTATAAAATCTGTTAAATATCAAATCGTTAATTCTGTCGTAACACCTTGTTGGTATAGCCACTAGGAGTTAGGACGACAAAGCCAACTCAAAGGCAAGCTTTATTGAGACACACCATGCATGCTTAGTTATGCCAATCCATTCAGACAGTTTCCCGACAACTTAAGCACTTTCTTAGAACCTGCTAAAGTACCAACTGCCTCTCTTGATCTCGTAAAATTTGCCTTCTACAAATTTAAATGGGAAATAAAATACTTCATGTAATAATGCAACAATTCGATTTTTAATATTTTAATTATATATTTTAAAAAATTATAAAAATTTGATATTAATAATCTTTACAATAAGATAAATCAAATAAGATCTCATTTGACTATATATAGTTCAACTTATAGATTAAAAACAAATCGTAAATTAAGAGTGATGAATAAATAGGATCATTTATTTCAATGTTGCAACTAATATGGAACGGAGGAAGTAAGTGCATGATTGATATTTCATTTTAAATTACTTACAAGTTACAATATTTAGAATACTGCACATTTATTATCATTATTAATTATTAATTATTAATTTGTGATAAATTTATAATTTATAAGTTAAAACATAGTCAAGCAAGATCTTATTTGATTTATCTTTATGTAAAGGTTATTAATATCAAATTTTTATTATTTTCAATATACTTAATTAAGAATTAAATTAGTGCATTGGACCACGTGAATAGTTAAATGTTGCAAGTATTTTGAAACGAAGGAAGTAGTATTTTATAAGAAAGTGGACAAATATTTAGATGAGAAGAAAATGTAAAATAAATGGGTAAACCAAATCAAATTATAAAAAAAGTGTAGTTCGTAATCAAATATAAAAATAAGGCAAATTTAATTGAATAGACTACAATAAAGTAGGGGCAAAATTGTTTGGAGTAGTTCAAGAATAAGAACTCCTATTTTGTTTAATCTAAACTTGCATGCACATATTCAGGTACGGTGTTTAAAACAGAACCAATGACTTGATATTTACCCGAGTATCTGTTCTTATAGTCAATTTTGATTAGACTTGACTTTAAAAATGGATTTAAATTATGTACTAAAAACTAATATCGACACAAAATGTGATCTTAAATCGACCCGAAATACATAGAGCAACTCTAATTAGTAAATCACATTCATATGGAGGGATTTAATAGGGTGATACTTTTTAAATTGTAATTTGTCTTTTTTTGTTTTGTTATTTTATTATTATTTTATTTGTCTTTATGATGATTTACAAATCACGATAATCGATTAGAATTTTGTAGAAATATTAGTATTTCCTTCATTTTAATTTACTTGCAAGTTGCAACATTTGTTTTTTTTTTCACGCAGTCCGATGCACCAATTCAATACTTAATATCTCTAATTATTATAATAAAAAATTATAAAAATTTGATATTAATAATCTTTGCAATTAGACGAATCTAATAAGATCTCAATTGACTATATTTTAACTAATAGATTAAAAACTAATCACAAATTAAAAGGGATCAATAAATAGTGTCATTTTTATTTATGTTGCAACTAATATAAAACGGATGAAGTATATAATACTCCCTCCTATTCATCATATGTGTCCCATTTGACTTTTCATCAATTTTTAGGTAGTCAAATGGGACCACATGTGTAGGAGAGAAAGTTCAATTTATGGTAAGGTTTAACACATGTGTAAGAGAGAGTGTGCAATTTATAGTCAAATGGGACCACATGTGTAGGAGAGAGAGTCTAATTATGGTAAAAAGAAGGTACCTAAAATTAGAAATGACTCAATAAGACATTTAAGATAACTTAACTTAATATGAAAATGGAACACATGTGGTGAACATTTGCGGAACATGAGCGAGTACTACGAAAATCTGAAATTAATATTACACACTTTTAAAGCTTGGTGCACTAATTTAATTAGGTGGAATTATGAGCAATCCACCACAATAGTAGGAGTATCTTTTTACATCAATTGATTGATTGTATTCGATCTTCATTCTGCAATAGGAGGACTAGGGAATAGGAGTATCTGCACTTTGTTTATTTGAGGGATAAACAACCCACCTAATATAGCACTGCCCTTTTTTTTTAAAAAGAAAAAGTTTAGACAATGAATATGTACCGGAGTTAAAAAATAGAATTTTTTAACTGATAGATATATTATTTTACTGAATAATAAATTTGATATAGAAAAAATAAAGACCATAAACATTAAAAAAGTATTAAAAGAATGTTGGTGGAAAAAATATGAGGATCACAACTATTAAAAATAATGTTTTTATAAAATTAATAGGAAACATACGAACACCATAAGCAATATAAAGATATTTTATAAAATAGTGAAGTTATGTGGGGATTATAGATATTCTTAAAATATTAATTGATGATGAATAATAATGGTATTAATTTTGTCCAAAATTTATGATATATATAAAAAGATTTATTTCGAGAACAAAAAATAAAAAAACATAAAATGGCAAGTGAGAACACTTTTAGTATATACTCCTAATTCATTATTCAACAACTACCTATTAAAAAGTATTTAATTATTTTTTCAAAAAAAATTTAATTATTTATCAATCAATTATCACTTATCGTCTCAAGCGAATAACCTATCAGTTGGGTAGATAACCTAAACTTGCAATAATTCCTAATTAATAACCGTGATTCGTAAATCACCTCAAAAAGATAACAAGAATAATACTCCTAATAAAAAAATAAAATCAAAAAAGATAATTAAAATCTCAAAACTCCTACTATATTCTTACCACGTAAGGATGACTTATTAACTTTACAAATCACCGTTATTTACTAAGAACTCCTCCAAAAACTCTTCTAAAAGTGAGCTGTAGCTAGTGTTATGGCTTTGAACGTACTGTAGTGCGTACATTCATAGTACTTTCCCGTAGGTATGCCACTAACTCTACAACTGTCCCACCACCCTCTAACAGTTTCAAGCTAATTATACTCCCATTTAATTATTGCATTCTACGTACTGTTTTATTTATTATTATTAGTAGTAGTTTGAAGAATACGACTATACGAGTATATTCATGGCCAAATACTTACAAGTTACAACCAAGAGGGACTATTTTCTTTTTATAAAAACTACTCCATTATTAAAGCCCCACTTTGATGGGATGAGAAATTGATTATTTTCCTATATTCAAAAAAAGAAAATGATTATTTTCCTTAGTCCCATTCAAAATGCAATATGTATGTTAATTGGGATAAAAGTTGATCGGACATGTAATTTGATCTAAACCTAACTCAAAATAAAAAGGTTTGAGTTGAGACTTTTTAATCAATTAATTAAATGGGTCAATCCGATTAGATCTGTTTATTAAATGGGTTAACTTAAGATCAATAATTTAAACCTGAAACCAACTTATATAACTCATCTAATTGAACGAGTTTATACTGAGTTAATTCACTAAGTATAAACAAAACTTAATTCATTTAATAACATCCTATATCTCATAGTAATATATATAAAAAAAAACTGTAATATCCAGGAGAAAAATGCAGTAAATGCGAAAAACCATAAAATGAAAACAAAAATCTTAAACGGGTTAAGTTGCTTGAAATTAGACAGACCATATTTGTTGTCGATCAATTGTGGGTTGGGATGTTTAACCCAATAAACATGTGACAACCTAAACAGGACAATAATTTCTTAGGTCGGAGGTTGCTCCGAAATTAGTTCTTCCATGTGTATTCCTCCAAACTTATAGTCCCTCCTATTCAGCCTAAATGTCTCATTTAGTTTTTCACACTTGTCGAGGCAACATTTTAACCCTTAATATCTCAAATTATTCTTAATTAAAAATTGTAAAAATTTGATATTAATAATCTTTGTAATGAGACGAATCAAACAAGATCCCACATGTCTATGCTTTAATTTATAGATTAAGCGTAAAATACAAATTAAGAGTGATGAGTGAATAGTGCCAAAAAACTAAATGAGACATTTAGACTGAATAGGAGGTAGTATAACACTTTGGCGATCCGGATCGGACAAGCAATGACATGAGTTGAGCTTTCGTATGCTATGATGAACTCATTGCTTGTTATTTTACCTATATGTTGCTTTGTACTATATGTCTATGACGTGTTCTTGTTGTGTGTTGTTCTTTGGAACCTGCGATGATGTTGTCACACTAATAGGTAGTAGATTAATTGCAGGTGGGCATAAAATTGTGAGGTGGACTTCTAGGAACCTGTTGATATGATACACCCGTTTTATTTTTGTCTTGAACTTTTGTTATTGGTCAATTTTATTTTAATATGTACATCAAATGCTAGATTTCTTTAGTCATAACTTGTATGCAAAGTTGCCAAGGAATGAATTCTGGTCAGAAAGGGTGTCATTTTTAGGACATTTTGTATCTAAAGAGGGTGTTTTAGTAGACCCTACAATGGTGGAGGGTGTACGGTTTTGGTCGTCACTTAAGAGCTTTACGAAAGTAAGGAGCTTTTTAGGCTTTGCTGGGTAATACCAGTGATTCGTTGAAGATTTTCCGTATCGCTCGACATATGACTTCTTCAATGAAAAAGGAGAAAATATTTAAATGTTAGAGGATTGTGAACAAGCTTTCATGACTTTGAAAGAACGGTTAACTACGACGTTTGTTCTCACTCTACCTAATCCCAAATTGGATTACTTGGTTTATAGTGACACATCAAAGAAGAGTGACACATCAAAGAAGGATTTGGGATGTGTGCTTATGCAGGACCGCAAGGTTATCGCAACAATTGAAAATGCACAAGGTTAAGTATCCCACTCGTGATTAGGAGTTATTTGTTAGATAAGATGTATCAAAGCCTCAAACTTATGTTTTGGTGGTTTGGGATGAAGAAAGATATTGTTTGATTTGTCTCGCGTTGTTTGACTTGTCAAACGGTTAAAAGTAAACATAAACGATTAGGCGTTTTACTTCAACCGTTAGAAATCCAGTGTGGAAGTGGGACAATATATCAATAGATTTCATTGTGGGATTACCTCGAACGAAGTCGGATAATGATGCATTGTGGATAATAGTGGATCGTTTGACAAAGTCTGCACGTTTCACTCACATGATCTGTAGGTGGGTGATGAATCAGTTAGCACGGGCAACATGTACCCGGTTACATGGCGTGCCCCGTAGGATCATGTCAAATTGAGATACGAGTTATTTGTCACATTTTTTGACATCGTGACAACAGGCTATGCGGACTATACTTTGTTACATTGTACGTAGTTTCACCCGTATATAAATGGGCAGACAAAGAGGATGAATAAAATCTTGGAGGACATGCTGCGAGTTGTTGCCATGGAATGACAAGTGCCTTGGGATAAAGATTTAGATCTACACAACTCGAAAAATGGAAAGGCTTAGACAACAAATTTTCCTATCAATCACCAAATAAAAAAGTTAATTGAAAATTAGGTAATTTACGAAAAAGTAAATTGAAAATTGATCTAAAATTAGAGAAAAATTTTGAAAATTTTGAAAATTAATTTAAAATTAGAGAAAAATTTCCAACTTTAGGGGTATTTTCCTAAAGTAAACTTGGGTAACGTGATGACCTGCTATAGTAGGTAATTCACGAAAAAGTAAATTGAAAATAGATTTAAAATTAGAGAAAATTTTTGAATATTTACATAAAAAATTCTAAATAATAAAAAAAATCACAAATTTTTTTTTAACATTTTTTTCGATGTTTTATTATAATTTATCTTTTTTAAAATAAAATAAAACTTGCTATAACATGTCATCCGGTTGTCGGGTTTACTCTAAGAAAATACCCATCAAAGTTGAGATTATCAATAGGTGGGCTTCTTGTGAAAAAATCATAAATAAGTTGAATTATTCAAGGTAATTTTAACTTTTATATATAATGTCAGGCATTTTAATAGGTTTATTGATGTCATTTTTAGATATATAGTAATATCAATCATCAAAAGTAAATTTCAGATTGATGATTAAAATCCACAAGCATGGTAGAGAAAGACCATTCAAAAACAAGAACACATAGAAAACCATTTAAATTATTTTTGTAAGATTTAAGTTTAGCGTCACTATTTAAGATTTTTTGTATTATATGGTAAATTTGATTATAATTGGAAGTCCTCAAGTTAAGAAACAACAAAGATAACAAGATTTATCTAAAAGAATTATACTTCATGTAATAGACGAATCCATGAATGGATTGTAATTAATTTATAAGACAATTTAATTCCTCATGTTTAAGGTCATGTACACAAATAATTAATAAACAGCTTTACTTTTTGGATTGTAATATACTTTTCATATGTTTATTATTACATATCTTCAAAAATTGTATTTATATATAGCTTTATACAAAATACTGTGTGCATTGGAAGAGTTTTTATACTAGTAATATATACTTCTTCCGTTCCAGTTTACTAGTCCCATTTGACTAGTCACGGATTTTAAGGTAGTAGTGGGGTCCATGTAAAAGGTGGTAGTTGGGTATTTTAATTGATTAAATTAATTGTAAAGGTGGTAGCGGAGTATTGGGAATTGGAAAAGTGGGGGTATTTAGGTAAGAAAATGATAGCCAAAAAAGGAAATGGGACAAGTAATGTGGAATTGCCAAAAAAGGAAATGGGACAAGTAAACTGAAACGGGGGAGTATTACTTTTTGGAGTGTATATTTATAGAAGAACATATGGAGAAAACTAAAATCACTTTATAGATCTTTTGACCGTACAATAGTTATTTGTACTCCCGACTAAGATTTTCTTCTCTTAACCATGGATTACAGATAAAAGGGAGATAAAATTTAATTCTTTATCCAACACAATGTGATGATTTACTGAACAGAACAAAGAAGATGAAGAGTGTGGTTCTATTATGACTTTAAACTTACTATAACACAGTGTAATGAATATACTCAAGAAATCAAGATATAACAATACAAATTCTATGTGATACGTTACTCACACATTAGTTGAATAACCCAACAAATAACCCAACAACTACAATTTTTAGCATATGACCTCCTTGTTTTGAGATTATCTCACCAAAAGACGATCTCTCACAACAACAATTCTTAATTACTTAAGACTCTACAACTATACGATAGGAGTTCTACTTCTCCCTCAAATTCTATAATGAATTAAGATAATGTTCAAATAAAACAAGTTAAAAATGCTTAACTCAAATTTTAACATATTATCAAACATCTAAAATAACTCGATGAACCCATTTCATTAATAATTAATTCTCGAAAAATCAATTAACACATTTAATTAATTAAATGGTTACTTGATGAGTTTTAGGCAAGTTTTACGTGCCCTAGTTAATTGTTCTATCTTTCACTCACTCCAATATTTCTCAATTCTCCCTGCACAACGGATACCCTGCAATTCTCTTCCTTCCTTCCTCATCCAGTCATCCTTCATTCTTCACTCACTTTCATCAATCTCTCACTCGTCTCTTTCTACTTTCCCAATTTCCTCATCTCTATAATTCCAATTTCAAACTGAATTAGAATAAGGGTTAGTTCTTTAATTCAATTACGTCATCTTAATTTGCACGAATATAATTTTTCAAGTTTTAATTTTTGATGATTTCTAACCTTTTTTAATGTCTGCATGCTTCAGGTTTTTCAGATTCAATTTGGGTTGGTCTTATTTTGTTCTTTCATCTTCAAAATTTATAGTGAATTTATTGTTTGATTTGGGTTTTGAAGGGGTTTAACGTTAGGGTTAGGGTTTTTGGGAGTAGGCTAATGGTGGTGGAGGTTCAAGAGCAGGAAAGGTAATGGAAAACGCGGAATTAGATGAACCAGATAAGAAAAGACCTCATTTGAGCATTAATTCTCCTCCCATGGCTCGCAACTCCATTCTCTCGCCTGATAGCAAATCGGTATTTCTTTCTCCTTTTATCCATATTCGATTAGTTTTGATCGAATTGCTTAAAGCTTTCAGTTGTTGGTAATTTGGTTATTAAATAATAATTAAGAGTTTCCAGTGATTATTAGTTATATCCAGTGGTTATGATTTTATGAATGTTTTTACTATTTATGCTATGGTAGTCTGTATTGCATTGTTTATTAGCCTAGGTTGCACCGAGTTGGGTTTGGTGACGAAAATGGAAAAAATTGAAAATTATAATGAAGCAGGCATATACCACTTAATAAGTGAAAGTACTATGTATTTTCTGGGGTGCGAGGAGTGTCAAGTAAAGTACACTGTATGTGTTTATATATAATTTATATGAGAGGTGTTGTAATGTAGCTGAATTTATGTGAATTTATGTGAAATTGGGACTTGAGAGTAAGGATTGTTTGGCATTTTGATACTGCTACTATATTATGTTCGGGTTGTGGTATACTATGCTCCAAGATTTGGCTATTGATGTTTGTTTATAAAGAGTTTGATGTTTACCAACTCACCTGAATCAAAGCAGTTGGTTATATTTTGAACCGAAATAAGGTAGATCACCTTTTTGATCTTCGGTATGTTAGAAGCAAAACTCAGGCTTTGGCTAGTGGATTTTCTTATTTGTTTTGAAAGACCCATTTTTATTGATTTCCTTTTCCAGAAGAATTGTCCTTCTGTGATTTGTTTCCTTGTTTTTATTGTGTTAAAAGGGGTTGCGGTGAGGATTGCGAATTCTTTTTTTTGTAGAAGACTAAAAGCAAGATCTTGCACTGTTGCGCGTGCTGTGACATGCTCTGCGGGAACAATAATAAGTACTACACAATTATTTATGAAAGATGCCAAATCTCAACAATAAAAAGGAAATAAGAACAAAAATGAGTGTTTTCCCTTTCTGATTAGTGAACACTTGCGTGATTTGGCATTGTTTATGAACATGTGTGTGGTACATGTTTTGCTCACTTTGTGGCCATTGTTGTGTGATATGATAAATTAAAATAAGTGTAGTATTCGTTGTAATTCAAGATCTTTAGAAATACTTTCTTAATTTGTAGTTTAAATTTTTTGGTACTTTTTACATAATTTTTATTAGAATTCGATATCGAAATAGAATTTCAATGGCTGATATGTTATTTGAAAGTCTACCTCCTTTTAATCACATGTGATGCCATGTCATTTCAAAGAATGACAAGTTCTTTGGCATTTACGTAGATGTTTTATACCTACCTTATAGACCAGCCTTTTCCCATCTTTTTTTTCTTAGTATCCCTATTTTCTTGTGATTATACGTCCTGGCTCTCTTGTCTTTCCTGGTGTTTTATCCATATGAACTAGACGCACTTATATTTCTTTTACCTGAACTAGACTACACATTACATGAGCAATGCGTGGAATGTATATTTGTTAATTAACTACTTAAATTTTATGTTGATTAACATCTCCTTGTCACCTTCCGACCTATCTCCCCTTTATGGAGGTTGACTCCAGTGCGGTCCTACCATTGGTTCTCGTTTACTTGAACTGCTGGCGACATCCTTCTTGTCCCAATACTTAAATCAAAATCACATGGTACATAATTACAGCTTTCCAATCATTGGTTTTCTGTTTACAACGCTCCTAATCTGATGTACCAAAGTAAATGAGGTTGTGAAAATTACTATATGCCAACTGATGCATAAACTCATTGTCATAGAATTTTGAGATTCTTATTTGCGACAAGCTTGTCTTTGAGGATGGGAATTTGTCTTAGAGGGCATCTATGAATAGCTCTTTCACTCTTTGTCTATTGCAGGTTGATGCAGCTGTCCTTCAATACCAAAATCAAAAACTTGTACAGCAACTAGATGCCCAAAAACAGGAATTGCATGATCTTGAAGTTAAAATTCAAGAATTAAAAGAGAGGCAATCTTCTTACGATGATATGATAACAACTGTGAAACACTTATGGAACCAGGTTACATACTAAATCCTGTTAGTTTATATCTTTTTAGATTGGTGTCTCTGCTTTTACTTCTATTTGCTTACGTGGTTTGATGTTCTTGTGATGTAGTTGGTTGATGATTTAGTTTTCCTTGGGGCTAAAGCTGGTGGAGGCCTAGATGTTTTGCAAACTTTAGACTCTGAAGACTTTTCTAATGGTTGTCTTAGCTAATTGAATCTGTGATCCAACTGAGATTTTTTTGATTCTTACATCGACATTAATTTGAATTCTGCTTAGGCTTAATGTTTGCTTTGACTGAAGATTGACTCAAATTCCTTTTAGGTTCAATTGCTTCATGTCCTGCAGAGGAAACTTTTCTCTGCAGTCTTCTAAAAGTTGAATCTATTGGGTGCGCCGGGGAAGATAGTGGTGTTGAATTTATTGAAGGTATCCTCGCCCAGCGCCAATCTTCAATTGAAAAGTTACTTAAATGGCTTGAAGACTTTATTGATGTTCAGAAAAAGAATATTATGACTGTCTCTCAGGAATTACATGAAAAAGTTTCTACAGAAGGTATTAAAGATAAATTTTGGATATTAATTACTATACAGTCTGTACTTCGGTAGCTGCTATAGTTATTGTTGCATTTGATACCATGGACATTTTCCAATTAAGCACTGTCCTTTTCTTTTTTTACTGTTGTAGATAATGCAGATGCTATCTTTAAGTTGAATAAAGTTGAAGAGATGATGGCAGATGAGGCTAGAAGTCTTAAAGCTGTCATTGATGGTCTACATCAAAAACACTCGGTGTATGCTGATAAAATCCAGAGCTACATGCAGAACCAGCCAGCTGATGAAGCTGAGATTAAACATATCAGTGGTCAGTAGGGCTCTCTTCATTTTTGGCCCTTAGGAATGTTCGTGGATGTTGAAATTAGGAGTAGTATGTACTGTTATTTGTTTTATTGCTCTGTTTAACTCTTGTTTCTTCTCCTTCTCAATGTGTTATAAGGTGAGGTAGAAGAATACATGGCTGAGCTTGAAGATAGCAGACGAAAGCTTGTGAATTTGAGAATGCAGAAGAATTTGGTGTCTGGGACTTACAGCCCGACCTCTGTGGTTGTAAATGGAGCCTTGTCTTCCTTGAAGCCACCTGATAGATCAATGGGTCTGCAGGATCTGAAAGACTCAATTGAAGAAGCTGAGGTACGTAGCCTTTAAGTGCATCCTTGTTTAGACATAAAAAGGTGTACACATGTGGCCTGTCTTGAAATTGTAATGTGTATTCATATCAGTTTGTAATAACATATAGCAGTGGTGCAGATATTGGCAGCTGATCGTCTTGCTGAGCTTGAGGATGCACGTGAAGACATTTCAATCCTGTCGAAACAGATGGAAGATGTGGAGGTCTGTTAAATCAAACAATGACTTGTGTGCATAATCAACTTGTTCATACACTGTTCTTGCTAGGTGACTCCTTAAAAATTGTTATATAAGAATATTTTCCAAGTGCAACCTAAGTTCATATTTATGAGAAGTACCAAATTTTTTTTTAAAAAATTAATATGTATTTATTATTGTTATTATTAAAATTATTATTATTATATGTATTTTCTGCTGAATCAATTTGGTATTTCCATCTTAATGACCTCTCATAATTGCTGGTTTGACTTCCATTCCTTTTTTGCATTTAACTTAAAAAACATTATTTGGATTGAGTTAGTGAACCAATTGCTTAAATTCTCCAAATTAACAAAAACCCTAACAAGAACTTTTCTCGCCGCAATCTTATCTTTTGTCTTACAGCCTAAAATCTCCTATTGAACCTCCAGCACAGCTATGGAAAATTCGTCCAGGGGTTAAATCAACTCCATTATTTCATCCGTTTTTCAATATATCTTCTTTTCCATAGTTCTTCCCTTTCTTCGTATACCTCTTTCTCTCTCTCTCAACTTTTCATTCAAGTTTTTCTTTATGTGCTGAATTCCCATTATATCTTTGAATGTCTATTGATATTTGTAAGTTGTCGTATAGTAAGATATAGTTTCCCTCATAAATCACTATCTAGTGCGTTTTTTTAAATCTTAAACCATTATTCAATTCAAATAATTGAAGTATAAGCAACGATTGTTTTTCATGTAACCTTTGATTTTGTTTTGATGCCATTAATGATATTTTAATATGCTATAAATTGCTGATTTTTAAAAATATAGTTTTATTAATGTAGATGATATTCTCTACAATGAGTCAATTGCCCGAATATGTTTTAATCGTTTTGTTTGACGGAAGTTGCTACGCTACAAATCACTATGAATAGAACATAGGGAGGGAGGTTTAGGAGAGATAAATGTTTGCTGTTTTGGGCTGAGTATATTTTTATGGGGAGGGAGTGTTAATGAATTGGTATTCAAAGTCAAATGGAAAAACTAGTTTATAGAATATTTTTGCATATACAGGTCAAAATTGGGATCGTGGTTGTCAAACCACCTTACAGTTAGTTTTGTCCCTAATTATTGATCAAGGTAATAAATTTTAAGTAGTTGATTCTTAAAACTCTCGAGAATTTCTTATGCTAAAAAAACATAAAAAGGCTGTAGTTGCCAACTACCACAGCAATAGTAGAAACTCAAGATGGCTTTAGTTAACAAATGTCTTATCCTGTAAGTATTTGGAATGGACTGTATTTTCTACTTCATATGGATTAACGTGATTCATTCGTACATTCGTTGCAGAGCGAAATAAAAGATGATAAATATGTTTACAGTTCTCGAATGTATACTTTACTGAATGATCAACTCCACCATTGGAAAGCTGAATTCATGCGATACAAAACTTTGACAGAATCTTTGCAGGTGATGTCTACTTCTGTTTTTGTGTTTGTTTATCTATGCTTGTTCACTTGTTCTGATAGGGTATGCTTCAGGCAGAAAGGTCTTACCTTATTAGAAGAGAGAAGGAACTTGAATCAAAAACAGAATCAGCAGAGAACGCAAAAGTTGCTATTAATAAGGCTGAGGCCAGAGTTGAGGAGCTAGAGCTGATGTTACGAAATTCCGTTATTGAGAAAAATGAGCTTGAGGCTAAAATGGAGGAAGCTGTTCAAGATTCTGGTAAGTTTAGCTTATTTGATCGTGGATGTACAACTTTATATCTGTTCACGCTCTAACACCTGAAAGTTCTCACAGGAAGGTCAGATATCAAAGCTGAGTTTAATGTGATGACCTCTGCTCTGTCAAAAGAAATGGAAATGGTGGAGGCTCAATTAAGTCGATGGAAAGATATTGCCGAGGAAGCTTTGTCCTTGCATGAAGGAGCAGAATCACAGAAGGCTTTGTTAGTTCAAAAGGTGCAGCCCCATAATATTCTGAAAATGACACTTTTTGCACATTACTTGGTTGTCAGCCAAGATGTCACTCACTCTTCACTCTTATGTGCTTCACTTTCCACATATACTGAAGAGAAACAAAATAATTTGTTTAAGGATGAAGGAAATACGTGCACATGGAGTTTCAGTGATACTTATGGATTTTAATTTATTAAGTACTTCTACACAGGACAAAATCTTTGTCAAAGAGACTAGGTTCCTATGGATCTATTCCTTTTAAAATAGTGACTAGTATCTTGTACAATTTCTTGAAGACAGGACTATCTAATGTGTTGTATTTTCCTTGGTTTTTAGACAAGTGAAGTGAAAGCCGTAGGAGATAAATGTGCTCAACAGATGGCAGAAATCAAATCTCTTAAGGAATTGGTGAGTCTTTGTGCGAGTAATGTTTTCTATCATTTTATTGGGGGTGGGTGGGTCAAAGTGAATTGATGTAGTGATTATGATCATGCACTTTAGTTTTTTTAATGCTTAGTTTAACTTACAAATATGGTGAACATTGCAGATTGAGAAGCTGCAAAAAGAAAAGTTAGAATTGCAAATATTTGTTGATATGCTTGGTCAGGGAAGTTACGACAATAGGTATGTTGGTGAGAACTTTCGAATTTTTGAAATGCTATATGATTTTATGTGGGATGGCTTATATGATCCGTTTTAGTTTACAATTGTGATCTATGTGATTCACCCTTACAATTAGAAGCGTGCCTAGGATTGTATAGTTTGTACACCTATGTACATCTGACAATTTCAAGTACATGAATTTCTGGTGTAAAGGGGAAGGCAAGCCTAATGAATTAATAAAGGCTAGTTTGCTCCAGATACGTCTGATTGGTCGAATTCCTATGTTACTTGAACTCGGTTACTGATGTTGGTTACTGGTATGTGTTCGGGTGTCGAATGTCTAAATATTCAATTTTACGCCTAAAATGAAGTGTCCAAGTGCCATACTAATGTCTGAGCATTAAGGTTCGGACACGGGTACGTGAAGCAAAATAAAGAGTTCGAGTAACATAGTCAGGTGAAGAAAACCTTTTACTTATTCTGGACACTATTATGATGCTTAGAGTGAATATTGAGCTATACAAAGAATACCATGCAAAAGCCTTTTTCTCAAAAGATGGTGTTTGAGTGTTTCCTTCAACAACATTCCATTATCCTTTTGCCACCAAGTGCTTGTCCATTACCCCAAGATGGTGTCTCATACATCAACCATAGTTTCAGCACTTGTGCTCATCCTTAAAGATTCTCTTCGTCTATTCTCTTTTTTTGAAGGGTTGTCAATTGGAATTGCTGTTGAAGAATTAGGTTCAGAACAGCAAAAATGCCAAATCCTTATTCCAAAAGATTGGGGTTTGATACATGAACCAATATATCATTCTTAATGGTTGTCCAAATGTTTTCTTCTTCAATATGTTGATGTGATACGTGATCAATATTATGTGACACTGATTGACTTCTTTTTTTTTTGTTTTGAAATTGGGAATTAACTTTTACCTCTTGTCTGTTATGTTTTCTCCTGTTCTACTACACGTGCATATGATATACTTGTTTTTTTTTTATGAAGAATCTGAATTCTAACTTTGTAGAGATCTGATGGAAATCCAAGAATCTGAACGAAGGGCTTGCACTCAAGCTGAGATGTTGAAACATGCTCTTGATGAGCATAATCTAGAGCTCCGTATAAAGGCTGCTAATGAAGCAGAGGCTGCCTGCCAGCTCCGTCTCTCTGCTGCAGAAGCTGAAATTGCTGATTTAAGAGCCAAATTGGATGCTACTGAAAGGTTTGAACTATGTACAATTTTAATTCAGGATCTAGTTTGGTGAATTTTGGATTTATATATTTATGAGTTCGAACAATTAGCCGGAAGAATTTAGCAGGTAGAGGTAGAGGTGTTTCCCAATGGAGGGGATGAAGGAGGTTATCCCATCTCAGAGAATGGTATGTAGGTGTAAATTTTGCAGTTGTAACCACCCTCCTTGTCCAGAATTCTGAGCCCGATAGTTAGATATTGTAAGATTCTGATGGTAATGGATAGTTAGATGCTATAAAATAGTATTGCATTAATTTGCATACCTAGAACCAGTGTCACATGATTCACTAACCCCATCGCAAAACGCAACAAAGGAAAGCAAATTATGTCGGTTTTGGGATTTTTTTCCGTCATTTTGAGCGAATTGTGAATTATAAAGCAAATCAGCTGTGCATAGCACCCATATGAAGTTTTGTATGGTGAGCAGGTGTAGTATTTTGAAAGATTTTGAAGGATGAAGCCTTGCTTCATATTTCAAAAACAGTTTATCTTGACTTCAATTGACAGAGGCATACTGCAGGCTAGATGGTACAAAGCAGACTACAAAAATGAGAATTTGGCATCTAACTTAACGCTGTTTAATTTCTAAGTACTGAATGATAAACTAGTTTAAATATTTTTATTCTCTTGGAAGTTACAAGCTGTCTATCTGCAGGGATGTCTGTGAACTGACGGAAGCAATAAAAATAAAGGATGCAGAGGCAGAAGCTTATATTTCTGAAATTGAGGTTCTCATGTCTTTCCTCTTATCTCTAAAAAATTCCAGTAATCAAAGTATTGCATTTGCAGTTAGCTTTTTTGGAAAACGACTTATTTCCCGCCCTCTCTAATGGCTTCTATTTTTCAGATCATTGGTCAAGCTTATGAAGATATGCAGACACAAAATCACCATCTTTTGCAGCAGATCAGTGAAAGAGATGACTATAATATCAAGGTATAATGCTAGTCTTGTCCGTTTATGACTGAAAGTCATTCTTTTTTTTCTTTTTTTTTTGTAATTTAATGCATTGACTAACATGCTATTGTGCTGCATTTTATTTATCAGCTGGTATCTGAAAGTGTGAAGACAAAACAATCTGTGAACACACTCTTATCTGAGAAGCAAGCCTTGGTTAAGCAATATGAGTTAGTTAATGCGTCACTAGAATCTCTTAGAGGCAGGATTTCAAACAGCGAAGAGCAGGTGTGCGTTTGTAGTTTTTTAATGTGATTTTTTTGTAGGTTATTGTGCTTAAGAAATGATTTAATTATTTGCAGATGAAAAGTATTATGTGTGAGGCCTTGAACCACTGTCAGGAAGACAGACACCTCATTGCTAGTCTAGAGAGAGCAAAATGGGAATTGTTGGATGTCGAGAAGGAGTTAAAATGGGCGAAATCCGCGCTTGCTTCATCTGAGAAGGAATATGAGCACATTCAAAGGAAGACTGCTGAAGTCCAAAAGGAATTGGACATGGAAAGGTAATAGCATGGTTTCTTAATCCTATGTCGCACATGGTATCTTAATCCAAATTTTCGGAAGTATCTTATCTTTTTTAAAAAAACCTATCATTAAATTTTTTAAAATTCATATACACAGAAAGTATATTTGTTGTGATTAATTCATGAATTAATTAAGGAAACGTATATTTGTTGTGGAAAATTAGTCTTGAAACAAAGAAGCTCGAGGAGGAGCTCAGAGAGTGGAACGAAAAGGTTGCTCAGATGACTGCTGAAACAGGGGAGGCTGCAATCCAGAAACTTCACGAGGAAATAAAAGAGTGCAAATCTATCCTCAAATGTGGTGTCTGCTTTGATCGGCCAAAAGAGGTAGGCTTCTCATCATTGACCCGTCATTTTTATTTTCTTTATATTTAGAAGTATATATTATATCATTTTGTTGAGCAAGAAACTATTTTATGTAGGTCGTCATTGTGAAATGCTACCATCTTTTCTGCAACGCATGTATACAAAGAAACCTGGAAATTCGTCATAGAAAGTGCCCTGCCTGTGGCACCCCATTCGGGCAGAGTGATGTTCGATTTGTAAAGATATAAAATAAAAAAAGCTCATAAATTTCCAAATGGTTTTTTTGGGTTACAAATAATCCGATGTTTTATATGATAAAAGTACACTACATACTTGTACTTGGCTGCGTAAGTAGCCATGCTCCCGAACCCACATTGTAAATAGCAATTAGCTTAGCAAACCCGTCATTAGAAACTACAATGATATTTCCTACAATGTATCATAGGATAGTTGTACGTTATGCCCTTAATTATGTAAGCGTAAAAGAATATTACATCTTTAGTTCATTCTTTTTCATAGTTCATTAGATCGGAAATTTCTCAATGGCAACATCTCTTCTTGGGAAATCTTTTCAAGTTCATTCTATCTTTTGATTTCATGAATGTTTTCGGGAAATCCTGTAATCATGCTGTCACAAGTTATGGGTATAATATCTTTCTCTAATATCCTGTTTGGGTATGGCCATATGGGCATTCAAGGTCTTGATCCAGATCCGAACCCAACCTTTAACTTGAACCCTAATTTTAGTGAAGTCCGTACATTTTGATATGGTCCAACTATGATGAAAAACTGTTATTGGTGCCTTTCAGTTTTGATGGCTTTAATTTTGCCTGACTTGACTCGGACTAGGACCACCAACGGGACCTCATTGCTCCAACCGTTCTTTTCCATTCTTAACTTTTATACTCTTATTACTATTCTATCAATTTAATTCCACCTTTTTTTAAAAAAATTTTTTGACAGATTGTCTACTGTCTAGTATGAGGTCGTTTCGCCATAAGATATAATCAATTTATTTTTCTAATCGATTATTTTAAGATTGTAGTAGTCACTAAAAGGTTATATAAGTGGTTATTTTAAAAAAAAAAATCATTTTAAGATATATTTGATCACTTTAAAAAGACTGTTTTATTAGGTTATAAGTGATCAATTTAAGACTAAAAGTGTACATTGGGCCAACCTTATAGAGATCTTCTCATGACTTGCACTTTTATAATTCTCATTCTTATTATAAGAGTAATTCGCTTTTCTTAATTTTTTACAAATTGCTAATGGTGCAATTTTCATGAGATGGAAGGACTAAATGTATTCATCATGTATAAGTCTTTTATAAGTTGTGGCATAATAATTCTTTAAATCTTATTTAATACGTTTAATTTAACAGCAGATCTTGGGTAAGACCGTCTTAGAATAAGACGCGGCCCAATATGGAGCCCATCAATTTTTTTCCTTTTCTTGGGCATTTTTCAATTTTACTCTGGTATCAATTTTGACCTTAAATATATCAATTTCAACATAAAGTGGTACTTGAATATATCAATTAAAGTAAAATTTTCAATTTGAACCTACAAGTGATCAATTTTAACGTTAAAGTGATCAATTTCTACCTAATATAATTGACAGTGATAAGTATTAAATTGTATGTTATGTATTTCATTTATTTTGTTTATAATTGATATAGTTAACATCGTAACAAAAACAAGATAATGTCATAATTGATGCATGTTTGGTAGTAATTGACAGTGATAAGTAATGAATTGTATGTTGTTATGTAGTTTATTTATTTTGTTTATAATTGATATAGTTAACATCATAACAAAAACAAGATAAAGTCATAATTGATGCATGTTTGGTGATAATTGACAGTGATAAGTAATGAATTGTATGTTGTTATTGAAATTTTTACATTAATTGATATGTTTAAGTACTACTTTACGTTGAAATTGATATCTTTAAGGTCAAAATTGATACCTTTAAGGTGCAAATTGAAAAATGCCCAGAAAATGAAAAAAACCAAAAAAAAAAATCTAGAGCGCGTGTAGTGCACGCGCCTGAGAATGGGCCGGCCCAATGGTAGTCTTATTCTAAGACGATCTTACGCAAGTTTTTGTGTTAATTTAATTGCAATAATCGCATACAAGCATTAATATTGATAAGTTTCAAAAATTGTAGAGGGTTATCAAGTTAATTTATAACAATTATGTTTTGCATCATGTAGAAAGTACTCAATCCACGATATAAACCCTAATCAAAAAGTTCACATGCCTAAATACATCATGTATAAATTGCTCCTAAATTGTTTGATTGTTAGTACTAGTAGGAGCATAACACAAACAATTTGTAGATAAACAGTTGTGTCTTGATGGATGAAAGAGATATTAAGTTTGTAAATGAAATTAAAAAATAAAATATAATCCACAAATAAAAATATGATAATACTAGCAAAAAAATGATAGTAAATTAAACGAGATAGATTAGTACATTACAAACCAAATGTGCCACAAACCATGTAGTTGACACGTTGACACGCCCGTTTGGCTTTTGCATATGAAATGTTCCATCACGATTTAATTATTTAATTATTTAAATATTAAATGCAATTTGGTTGTCACATTCCTAACTCCTAAGTTTGGTATAATCGAAAAATGATATAAAATAAATTTTTTTTAATAAAAAATTTTCAAAGTAAGCTTTGAGAAATATTAATGACGAATAAGAGAAAAAAATTTACCACGACTTTGTTCATTATTATAAACAACGAATAAAAAAAAGATAATGTCAAAACGTTTAAGGGACAAAAAACAATGTTTATTTCCTAATGATAACGTTGAGCATACTATTTGTTTTTTTTTTTTCCTTTTGAATGTTATGACATTGTTTTGTTTGCTGCTAGTAAAACCAACAAAGGTTTTTTTTTTTTTTTTTTTCTCTTTTAATAGATGAAAAACCCTGATTTTAGACTCGGATACAAAAACGTTTATTTTAAAAATTAAATTTTCTTGAAACTTATTTTGAATTTTTTTTTAAAAGTTTATTTTATTCACAAATTCATACTTGAGATCGTCTTTATAAGAGACGTGTTTCAAATGGGCCGGCCCCTTATTACTTAGAAAAAAAACTTAAATAAAATGCACGCTGTATAATCCTATTTGGAGTTGGTGTTATAACCTATTGAAGTTGTTATAATAACCTGTTAGAGTTGGTAGTATAACCTATTAAAGTTGGTATATCCAAATAGGTATAATACCAACTTTAATTGGTTATAACACTAATTCCAAATACCAACTTTAATAGGTTATAATACCAACTTTAATAGGTTATAACACCAACTTCAATTGGTTATAACACCAACTCGAAATAGACTCAGCCGCGTGCCTCGATTTTTAATTTTTTTTTTAATTGTTGAGAATGTGGGTTGTGCTCTTTTGAGAGCGGTCTCTCAACATAGGGCCTCTAATTGTATTTTATTCATTATTTTGGTATAGTCCACCTAAACATGTTTTTCAGCTTGTGGAATGTTGTGGTTGTAGGTGTGGAGTGCGCTTTCCACTTATTATTGTGGGGTGCCCACTTTCTTATAAGCTAAAAGGATCAATTATTTTACGAAGTATCATTTTCTAGGAAATTAATTTTCAATAGGTTAGCCCAATATATTATGATTTATGACTAATTTCTAGGACATTGATAAAAAATATTATTTTTTTATACAATACAATCAAGTTCTATATAGAACAAACAAACCCTTAAAAATTCAATTGAAAACAAGTTTTGAAAGATGATATTTCAACCATTATGCACATCTATTTTTTAATAATGGTATACAATATTTTACTTTTATAATGACCAAAAAAGTTTTAGGATGGTTTGATTGTTTCTTAGAGATTACCCTTATCATTTCATAAATACATTTTTAATCAAAATAGACAAATTTTAAGGTACGGATAAAATATATCATTAGTAGAATTAAACCAAACTTACATCATTTCCTTCCGTAGCGGAGTTAGGGAGTAGTGGGGTCGGCCACACTGCCCCCTCAACTTTGAATTTTTCTTTTATAATATTAGCTATAAGGTATTTTATGAATTTTATTCTCTTGAAAATCTATGATATGGTTTTTTTAGCCCATCCTCATTTTAACTGTGGGCATTGTCGTTGACCTTGTCTGAATAAAAAAATTACTTTCAGGAGCATTAAATATTTAGAAATACAACACGCATTGAGGAATTATGAATCGAAACATTGTCATTAGGATTAAGGAAAATAAGACTTAGGTGTTGTCACAATTAGAGCAGTATCGATTTTTTTGTTTAAAAAGTTTTTTTTTTGTATTTTTTTCCTTTCTGACATAATAAATCCAACTCAGTACTCTATGTTCCTGTATGGGACCCACTGTTTCTTCCTCAATTCTGTCGGGCAAACGTTTCATGACACGTGATTTGCACACTTAGTTCATGGACATTTTAACATGTGATGCATAATTATTAGTTTCCCCACTAATAATTATAATTAATCAACTCTTTAAACTGGATCAATTAGATTTTTTATCAAGCCAAGTGTCCCCTTTATTGTTTGATTTCATTCAAAATTTTTAAGTATCTTGTTATCCTTTGATTTTACACATTGAACAATATTCTATTTTAATTTTAATTGATTTTTTTAAAATATTATAAAAAATTGATATTAATAAAATTATACTAAGATGAATCAAATAACATTTTACTTGATCATGTTTTAACATAAGATTGAGAATATATACAAACTAAGAGTTATCATAGCAAGTTTAGTATGTGATCGTCTCACCGTGAGACAAATTCATACAAGCACCTCAAATCATTTATAAATTAAAAAAATTATGACTACCTCTAAATTGTTCTTTTAATTTTTTAATAAAATAAAATTGGGTCAACCCATATTAAACTGTCTAACAATAAAACGATTTTGATAAAAAATTTAGCAAGAATAATTAGTGAATAGTATTAAATAAAAAATCGAGAGATTTGATCAAAATAGAAGGGACTAATAAATTCTTATATTCTATTCTATTGGTCCTTTTATTTGTTTAATTTAAAATATTTTTTAAAATAAAAGTGATCGTAATCTTTTATAAATTCATATGGACTCATTAAAGTCATCATAATCTATGTGACATCTGATTAATTTCATCTTTATATATAGTTTTTTTAACATTTGTTTTTCTTATAGTTTGTTATGAACTTATGATATATTTATACGGATACGAAGATGTCAAAATTTTAACCCCAAAAGATTAAAATTAAACTAATAAATTAGTTCTTCATTATTCATTTCATTTTATGCCATCTTAATTAATCTGTAATTTTAAGTTTTCCATATTATTTTTCAATTGTCATTTTTGGTCATCCCCATCCCCTAAGTTTCAAATTTATACTTCCTTGTAAATTCACTAATATTCATCTTTACACATACCTAAATCATCTTAAACAATTATAGTTTTTTTCCTCAATATCTACGAAACTACGACTCTTAAAACTGTTTGTTATGCCTATGTTTCAAATTATCCATCGAAATATTCTTATTTTTCTACTCTTATCTTCAAACAATGATCCTTTCAAAATGCCTAATATGTTGCTTCATATAGTAGCATTGGTCTAATGAACGTCTGATAGAACTTATCCATTAGCTTTAGGGGTACAAGATATTGTAGTAGTCGCTCTTCATGTTCACCAACTGCACTTAATACTATGGGTCACATATGTTGGATATTTTCATTACTCCAGAGAATTTATCAATTTTGAAGAATTAGAACTATTTCATTCTCTTCGACTTTATAGTGTCTTTACTTAGCTCATTTGTGTTAAAGTGACGGTTTATGTATTCCTTCTTAATTACCCTTTTAAGTCTCATTGACGAAAACAATGTCATATATCATCAAATAATATACACACCAAATATGTGTATGTATGTTTTTTATTTCACCTTCTCTATAATGTGGTTTGTCAAATACCTCTTTAAATGTCCTTAATTAATAAGTTTTCTCATTCATGCATTTTAATTACTAATGCAAGATATCATTCATTCTTTTGCTTTATTACTATCTTAACTTCCTCGTTCAACCACGTTGTATCCTTCTTTAGCATGATATTATACCTTATATCTCCTACATTTTGAGCTTATGACAATCGATACATTAATTAAAATTCTTACCAGTTACTCTATTACAATAATGTGCTATTCTATAATACTACCTCCTATTCAGCCTAAATGTCTCATATTTTTTTCGGCATTATTCACTCATCACTCTTAATTTGCATTTTACTCTTAATCTATAAGTTAAAACATAGTCATGTGAAATCTTGTTTGATACGTCTCAATACAAAGATTATTAATATCAAATTTTTATAATTTTTAATTAAGAATAATTTGAGATATTAAGGGTTAAAATGTTATCTCGATAAGTGTGAAAAACTAAATGGGACATTTAGGTTGAATATGAGTGAGTAACTTTTTAATATGAGGCCCTTTTGGTTCAAGGGCCTTGTGCAGTAGGGCACCTCGCACGGCCCCAAAACCGCCCTTGTCTCCCTCTTTTGACCATGTTTAACATAAATGTAGACTACTATTAAGTAGCTCACATCAAATTTTACTTTATATTAACCAATAAGTGTTGTTAAAATTATAGCAAAATACCACCTAATTAATATTTGTATGTGTAAACTTAATAGAGATAGTCTGTTTTTTTCTCTCATGTGCCACAAGTCATAACATTAAAGATTTTGGATTCACTCTAAAGTAGTTAGGTTAACTTTCAATTTTTTTGTTGATGACTAAGTTTATTTATTTGATTTGAGATTAGGAATTTGTATATGTAAGAGAGAAGAGTGTAAATATTTGTCTGTAGGTAGTGAAAAACAAACTCTTATCATAAAAATGAAGAAAACACATAAATTACTAATGTTTGCTTTAAGTTTTTGCAATAATAAATATTTGTATTTGTTATGAAATGTAATGTTAAAGCTTAGAATAAATTTTGGTATATTAGAATAGAAGCTAAGGAAAACTAAATTTAAGGAAGCACATGCAAAGTGATTCATAGTAGAGAAAAAAATGTCTTGAGATCTACAAAATAGTAACGGCTTGGTATTAATTCCAACTGTTTACTCCAATTTCAATCAAGTTTAATTGGTCTTCAATTCATTCCAAAATAAGCTAGCTGGTGAGTCCAACTTAGCTACTTCTATTCACTTGGTATTTCATATACTTCATCTATAAAGGAAGTAGTAAATATGAGCTTACCTATATCTACCTATCAGATAAACTACTCACTACTAATAAATATCACGATGTAGTGAGATCCTACTGACTAATAACAAATACTTCTATATTTTATTTATCTATTAATAATTGATAGTTATGTTAAGCAACCAATTCAACCATTTGGTTGAGGAATATGTTATAAACTCTATTACATCCCCTCACACAAAAATCTATGGGGCTAGAAGTGTAAATGCAACTCATATAATTCTCATACCTGGTGTGAAATATTCCACTTGAATTTGAGAGGTGGTTGAGATTCAAACATGTGATCTCTTATCACGTTAGTTCTGATATCAGATTAAAAAATCAATTCGATTAAAAGATTAAACTGATAATTGAGACATAGAATATTTCCAACAAATTTACGTACAAAATGAACTAATTTTTTTCCTGATAATGGGCAGACAAGAGAGTTTTTTAGAGTTGGAGTTGATACCATGCATTAATTATAAAGAGAATTAATTGGTATTGGAGTGAGACTAGGAATAGGATTAGTACTTTCCTGTAAAGCAAGGCATATAGAAGTACTTTCAAGTTTCATTCTTCACTCTTCATTTAATTCCGTCTTCGAATCTTTTACATACACGTCATCGTCGAGAACAACCCACATTTTCATTACTCCGTTGTGATTTAATAGTGACTACTAACCACAAACAATTAACACACCTACTAAGAAATTAAAATGAAAAAAATATAATAAAAATATATGAGTGATAATTAAAAATGAAAGATTATAGTGATACCTAAGGGGGTGTTTGGCAAGAGGGAGTTGAGGAAGGAAATGAGACTTTATTTCAAAAATAAGTCTGAGTCTTTGTTTGTTTAGGGAGAATGGGAATAGGGAATGAGACTAAAATGGAGGGAAGTCCCCAAGAAAAATGTCTTGGGGGAGGGTGGGTAATTGAGTTGAGACTTTCAGTTACATTCTATTCTCCCAAGTCCTTCACATGCCAAACAAGGGATGAGACATTTTTATCTTCAAAGTCTCAACTTAAAAGTCTCATCTTAAAGTCTCACAAGTCTCATTCCCTTATACCAAACACCCCCTAAATGAAATATATTATAAAGTTAAAAAGACATATTAAAATGAAAAGTGTGACAATCTCTTAAGAAAAGAAAGACCTACTAAATGTGAGCAATGAGGATCAAATTCTTATCCTAACAAAAAGGTACGTGTTCCTACTGAAAAAACTAAAATCTCACTAATATTTTTAAGTTATTACCAATTTTTAAAGGCAATAAGAATCTCACAAATTTCCAAACCTTAAATTATCCATCAACTATCAAAATAATAAATCGCCAAAAACGTCCTAGAGGCCAGTTTGTTTGTAAATCATTAAGGGTGTGTTTGGATAGAAGGAAATGGAGGGAAAGGAAAGGAAGGGATTTGAAGAGAGGAAGAATCCCTTGTTTGGATAGCAAAATGGGAGGGAAGGGATTTGGAGGGGAGGGAATTGGAAGGAAAATGTGGATAAATTTTGTAAGGGTTGTAATCCCTCCAAAAGTGGAAAGATTTGAAAGGAAAACACAATCTCCCTTCCTTTCTCTTCCATTCCCTCCTAGACAAACAAGAGCTAGTTTCCTTTTATTTCTCTTCCCTTCCTTTCCCTTCCCTCCCTTCCCCTTCCTTCCCTTTCTTTTCCATCCAAACTTGCTATCCAAACATAGTGTAACATAATATAATATAATGCTAACTAGTATAGAAAGTTAGAAACTCGTGCAATGTACGAATTTCTGAATATGAAATAGTATATAAATAATATAACCTAAAAGAATAACGCAAATATATATTATTGTGATGAAATTTATCGATCAAATAAATTAGTTTTTAAACGCAAAAATTAATACTAATATATTTTTAAAAAATTGTTTATTGAATACATCATTTTTTCATTTAATTAAATGTATCAAACTCTAGGTAGGTATGTACAATTGCTATAATGAATTATATAAATATTTGACCTAATTTAGCTCCAATTTTTACAAATCAGACTCTAAATTAAATAAATATTGTCATGTAATCAATTATCATCTATTAAAATAATTTTATTTGTCAAGGCTTCCTAAGGTTAACATTTGTCATTTTTCAGCATTTTTATTAATATGTATATGATTTATACAAATTAAATTCCAAATTAGACAAATATTGTCAGGTAATCAACTATTATTCATTAAAATAATTCTATTAATTTTTAAAAATTATTTATTGAATACTATCACTCTTTGATTCAATTAAATATATATACTTCATCAAATTTTGTGTTAGTTATATAGAATTGCTATAATAAATATATCATACTCCATACTATACCTAATTTAGCTCTAATTTTAAAAATAATCAAATTCCAAAGAAGGTAAATATTGTCATGAAATCAATTGATTCAATTAAATATACTCCATCAAATTTTGTGTTTGTTTCGGCTAAGAAATGGTCGAATTTGTAAAGGGGACTTTAGGACGGAAGTACCTTGATTTGTAGGAAGTGAGATGATCCGACCGCTGCAAGTGGTGGACCTGCAACCACAAAGAAGGACTAAACCGGGGGCTGATGTCCCGGAAAAGCCCTCTGATGCCTAAGTCAGATCAAGGAGGAAGTAATATGAATATATGTGTTTTTTGGAGTAAGATTGCGTAACCTGATCTTAGTGGTATAGTGTGATATTTAAAGAAGTAGCCTCTATGGAAGTTACAACTGCAGGGTGGTTGTCCCTGTAAAGTTAACCACTGGAAACTGCTATGGAGGAAGGGACATAGTGGCTGCACTTTTCCGAGGTAGTGGGCAGTTATGTGTGGAAGTGTCTTCCGAAAGGGAAAAACTGACTAACTGCCCCATGGTTATAAATCAAGACTGACGGCTGGATAAGGTAGACGTTGACTCATATATTTGACCTTTGACCCGTTGACTAAGGACCTCTTAGGTATTCAAAATATGACGGGGATTTATAACCCGTAACATTGGCTCCACGCATATAGGGTAAGGGAGGAATTTCACCTCGAGGGATTTGATCTTGGTCTATATGCGGAAGGATCGCGCTATGGTATCTAAGCGTTGGTTAATTACCCTCGTATTTTAGAATTCAATGTCCCGGACTCTTGATGTCTCGGATTTCTGATGTCTCGGATTTTAGATGTCTCGGATATTCCATGGTGTATGTTGGCATATTTAGGCAAGCTTGTCCCCAATTCTTTGTGGGATACAAGAAAGGGGGTCCGATTCATGGAAGTCTCGGATTTCTAGAGTATACATAGGTATACTTAGGTAAATTTGGTCCTAACACTCTGTAGGGAACAAGAGGGGGTCCGACTTAGAGAAGTCTCGGACCTTCTGAAATATACATAGGTATACTTTGAGTGATTTGGCCCCAACACTCTGTAGGGTCCAAGAGGGGTCCGACTTATAGAGTTCTCGGACCTTCTGAAGTATACTTAGGTATACTTAGTGTGATTTGGCCCCAACACTCTGTAGGGTCAAAGAGGGGGTCCGACTTATAGAAGTCTCGGACTTTCTGAAGTATACATAGGTATACTTAGTGTGATTTGGCCCCAACACTCTGTAGGGTCCAAGAGGGGTCCGACTTATAGAAGTCTCGGGCCTTCTGAAGTATACATAGGTATACTTAGTGTGATTTGTCCCCAACACTCTGTAGGGTCCAAGAGGGGTCCGACTTATAGAAGTCTCCGGCCTTCTGAAGTATACATAGGTATACTTAGTGTGATTTGGCCCCAACACTCTGTAGGGTCCAAGAGGAGTCCGATTTATAGAAGTCTCGGACTTTCTGAAGTATACTTAGGTATACTTAGTGTGATTCCACCAATATGTGTATTGTTTCATCAAAAAACATTAATGGTGGTAATAAATACTCACCTACCCATTCTTTGCAACATTGTTCCAAAAACTATTCTAGTGAGAGAATTCCAAGCAATTCCAATTAAATTTCTAGAGAGAGAAGCTCTGACATTTGGCGATTTTCTGACAGTTCATACTTGGAACCACATTTGTTAAACCAGGTATGCTTTAATTCTTGGATCATTCTCATAAATTTCTTGATTTTTCCATTGAAATTCAATTAAATTTTCAAATCTTCAAATAATATTCATAGATCTTCAACCTGTTCTTGAAGATCTTCAACCTGTTCTAGAATATATTGTTTTTGATCTTGTAATTGTATAATTGCTCATAATTTATTGTTTGCAAATGGAGACCCTATACTTAGAAGATTTATGTAGAGAACTCCCCCAACTTGACTTGAATAAAGACTCGAAATTCCAAAGTGCAAGGACAAGAATTGGTTCTGATGAGTCGGATGATGGTAGTCCCAGATGCCAAGTGACTCCGCATTATGAACCAATTCTGAGTGATGATGAGTCTGATGTTTCACCTTTTTACCCATCGGAGACCATATTGCCCTATCCTTGGGAAGTATCTTTAGCATTTGCTCTCGAATACTTGAGTGTTGAGCCTAAACTTTTGGAGGTGGTTCATGTAGATATGAAGAAGACGGTGGAAAAAGAATGTTCGCCGAGCCGGAATACTGCACAGAAAATCCCCCATCCCTTTTACATTCCCCAAGGAGGGTCACTAAACTATTTTGTTGACAAGATTATGATGGACATATTAGACAGTAATAGGCGTAGTATGGCCAGGAGATGGGGCCTAATCCATGGCTATGACGTCGTAAAGCCGGCGTTGTATGACACAGTTCGCTACCCTCCAGGCGGATGTATAGCAGTTTATGACAAGGCTTTTGAACTGGGCTTAAGGTTTCCGTTACACCCTTTCGCCAAGGCCATTTTGGAACTGTTAAATATAATAGTGGCTGAATTTCACCCAAATGCTTGGGGATGTATAGCAGGCTTCATCCTAGTAAGCAAGGGGTTAAGGAGGCAACCCAGTATGACGGCTTTCCGTCACATTTTCCGAGCCAGGTTATGTAGCTCCAAGACGAATGTAGCCGGATGGGTGACTCTATCTCACCGGAGGGATTTTAAACTTGTGGGCGAGTTGCCTGACAGCAACAAGTTTTTTAGGACGAGGTTTGGGTACCTCTACAACAGGCATGGCTGGGACATTAAGACTACATTTGATATAGATCCTAAGTTGGAGGATTTCAATAATAATGTCCCGGTTTGTAATCATGAGGAGGCCATCATTGTCCGGTATGCCACCATGTCCGTGGAATTAGATCGCAAGCCGATCTTTGTCCAAAGGAACTGGATACCCAAACTTTTGGACTTAAAAAAAGAACTTTTTTTGTCTGCTTACGATATCAGTCTGAGGACCAATAAGAGTATGTATCTTGGATCTTTGTCTTCATGCTTGTTGTTATATGGATACTTATCTGTTTCTTTATGCAGGAGTCGGTAGATCCGAAGTTAGAGTCAAGTATAAAGCTCTAATGGCGAAGTTCAACACACTGAGCGCATTTGCCGAAGCGTTGAGAACGGCTAATCCTCAGCCACCAGTCCCTCGCCCCCCGAATGTGAGTTTTCAACTTAAGATGGTTGTTCTCCTTTTTGATGTAGCTAACCGACTTTTTCTTTTAGAACTCGGCCACCGTCATGGACGGAGTGAAGGATGCCCTGAGTCATGAAGAGGCTCGGGTTTTACTAGAGAAGAGAAAGGAAATACCTCCTCCGGACGAGTTAGCTGGTAGGGCGAAGCCAGCGAAGAAAAAGAGGAAGAGGGGCTCTTCTAAGCCCAAAACCAAAGCTGCTCCCACACCAGACAATCCGGTCGTGGTGGAGGACGACGATGATGCTTCCTCGGATTCTGCTGAACAAGTCTTTGAAGCCGTTCCTTTAAGAACTAAATTTTCGGGGTTTAAGATTGAAGAGCCCAATGTTTCGGGTTCATCTCTAAAAAAGGCTTCCACGGGCAAAGGGAAGCAGGTTTTGGAGGAAGAAGAGCATGTTTATGCCAGGAACATCAAGGCACACAAGCCTGGTGTTCCTTTCGTAAACTTAAGCTCTTCCGAGCTGGCTGGGCGCTTCAACAGGGCGAGTCGTTGCCTCGTCAACCAGGATGACATGGATTTTTTAGATTCCATGAATCCTCCCGAAAGAATGCAGAAAGCTCAATCTGCTATGGCTGAAGTAAGTAGATGCGAATATTTTTTCTTTTTTCTTAACTTAAACGTTTTGTTGATGATTTCTCCTCTTTAGGGGTTGATAAGGATGTTGTTCGAAATCTCAAAAATTCAACAAAACGAGGTCGATCAAGAGACGATCCGAGCGCTGACTTCTCGGATTGACGAGCAAAATGATAAAGTCGCCAATCTCTATGCCTGACTGGAAAAATGTAAGGGACTTACTGAGCGCCTGGATTTGGCAGAGAAGTGGAGGGCTAGGATGAAGGGTATCTTATCTGAGACTGGCGAGAAATTGGAAAACTATGCTGCCCTTGATATTGCGCATATTTTAGAAGCTTTCGACAAGGTCTCGGCCAAAAGCAAGTATCTTTCAAGTTTTGTCGCGGAGGAGCAGGAGAAGTTGGAGCAGGTGATAGAGGCTGCTGAGTATTTCAAGCTGAAGTCCGAGCGACGAGGTCGGATCGCCAAGGAGTGGTTATCTTCTCCTGATTGTGGGGCCTTTATGGCCAAGCTTTCGGGAGAAATGATCAATAACGACATTCTCCTCGAAGACGAAGCACACAGGTTGGCGGCTGTCGAATTAAGAGTAGATCTTGAGAAGCTAGCATCTATGGCAAAATCCAAAAGGGATCAAGCTCTCAAAAATCTATCGGCCATCTTTGATCAGGAATCTTCTACGCTCAACGACCAGGAATGGGATGCTAATGAGAAGAAGAAGTGGGCGGAGAAGGTAACTCTGGAACTCGAAGAACGAGTGTCCAAAATGGACTTGAAGTTATGTTCTCCTGGGGAGCCTGTTATTCCTCACGTTCCGGAGAGGTCTAGCTTTTCACCGATTGAGCACAAGTGCAATGACCTTTCTGGAAATCTGCTAACCGAGAAGGACGCCTTCATGGAGCTTGCATCTGAGCTAGACTCAAAGGAGCCCCTTACTTTTGATCTGGATGAGCTGCTCAACTTCACTCCTCCTCCTCGTTCCCCTGCGGCGAAATCACCCTCTCCTATGTCGGCCGTGAATGAACAAGCCGAATGATATCTTTGATATAATGGGTCTGAGCACCTTGTAATTTTGTGGATTTGAAACTTGGAAACTGATTGGCTGTCGTGCCATTTTTTAAACATTATTCGGAGATTCTCTCCTTAATTTGTGTAGATATGTATGCTTTTTTATATTTGTAGTTTTCATTTTATATATATATATATATATATATATATATATATATATATATATATATATATATATATATATATATATATATATATATATATATATATATATATATATATAATGCGATTTAGGCGCAACAACTCAGGTTCTTGAGGAAGCCTATAAGTTTCTGACCACGAATCTCGGATTTCTAAAACGACTTAGCTTCAAAGAAAATATGTTCTCAAGAGCTTACAAAAGAGGGGTCAGATTCATAGGAGATTCTGACTTCCAAGACAACAATAACCCAGAGAACATGTTCTTCTTGAACTTCAAACAATGCAGAAATAATTCTAATAAGGGGTCAGACTCATAGGAGTTCTGACCTCCTAAACAATAATAAACTTAGTTTTTGGAGAACATAGGTTCTCTAATCAACTTATAAGGGGGGGTCAGAATCATGGGAGTTTCTGACCTCCTAAACAATAATAAACTTAATTTTTGGAGAACATAGGTTCTCTTTTAAACCCATAAGACGGGGTCGGACTCATAGGAGATCCTGACCTCCAAAGCATGATAAAGACTTAGGGTTTTGGAGAATATGGGTTCTCACTTAAACTCCTAAGGGGGGTCAGACTCATAGGAGATTCTGACCTCCAAAGCATGATAAAGACCTAGGGTTTTGGAGAACATAGGTTCTCACTTAAACTCCTAAGGGGGGGTTAGACTCATAGGACATTCTGACTTTAAAGCATGATATAATTCTTGAGCTTGACGATATACTAATTGGACAATTCCTTGCAATCAATGCTTGAACATAGGTTCATTGGATAAACAAAGTTTGAACATACATGCAATATTTGTAATACGCAATACTTGTAATACATAACATAGGTTCAGTAGGCAAATGTAATAAATGTAGTACTAATTAAACATATGCAGTGATATTGGCCACTTGCAAGGGATGGTTCAAATGAAGAACTTTTTTAAATGATCACCATTCCAGGGTCTTTTGAGGAGTTTCCCTTCAGCATCCTCTAATTCATAGGTTCCAGGCTTGATGATACGGACAATTTTGAATGGACCATCCCAGTTCGCCCCTAGCTTTCCTTTTTGATTGCCCTTCCCTGTTGCTTCTATCTTTCTAAGAACGTAGTCCTGGAGTTGCAATTGCTTGGGCTTGACCATCCGGTTGAATTGCCGAGTCATCTTTTGTTTTTGTGCAAGGGAGCGCAGAAGGGCGTTGCCTCGTGTTTCAGGTAGGAGGTCCAGGTTTATTCTCTTTTTAGCATCGTTCTCTTCGTATGAGTAATGAGCAATCCTTGTAGAAGGAATGCCTATCTCTACTGGCAATACGGCTTCAGAGCCATATATTAGTGAGAATGGTGTATGCCCTGTTGCGTCTTTGATTGTTGTGCGCATAGCCCACAGGATTCCAGGTAGCTCTTCATCCCAAGACCCTTTAGCCCCTTCTATCTTTTTCTTAATATTAGATAGAATTATTTTATTCGCAGATTCAACCTGGTCGTTTGTTTGGGGCCTTGACACAGAACTAAATCTTATCTGAATTTTAAACTTGTCACAATATTCAAGGGTGTTTTTGCTTATGAATTGCCGGCCATTATCAGTGATTATTACCTTAGGGATGCCATATCTCGTAATTATGTTACGCCAAATAAATTGACATACTTGTTTGTCAGTTATGGAACTCAATGGTTCAGCCTCTACGAACTTTGAGAAATAATCCACGGCCACAATGATGAACTTCCGTTGACCCTTTGCAGGTGGGAAGGGTCCCAAGAGATCAAGCCCCCATTTGTCGAAAGGGGGCACAACTTGGATGGTAGACAGATAGTTGGAGGGTTTTCTGGGAACTTCTGCAAAATATTGGCATTTCTCGCATGTTCTGACCAGTTTTTCAGCATCTTCCTTCAGTGTTGGCCAATAATAGCCACTTCTCAGGGCTTTGTTGATGATGGTTTTGACTCCCTGATGGATGCCACATCCTCCTTCATGGATTTCCCGAAGGATGTAATTGCCATCTTCAGGGGTTACACACTTGAGAAGAGGATGTGTGTAACCTTTCTTGTAGAAGGTGCCTTCATGAAATTCGAACCACTTTAATTTCTTCAAGAACAGGGGAACCTGTGCCGGATCTTCAGGCAATGTTTCATTTTGGAAGTACTGGATTAAGGGTTCCATCCAAGTAGCACTTATGTCCACCATTGCTATTGCCTGATTGGTACTGGGTAAGACTTCCCAGACGATGTTGCGGGCTTTTGGGCCATCTGCTGAGCTCGCCAATTTGGCCAAGGAGTTTGCTTGGGCATTTTCAGATCTGGGAATATGACTGATGCTAAATTGTATTGGCTCAATCAGGGACTTGACCCTTTGCAAGTACATCCTCATGCTGTCATCCTTCGCCTCAAATTGTCCATTGATCTGACCCACTATTAGTTGGGAGTCAGAATAGGCTGAAAGAATCTTGGCCCCTGAGTTTCGGCAGATGTTAATTCCCAATATTAATGCTTCATATTCCGCCTCGTTATTTGAGGCTGCAAACTGGAAGTGGACTGCATGCTCCATTTTTACCCCTGCTGAAGAGATGATGATAATGCCGGCCCCACTAGAGGTTCTGGTGGAGGAGCCATCAACGTAAAGCTCTCATTCCTGGTTAGGATCACTGGGTGTGGATCCTGTTGTTTCGGCTATAAAATCAGCAAGGGCTTGAGCCTTGATCGCTGTGCGAGGTTCAATTTCAATTCCAAAATCCGCTAATTGGTTGGACCAATCAGCAACTCTAGAAGACTGGTTCTTCCCTTCTAGTATCTTTTTCAGGGGTTGGCTAGTGCGGACTTTGATCTGATGTGACTGAAAATAGGGCTTCAACTTTCGGCTCGCCATGACCACGGCATAAAGCACCTTCTCAATCTCACTATAATTGGCTTATGACCCCCGGTAGGCATGGCTAATACAATATATGGGATATTGTTTCCCCTCTCTCTCAGCAACAAGAACAACACTAAGGGAATATTCAGAGATTGCCGCATAGAGGATTAAGACTTCTCCCGCCATTGGAGATACCAACTTTGGGAGGTTGGCTAGGTACTTCTTGAGTTCTTGGAAGGCTTCTTCCGCTTCTGGGCCCCATTCAAAGGACTGCTTCTTCAAAGTTTTAAAGAAAGGGGAGCACTTATCTGCGGATTTGGACATGAATCTCCTAAGGGCAGCTATGCATCCAGTGAGTTTCTGAACTTCTTTGACGGACTTTGGCGATTGCATATTGAGTACTGCCTGAATCTCGTCCGGGTTTGCTTCTATTCCTCTTTCATCTACCAAGAACCCCAAACATTTTCCTCCATTTACCCCAAAAACACATTTTTCAGGGTTAAGGCGCATGACATGAACCCTGAGAGTTAAGAATGTTGCTCCGGGTTTGCTTCTATTCCTCTTTCATCTTTTGCCTCTTTACTTTTTGTGATCATATCATCCACATATACCTCCAAATTTCTTCCAATATGGTCATTAAACACTTTGTTTACCATCCTCTGGTATGTTGCTCCGGCATTTTTGAGTCCAAAAGGCATGACTCTGTAGCAGTATACACCGGAGTTTGTGATGAAGGCAGTGTGTGGTTGATCTTCTTCTGCAAGGGGGATCTGATGGTACCCTGTCTTGGCATCCATGAAGCTTAATAGAGCATGCCCAGCAGTAGAATTGACCAGGCGATCATTCTTTGGCAGCGGTTAATCATCTTTAGGGCATGCTTTGTTCAAGTCCGTGAAGTCCACGCACATTCTCCACTTGCCATTGGGCTTCTTCACCAGAACAACGTTTGAAAGCCAATCAGAGTATTGGCATTCTCGGATAAAATGGGCGTTGAGGAGTTTCTGGACTTTGGCTTTGGCCGCCTCAATTCTTTCTTTGCCCTGGTGTCTCAGCTTCTGTTTGACAGGCTTGTAACCAGGTTTGATGTCTAATTTGTGGCACATTACCTCCCTTGGGATCCCAGGCATCTCCGAGACATTGAAAGCAAAGATGTCTTGGAATTCTTTAATCACATGAAGCAGCTCTGTCTTTGATTCTTCGTTCAAGTTAGCCCCAATTGTTATCTTCTCGTGTGCGCCTGAGGGTTCAGGTCTCTGGGATGTGGCCTGGATATTCAGAATTGAGGCTTCTTCCAGTTTCCTCTTTTGTCCGCGCTTTTGAGCTGGATCATCATTTTTGAGGGAATTGATGAGGCATTCACGGGCTGGTTTTTGATCACCTCTTAGGACACCAACAGAGGCATCATCTTTCTCATACTGCAGGAGCAATTGATGAGTGAATATAACTGCTTTAATTTTGTTGATCATGGGAAGACCCATGATGGCAGAAAACTTGAGGTCAACAACCGTAAAGCGGACTGTGAGGCTTCGACCATTATTCTTCTCGCCAACCCTGACTGGAAGAACTATTGTTCGAAGGGGGATTACTCTTCCACCCCCAAACCCAATCAGGGGTCTGTCCATGGGTTGGAGGTGTTTCTCTTCATACTTCATTTGTCGGAGGCAATCCATGGTGATCAAATCAGTGGTGCTTCCTGTATCAATTAATACGCGACGGACTTTCATCAAGCCTATCTTTAGAGTCACTACCACAGGATCAGAATGTGGTTGTTGGATGGGAATGCTGAGTTTATCATCAAATTTCATCTCCGGGCAAGATGGTTGTTCCTTAGGGGGATCCTTGACCAAAGTGTGAATGTTGTCCCTCGCAGATCTAAGCATAGGAAATTCTTCAGAATAACCTCCTACAATCATGTTGATTACCCCATCAGTCGCACTGGAGGTGTTTTTTGAGTGTAGGGAAGCCAACTTTTCTGTCTCAGCCTTTTTGTACTCTTTATCATCTGAATTGTACCTCCTTCGCGCGGAATCACGGTTGAGGAAACGGTCTAACTTCCCTTCTTCAGCGTAACGGTAAAGGATCTTTTTAAGGTCACGGCAGTTAGGAAGTGTGTGACCGTGCTCCTTGTGATACTCGCACCACAAATCCATGTTTCTTCGATATTGTGGTGTGGGAATTGCGGTAGGGGGAGGTAATTCATCTCTGATTGCATAGAAGATCTCCCTTCTATTACGGTTTAATCTTGCCTCAAAGCCATCATCTTTGAGGTCTCGTGGAGGGTACATTCTGTCTCGCTCGGATCTGCTGGGTTCTCTTCTCGGAGCCTGACTTTCAGTTTGCGGTTTGTCTCTTGTGTCTGCCACCTTCTCACTTTTTCTTTTTCTAGAAGTAGGATCTAACTGATGGCAGATGTCAGAGGCAGTTACAAAACTTCTTGCTTGTTTCATCGCCTCAGAATAGGATTTAACCTGATTTTCCAAAAGTTGGAATTTCAGTTTGTGGGTTTTCATGCTATTGATCAAGGCAGAAACAACAATTGATTCTTCCAGATCTGTGACGGCCAGGACTCCGTCATGGAACCGCTGAAGGTAGGCGGATAAAGATTCTCCTTCTTGTTGTGTGATGCTTAACAAATAAAAATTAGACTTCTCTTGTCTTTTAGAAGCCATGAAGTGACTGAGGAACTTGGCCTCGAGTTCTTGAAAACTACTGATACTTCCATTTGGAAGGGAAGTGTACCATGTCAGGGCTAGGCCTGTCAAGGTAATCGAAAAAACTTGCACAAAAGGGCGGGATCAACGGTGTACAAGACCATAAGGTTCTTGTAAGCAATCATGTGTTCCTCCGGGCACTGGGTCCCTGAGAATGGAGGGATAGCATGTATTTTTATTTTGGTAGGATTTGGGGTGACTAGAATTTCCGCGGACAATGGGGAATTCAGCAGCATAGGCGCTTCATCCCCATGATAAGTACCTTGATGAGCGGGAGATTCTGCCACCTGAACAACACTGTCTTGATCCCGAGTTTCATTGGTTCTCAAACTCCTCTTACTGTCCATGAAACTTTGGACATCATTGGTTCTCTCCCGTCGGCGACGGTTGAGATGGGATCTCAAGTCCCTGCTTCGTGATCTTCGGCCTTCGGGAGATATCAACATGAGAATCTTCCCTCCTAGAAGGGGTTTGATGATGTTGTTGTGATGTTCTGACTCTCGAATGAGAGTGATGACTTTCTTCTGCCTCACGGCGTTCAGGTTGAGAATTTTCTCTGTTTCGTTCCGTGAACATGGTTCGGAGGTCCTGGATCTGCTGTGCCATGGATGCTAACATAGCATTGAGATCAGGATTATTTGGTGGATTATTGTTTTGGGCTGTAACATTGCGTAACTATTCTGCAAAAGTTTGTGAGAGGTTATTGGCGAGAGTTTCAAGATCCTGCCTTGTTACAGCTTGATGTTCACGCTGAGAAGTGGAAGTGTCTGTGCTTCGAGCCACAGACGCTTCCTTGGTGTTTGTTTTGCGGGGTGCCATCGTAGTGTTTAGGGCGGAGTTTTAGGTGTTTTTAAGGTTAGTACTTCTCGTCCCCATAGACGGCGCCAAACTGTTTCGACTAAGAAACGGTCGAATTTGTAAAGGGGACTTTAGGACGGAAGTACCTTGATTTGTAGGAAGTGAGATGATCTGACCGCCGCAAGTGGTGGACCTGCAACCACAAAGAAAGACTAAACCGGGGGCTGATGTCCCGGAAAAGCTCTCCGATGCCTAAGTCAGATCAAGGAGGAAGTAATATGAATATATGTGTTTTTTGGAGTAAGATTGCGTAACCTGATCTTAGTGGTATAGTGTGATATTTAAAGAAGTAGCCTCTATGGAAGTTACAACTGCAGAGTGGTTATCCCTGTAAAGTTAACCTCTGGAAACTGCTATGGAGGAAGGGACATAGTGGCTGCACTTTTCCGGGATAGTGGGCAGTTATGTGTGGAAGTGTCTTCTGAAAGGGGAAAACTGAGCCCCATGGTTATAAATCAAGACTAGCAGCTGGATAAGGTAGACGTTGACTCATATATTTGACCTTTGACCCGTTGACTAAGGACCTCTTAGGTATTCAAAATATGACGGGGATTTATAACCCGTAACAGTGTTAGTTACATAGAATTGCTATAATAAATTATACTCCATATTATACCTAATTTAGCTCTAATTTTTTAAAATAATCAAATTGTAAATAAGGTAAATATTGTCATGTAATCAACTATCATCCACTAAAATTTTGTCATGTCTCCTTAGAGGATGACACTTGTAATTTTCCTATATTTTTATAGTATTGTATGATTGTATGATGTTATGATTTTTGTTAATCAATAATTATCTAATATAGCTCACTTTAAGTTATTCTGTTTTAAAAATGGAAAGTTATTCAATTTAATTAATTTTTGAGAGTTTGAAAAAGACATGTTGGTCAACTCTTTTTGTCAAGTTAGGCAATCTGAATAATTGAAATCCAATCAAAAAAATCCACATGGCAAGTGTCTTAGAATGAAGACACTTGTCATTTTACATTCTTTTTAGTATATGTTATGATTATGATGATTATGATTATATTACTCCTACTTATCTATGTTATAAGTAAGTTATAAGAGCAAGTATGGTTTTGGCAGGTAAATTCACACTTAGTTTTTCTCTAAAACCAAACTTGTTTAATAAGATCTAATGTATAAGTTTAAATATATTTATATACCTAGGACTTGTTTAATAAGATCAAATATAAGTTTAAATAAGAGCGGAAAAATCCAAATTAGTTCTTATGAACTTAGTTACACATTGAAAATATAATTGAATATGGTGCACATTTTTTTCTTTACTGAGCCAAAACATGATTCTCTTAGTGCACATTATTGATTCATCGATCTAAACTTAATAATGACTTCTTAAGTTGACTATGACTAAATACAATGATTAAGATGGAGTAAACATATCTCTAATTAAATGAGTTACTTTAGCATCGTGATAACTACTACTATTATCTATTGTCAAACTATTGTTGGCAAACTTATTTGATAAATATTCTAAACTACATTAAGTTAGTTAATTTAGCTAGCTAGAGAATATTCATAGTACATCAACACAATTGTTGCAACTTGCAACTATATATGATTAAGGGGATTCTAATTAGCTGCCCTTCAATTATGAGCACAACAACCTAATAGAACAAGAGAACAATTATTCATAGTTAAAATACCTTTAAGTAAAATTATTTAGGAGTACTATTTATTATGTAATTTGAAATTTAATTTTTAATTACCCGTTAGTTTGTGTTACTAAATTATCACATTTGGTCTGAAAATTTAAAAAAATAAAATACAAACACAAATACACAATATGAAAAATTTTTAAATGCTATTTTTAATTTTGAAAATGTTACAAGTTTTAACTTTTACAAAACACTTACATACACCACTAAAAGGTACTTCTAACTTTTACCAAATAATGATATTAAACCATCAACAACAACTTAAATCGCTACGTGAAACATACACAGAAATGCGAGTTTTAGAAAATTATCGCCTAATGATGAAAAATTCTTTTAAATTTTAAATTTTCTATTTCTCTTTGGCAAAATATTTTTTCCATTAATCCGAAAAAGAGAAATATACAATCAAATATTTGGAGACCTACCCGGCCTAACTGCATCAGTATGGAAACAAAGCCCACCTTCTATTTTTTATTTCTTTTGTCTGATTTTTTTAATTAATATTTTTTTGCTTCGTTTTAATTAATATTAATATTAATATTTAGTTATTAATTAATTATAAAATTAAAATCTAGATTATATTATCAAAATTTTTTAAAATAATAATTAAAAACAACAAAATTAAGAATCTATCTATATCCCATAAAAAAATAAGATATTGGATATATATATATATATATATATATATATATAATATATTATATATATATATATATATATATATATATATATATATATATATATATATATATATATATATATATATATATATATATATATATATATATATATATATATATATATATATATATATATATATATATATATATATATATATATATATATATATATTAAAAAATATATCTCTAACATTCAATCATACATATTCTAATAAATTGTTGGGAAATGACAAATCATACATCATATCATATCATACATTCTAATAAAATTTTTGGGAAATGACAAATGTCAATGTAAAAGAAGGTGTGTCATTTGTAATTTTTCTATTGGTTAAAAGCTAACAGCATTGCTGTTTCAATCTACATCAATGCTTGCTTAATTTAAGGAATAATTTATTAGAATACTATAAATAATTTAAGGAATAATTTATAGACCATGGTTTTAATTATTTTTATATCAAATGTCACAATTTAAAATTTGCCTAAATGAACTAATTACGGTCAAAGCTAACAGATTATTTCTCACATGGTATAATCAAATTCATTAATTACTGTATTTATTGAACTAAATTGAGTAAATTAATAAATTGCATTTTTTTTTTAATTAATATATATATTTATATATGTCGATGCTAAAAAAATCGTGTATTGCACGGGATTCTATATTAGTTCAACATAATTAGTTACAAAAACAAAATCAAAGTTTAAAATTCCGTTTTCTTAGTTATGGGCTATATGACCTAATGGTATATCAAGAAAAAGAGGAAGGAATGAAAAAGATAATGACAAATTAGGGCTTAAATTTCGGCTTAAGAATTTATCAAAATTAATTAATCATCATAATAATCGTAGATAATAACTAATACAATAATTAATTATTTAATTATAAATACCATCATAATTAAATCCTAACCCCCCATCTCCACTTCTCTCTTCCTCCTTCCCACGTTACCCAGAATCTCAACCCCCTCCTTCCTCCATTAATAGTAATAATATTGATTAATAATTAATAATAATAATTCTTATTATTAATAATTATTAATTTATTAAAGCTGAACCGTTAAGCTCAGAATTCGACGTTTTCCCAATTGTGCCGGAAAATACATACAATCTGACAAAAGTTTCAGCGTCAATAATCATAAAAGCGTCAACCGACAAACGTTGATAAATAAAATCAATATCAACGCTTTTACATTCTGTGATTATTTGAATGGTTTGGTTGGAAAAAAACAAGTTTCCTGTAAAATTTAGTGTTTCTAGAGAGAGAAAGATTATGACGCAGAAGAAAAAATTGATTACACTTAAAGTTACGCGGAAGTTGCTAATTTACGCTGTTAGTATGATAGGGTTATTGGCTGTTTTCATTATTCATATACCCAGAGTTCCTATGCCTGATCCCTACAAACTTCCTACGGTTTTTTTTTTCTGTCCCTCCGCTTTAATTTGTTCTTTATTTGATTTCTGATAATGGTTTTTTTTTTTTTTTTGATTTAATTTGATGGGTTATTGAGAAATTACCATTATTGGGTATTTAAGGTTGAAATAATTCATTACTGGGTAAATTGTTTTTCTGCATATATAATGATGGGTAGCTTGCAGAATGCTTTTTTGTGCTGATTGTTTTTTGTGGGCAATTTAGCATTGTTCTGTTTGTTTTTTTAAAAAAAAATTTCGGAAATATTAATATTGTGGTATTTAATGTTGTTGTTTGAGTGGAATTAGTCCTGAATTGATTACTGATAATTTGGTGGGTTTTTGTATGCAGCAGCATGAAGCTAATTTCCAGAAATTTAATGCCGAGAAAGAGCTTGTACTGGAAAATGCACCTCCAAATGTTACAAAACCTTCACATACTCCAGAGAAGGTTGTTATTTCTTACATTTTACTTTACAAGTTTCAATTTTTCATATAATTTGCATATTTTTTTGGTTTGAAGTCAATTTTTAAGGTTCTATAGAAATTAGGATGACATTGAATTAGAAGGAATTGTGGGGTTTTGTAACTGTTTTACTAATGCAAAGACTCAAAGCTATATGGTTCTGAACATATATCATCAATCCAATATCCCGCTCGAAAACATGATCTGGGTGAGGAAGGTAACATACAATTCATACCCATACCCTCTACAAAGACAGGCATGAGGAATGGTCAATTTTACCCCAAATAGTGAGAGCCGTGCATAGAGAAACATATGGGTGACGTCGGTGCCATGAACATATATATATGATGCAATAAAATTTACGCCTGTTTTTTGATCAAGTTTTTCTCATTTATATTTGACAGTTGGTTGGTGCCACTGGGGTAATAGACTATGCTAAATTGTGGAAGAAGCCTCCTAATCGTGATCTTGTGCCTTGTGTAGAGCCTAGTGATTCATATACACGTAAGGAATCGATCGTTTGTTTTCTTTGATTTAAAAATTTCTTGAATATGTCATATATGCTCATTATACTGGTATGTTTCATGCCTTTTTCAGCTCCTTCAGAGTCATCACAACGTTACCTGCTTGTTAATACTAATGGTGGTCTTAATCAAATGAGAACTGGGGTTCGTTCTCTCCCTATTCTTTCCCTCCCTTATTAATAGCATCTCTTTATTGTTTTGAGTTTAAGGATGAGTTTTTGATTTAGCATAGGATTGAAATCTTGGTTTATGTATCCAACCCCGTCTACTTGTGATTATACTTTTGGCATTGTTGTTTATCTTTGTGAAAACACCTTATTGTGGTGACCAGAGTTAGAGTAAGAGACCCTTTAATTTCATTTGATGGTATCACCGTCACATGATTCACTAATCTCCTAGCGAATTATGGTTGGTTTTGGGCTATTTTAGGGTCATTTTGAGTGAATCGCGAATTTAAAAAGCGAATCAAGTTACACTGGATGGTGTTTGAAAGATTGAAATTAGTTGAATAGCCTGTAAACACACCGGAGCTTCTATTAGCAAGCAGATGGGTACATTATGATTCTATGCAAGGAGAAAAATCATAATTACTTTTGTATTTGCATTCCAGATATGTGATATGGTGGCTGTGGCACGGATCATCAAGGCAACGCTCGTAATCCCAGAACTTGACAAGAGGTCATTTTGGCAAGACTCAAGGTATACATTGTATTTTCATTGCTTTTGACATGGCCTCTACTCTCTAGTGACTGGTGCGGACGATTTGAATGCTTTTCATCTCGCTTTTGCTAATGTCTCCATAAATTTATTGCAGCAACTTTGGGGATGTTTTTGATCAAGACCATTTCATTAAATCTTTGGCTGGTGATATTAAAGTAGTAGAAAAGCTACCCAAGGAGCTTTCGACTGCTCCGAGAGCAGTGAAGCATTTTCGAAGTTGGTCTGGGTTAGACTACTACCAGAATGAAATTGCTGGCATGTGGAGCAACTTTCAAGTATGTGTATTATTATTTTCTTGCTAAATGCCGTTTAGCAAATTTCCGGAAGATGCAATATCTGCATTTTGATGTGTGATTTTAAACTTCTACTTTTTTTCATGTAGGTAATCCGAGCAGCCAAATCTGATTCTCGATTAGCAAATAATAACCTTCCCCTTGATATTCAAAAGTTACGTTGCCGTGCCTGTTATGAAGCCCTTCGCTTTTCTCCTAGGATTGAAGCAATGGGAAAAGTATAACCTCACTGACTAAATATATAAATGCTTAGTTATATAAGCTTTGAATTGATGTATTGAGGTTAAATGTTACCTTCTTTTGTGTAGTTGCTGGTACAGAGAATGAGGAATTATGGCCGTTATATTGCTTTGCACCTACGGTATGAGAAAGACATGCTTGCATTTAGTGGATGCTCCCATGGGTTATCACCGGAAGAAGCTGACGAGCTGACAATGATTAGGTACGTAATCAATATTTATGTTGCACACATGCGATGTGTTTTGGACTGTTTCCGAGGCCTAGTTTTGCTAACATAATGAAGCTGTGTTATGCTGTTATGAAACTGAAGGGAAAATACCACACATTGGAAAGTGAAGGATATTAATGCAACAGAACAAAGAAATAAAGGGTTTTGTCCCTTGACGCCAAAGGAGGTTGGCCTTTTTCTTTCGGCTCTTGGATTCCCATCGGACACTCCCATCTATATTGCTGCGGGAGAGATATATGGTGGTGAATCTCGTATGGCTGATTTGCGGTCTCGTTATTCAGTCTTATTGAACAAGGTACCCCTATGTTCTGCCCCTAAACGTCACTTGTATCTTTAAGCCTAGATAACTGGTTGCACGTATTAATCGGCCAATGCCAGAATGGGATTTTAGTCAGGTAGAAATAAGGAAAATAAGAAATAAAGCCATTTGGTGCAGGAATTTTTGAGTGCCAGGATCAAAGCACCGGTATCATATATGCTATGTTACTCGAACTCTTCATTTTACTTCACATACCCGTTTCCGGTCCTTGATGCTTGGACATTGGTATGACACTGAGACACTTCATTTTAGGCGTAAAATTGAATATTTAGACGTATCCGACACTTGGACGTGTACCAGTATCTGACAGTAGTCGAGTCCAAGTAACATAGCATATATGTTGTTCAACTAGGAAGTTTTATTTTACGGAACTTAAAACACTCCTCTTGAATAGAGTGTAATTACGTTTTATTCTTACTACGTTTAATACTACCCTTCCTACTTTGTTATTCCTTTGCATTTTCTGATTACCTCATGGCCATGGCCGACCCAGGTCATAAAATGTCGATCTTTTATAATGTGGTCGTTAGTCTTAGGAAAGCTTAAAACTTGGACTTGTAATATGTCATTAACTCTACCTCTTGTTTGTTTTTAGGATAAAATAGCATCTGCGGAAGAACTTGAACCGTTTATTAATCATGCCTCTCAAATGGCTGCGCTGGATTATATTGTTTCTGTTGAAAGCGATGTGTTCATTCCTACGCACACAGGGAATATGGCAAAGGCAGTTGAAGGTCATCGTCGATATTTAGGTCATAGAAAAACAATCATTCCTGATAGGTGAATTCTTTTCCGAAGCTGGCTTTTGTGATTGATGATTGTTTTTCAAGATTGTGAAACTAAATTGTTTTGTCACTACACCAGGAGGGCGCTTGTTCGCTTGTTTGACAAGGTCGAGAGAGGTTCATTAAAAGAAGGGAAGAAATTGTCAGATCGCATAATTGAAATCCACCGAAGATGGTAAGTTCAATGATTAACTTGCCATTGTAAATATAATTTTGAAACTTAATCTCTCTTTCGGAAGATCTTTTTCGAGCCGAGGGACTCTTTGGCCACATCCTCCTTTATGGGTATGGGCTGCCGGCTTGTCCTTTCCTCCTCAGACCCTGATCATAGTTCCTTCGGGTGTGATACATTGAGTACAATGATGATAATGATAATACCCAAATACCAACCTACCAAAAAAGGATAACCTACCCTAAAAAGGGATCAAATGATGCATCACCGAATGATGTCCTAAATGAATTGAGTTGACGTTTGATTAAATTTTTTGTTTTTCGACCTTCCATGATATATGACGCATACACGCTTAGTAATTAACATCGTAGTCATACGTTGATGGATTTTTTATCTACACAGGCAAGGTTCACCGAGAAAGCGAAAAGGTCCAGTATCAGGAACAAAGGGCATGGACAGATTTCGCTCCGAAGAAGTATTTTACGAAAATCCTCTGCCAGAATGTTTGTGTCAGAGGTCATCCTTTGAGCTGAATACTTCCACCATCAAATAAGCTACCTGCAGGAATATTTCAGAGTTAAAACACAATTTTGCTTCATATAAAAGACTCCTCTAACACCATTACACCCGCTTGAAAGTCGAGCTGAGTATTCCGACGACACCCTCTGATTTGATGCACACGCTTGAGTGTAAATTCTTGAAGCCTGGCTCAAAACATAATGTGAACCTTTTTGGTTTATTTTCATCGAGACGACCATGATTTTGGCTAAATGAGAGGCGAGTTTATTATTCTTGAATCTTAAATATGACCCCATTTTTTGGTTGGGAGGCGAAATTTGTACATTTTCTTTAAGTAGATTGCAGAAGGCGAAACACACAACTTTTTTGGGCTAGAGCGGGGGAGAATCGTCGTAATGTTCCTCACCCGGGTTTCTACTGTCTATGTTTTGTGTTCTTCAATTTTTCGGTTCCTCCCCCTACATAGGAATACCTTGCTGCTGTTGCAGATCTTATTCTTTAGTGGGTAGATAACGATTTGGTAATTAACATGTATAGTTTGAACAAGATTTATTCATTCATTTGTTCATCAAATGCCATAAAAATGATTTGTTATTTTTTGAGACAGAATAGTGGATATTTGTTTAATCTTCATGTTCAACATCTTTTTTGTGGTGCCTTACCTTTCTTTTACGAAGACAAAGTACTATAAATTATTGTAAAGGACAACATGCAGAAAGGGAGTGGACAAAAAAAGATCACATCACATTAATTTGATGATCATAAATCATAATATTCATGTAGGTTTTCTCACAAGCTTACTTACGATTTCCTCCGGTTCATATTGCTGGTTACGTAGGCTTAGGTCACAAGATAAACCTTATTGAAGGGTTGGAGGGTTCATGTTTCGACTAGTAGTAGTTAGTACTTCTATATGGGCTTCAAATGCATTATATATTACGAATATAGTTCAGTTTCTATTTACTTACAACACTTTTAAAAACCATGCATATTATTTTACTTTTTAAATGTTATTTAATGTTATTTATTAAAAATAATATTAAAATAAATCTAATAATATCCCATGTGGTTTAAAGTTCAACGGTATAAGTATTAGTATTTTTTAATGGAATATTCATTTTAAATATAAATATATATGTACATCTACTTAAAACTTATCATCATTTTGCCATTATTAAGCATCCACAAACGAGAATGGCATCGTATCCCATCTAGTCTTTTGCCATAATATTTGTGACATCAGTCTTAACATTCCTTAATTTTGCAAATAATGGATTAATGATGGTTTTACCTTTCATGCTTGTCATAAAGCTTTGATTCTCACGGATTATTTTAGGAATTCTCTAGTCTAACTACTAATAAAAAATAAAACCATTTAGCACCATTTGATTTTGACATGAAGACTAATAAATTATGTATAATGGGTTAAGAATTTATTCGCAATATATAAAATACGCTATAAATAATGTCAATAACCATAATGTAACAATTATCTCACGAAGAAGGAAGTATAACATTCACTTTGCTGTATTTAATACTAACAATGAAACCAACCATAATCAAGGAGTATTAATAGCAAAGGAGTTGATTCGGGTTACCCGATCAATTTCAAGTCAGGTATTTCAAGTTGGATCGAAATCAATTTTTGTGTCCACGTAGAATTTTACATTATTTTAAATTTATTCTGAAATTGAATTTAGTCGAATTCAGTTCCAAAATCAAGTGAATAACAAATTATCGAGTCTCTTTTGAACAGACCAGGAATAGTTTATACCGATTTTGTTGAAATTAGCGGAAATCAAAATCAGCCAATTGGATAACGCATAGATACGATGGTAATCTAAAGAAACCCATTCCCGCCTTCCATTCTCCACACAAAAAGTACTCTATCTCAGACTATCAATCATGCTTCTCTTTTGGCTCCATTTCCATCTCCATCTCTCTCTTTCTCTCTCCTCAAAAAAATGGCGTCACTCTCTCTCTCCATCCTCTCAACTCTCCCTTCTCTTTCTTCTTCCGCCATTGTTAACAATTCTGCTACTTCCACCAGATACTCATATTCTCCTCTTCATAGTACAATTCGCTGTAGTAGTACTACTAATAAAGTGGAACCAGATGAGGATGGATTTCGACGAAGGGATTTTCTTAACTGCGTTACATTGTCGGCTGGACTCGTGAGTCAATTTTCTCTTCTTTTAACCTACTGTGCACATTTTCTGTAATTTTCTTGTAATGTAATAAATGATTATGCTTTAATTTTGCATTTTTGCTCCATGTTTTCTTGATTGATTATAGTATATTCTATTTTTCACTGCTATTTAGGAATATTAGGTTTTCCAGAAATTATTTTATCTGTAGTTTTGTACCATTTAGATTTTTTTATTGAGAGGATGGTCCTTGCTTATTGAAAAGAACGGATGACAGATGATGCTACTGAATGTATTGATTGTGGGACTGATAGCCGTGCCCCCTCAAATTTTCAATTTTGACTTCTATATAATAGCTATAAGGAACTTTTTTTCAATTTTGGCACTAGGATAACTATAATTTGGTCTTTTAGCCTCACCCTCAACTTAAGTTTTGGCTTCGCCAATCTCCATGTGACATGATAATGCTGATAACACCTTGTTATTCATATATTTGTGCGTAATTTCTTTCTCATGTGCTGTTTGGTTGGAACATAATACTCCCGGATGTCCCATTTGTTTTATGTTACTATTCATCAGTTATGCATTGTAAGTGGTTTTTTATTGATATACTCTTGAATCCTTATTGAAATATAATCTCATTTGAGAGGGAGGTGTCCTGTTGTGTGTGCTTTGTTCATCAAAGCATTGATCTTTTTACATGTGTGTGTCGATACTATGTTTTTCTAACTTCTTCTACACCTCTTCTCGTCATTGAGGGTCCAAGATCCTCTCCTTTTAAACTTAAAAGTATGTATGTTATCCATAAGTAGGGGTAAACACTTGCTACCCCTTGCTACAATGTAGCACTACAATGAATCCTTATATAAATTAAATAATGACAAGATATTTATGTACACACTAGATCAGAATTGAGTCGACATGAACCCATGCTGCCTCTACATCCAAATGTGTACCTCTATGCTCTTTGGCAAAAGCCTCGTATCTCTTATAAGGCGTGCGTGGTTCTGTGTGCCACTGTTCAAGCTCTGGCTTTCTTTATGATCTTTACTCTTGAATAGTAATGTCTACTTGTTAATCACTGAGTCTCAAAACGGCTCTTGCAAAGTGGAATTTTGAATTGATGAAGCTGCTTCCCTGCTTCAACATTACCCCAACGAGACTCCTATCTAGGGCGGTTGCAGATTTAGGAATTGGAAGAGGGATAGTGTAAAATGTCGCATACACTACTTTTTAAAACTAGGTTGCACCTCACCTAATATATATTGGAACATATATATCAACTTAGTAGTTATAAAACCACTTCCTGAAATGACAAGAAAAATATTTAAACGGATTAATTCACAAAATCACTAAATTTATATTGGAACATGTACCCTTGCAATACTAGACAATTTGCTCACTAATCCAAAACATGAAGGTTCTACTTAACAACAATTGAGAATTAGTGGAAGTTGAATAACAACATTACATTATCCTAGTGCCATTAAGTGACTTTCATGTAGGCAGAGCTTAGGGGTCAGATGTACGCAGATTTACTCTCGTTTGTATAACAGATTTTTTTTCGACTGACCCTTCGTTGCAAACATCATCGGAACCAAAGAACTATAAATCTTTGACCCCATCATAGACAAAGTTGAATACTTGTATCAATTGACGAGTTTTAATAACTTTTCTCTAAGGTTGTTTGGCCAACTTATCGAGAAATTACGTGGGATTGTCAATCATAATTTGTGTGTGATTATTGCTAAGGGGCATGTTGATTACAAACTATCAATACTACATCTTTTAGTTTGTTAACAATTTGTTCTGGTTTTGTTGATCTTCTGATGGTTTTTGTATGTAACCCACCCAGCGGTTGCTAAAACATACAGTAACCTGACTTTAAATGCTTTTGTCTGCATACTTGTGCATTAGTACTTTTTATAATTTGATGATGATTTTCTGCCAGCATTAATGCCTTCACAGGAAGTAATTGCTAGTTCAGGAACATTTTGTGGAGATGCCTATGCCGCTGATCTAATTCAGAGAAGACAGCGCTCTGAGTTCCAATGTAGGTCTCTGATATATGTGTCATTTATTGACTTGATTAGTTTAATGTGCTGAATGTCTTTATTATATTACTTTGCAGCTGATATTAAAGCGACACTTTACAAAGCCCTAAAGGTATGAACTATGAAGTAATTGTTTTGATGTGTTGTTTACGTGAACGGTAGAAACTTTTTCATTAGATCACTTTCTGCTTTTTTTTTTTTTCTTATTAATTTTGTTTCTAAATTGGATTAACACATCCTGCTTTTTAAATTTTAGGAAAATCCAGACCTTGTTCCATCCATTCTAACTCTTGCTCTGAATGATATAATGACCTACGACAAGGTGAGATTTCAAAATCCTGTGCATTTAATATTGCATGGCTTGATAAGTTGATATGCATCTCAATTCTTCCTTATAGTAAAGTAATAAATATATGACAGATAGATTTCTTCTGCTTAAATTTGTAGGCTACGAAATCTGGAGGTCCAAATGGTTCCATACGCTTCAGGTACTTTCTGAAAATAGTATTTGGCTATTTACTCGGTCAAAGGTCAAATAAAATGAACTTTGCATGGTGGCTAGAAGAATCTGAGATCATTTTCCAATGATTCTTGATTCTCCTAATTGGGATGTATTTGCATCTGCCACTTATGTGTCTCAGAAGCTTGATAAATAATTGTTAATGCAACAGAAGTTATGGTGTTAAAGAAATATTTCTCCTTTTTTTCTTGAGATTACAGTTGCTATCTTCTTTTGACCTTTTTCCTTGAAGCTCAGAGATAAGCAGACCTGAAAACAAAGGGCTTTCAGGTGCTTTGGATCTTTTGGTGGAAGCAAAAAAAGAAATTGATTCATACTCCAAGGGTGGGCCAATTGCTTTTTCCGACCTCATCCAATTTGCAGGTAAGAAATATGGCAGCTACGTATTGTAATAAATTTCTATATATGCATGTGAGTTGTGACCTATGTTGGGCTTTTCATTTTACCTCAAGCACTCATGTTCGATCGGTCGATCCTCGATACTCAAACATGGTTAGTATGCCTAGACACTTTATTTTGGGTTAAAAATATGGTTTTTCTTAGACAATTAGCGGATTCAGACTCGCGGACATGTACCTGTGTCGGGTGAGCTCAGGAGTCTGAGTAGCATAGTGCATATCTGCCCTTGATTCTTGTTAATGGACGGAATTTTGGCAATTTGTTTTGTTGTAACTGAATGCTTGTGTTGTCTATTCCTTAGGCTGATGGATTACAAAAACTGGACAATAATGATGGAAAGGTTAAACGTGAAAAGTTCATACGATGAAATAGTTATCCTTCTTAATTTCCTGTACAATAAATAATGCTGCAACTTTCCCGAAATAATTGAAACCATACTAGCGCACTTACTTATCAAAAAGTTTCCTTGATTGTGCTGATGTAGTCCGTGCTGCATTCCACTATACTTAGAAAGGTGACAATCTATTGTGATAGCATAAAATAGAACAGTTTATGTGCATTCTTGGTGCAAGAGAGTAACATGGGGGGGGGGAGGGGGGTAAAATGATGACTTATGCGTGTCTACTCTCAAATCTCATGATATGAAAAAGTAGATTTTTATGTACCTTGCAATTAGGAGTCAACTGGAAGCAACATCTTCGATGGTCTTTGCAATCAGGGGTTAACTGGAAATGACCTCTTTGCTATTACAAGATTAAAAGTTGCATACTTCCAATCTACTAGCTCCTGCTAGGTGGGAGCCAGTTTATGGGTATTTGGGCATGTATGTTATGTATGATGAAGCGGCAACAATGTAAATAGCCTGAACATGTTTTCTTTATGAATGCAGCACAGACAGCTGTGAAGAGTACTTTCTTGGCATCTGCTATCCGTAAATGTGGCGGGAATGAAGAGAAGGGAGCTCTATTATATTCTGCGTATGGCTCTAGTGGACAGGTGTGTTGCGTTTTTTTGGAAACTCTGGACAACTTCAACAGACATGCTTTTTATCACGGGTTTTTAGAAAAGAAATCCATGAGATCATCAGTTATCACTTGTGCTTTGCATGTTATGCTCAAATTGAACTCCAACAGTGGAGCCTTTTTGATAAGCAATTTGGGAGGACAGATGCCGATGAACCAGATCCAGAAGGGAGAGTTCCCCTATGGGATAAAGCTAGTGTCCAGGAAATGAAGGATAAGTTCAAAAATGTGGGATTTGGCCCTCGCCAGGTATCTATTTCTGTTCTCATTGCTTCACTTTTGTCCTTGTAAGCTTAAAGTGCATTTTATAAAATGTTGGCTGTAATTTCTACTATCTTTGCAATCTTACATAGCTGCTGCAAACTTTGTGGTGGCATGCTTCCATGCAACCATGAATTTGACCCGGAGCTTAGAGAATTCTCAGATACAAGTCTTTATTTTTTTCTGATGTGAACTATGGATGGAAAACCAAATATTGGTGGTTTGCATGTAGTTCTTGTACCTATGTTCTTCTAGATGGTTCTAAGGAAAGCTTTTCTCTTTCTTTGGTAAATGACGATAGCTAGTAGATGGTAGTTGATTACGGTAATTGTTTGATCAATTGATTTGTCTAGTTGATTTGACTAATTGATGTTTGTAACTGTTAATATAAAACTGCGGTAGTCTTAGCAAATGGCATTCAGGTGATAAACGTAAAATGATGTATAAGGGCATGTCACAGCTTATTCTCAAACATTCATGCTGCGTAACACTAGCAATTTTATCAAACTTTGTATCAAATAATCGATTGTGACCTCACACAATTCAAACAGCTCTTGAAAAGCTTGCTAAATGGTAATATTTGCATTTTGAAGGTATTGGCCGATAAGCTTTGCCAAACCTTCATTTTGCAAAACACTTAAAATAAATTTGACCACTCAAACTTCCAAAATAACTCGAATAAAATCTTAGTATAAACAACCATATTGACAAACACCTCATGTTTACACCATTGAATTTTAGTGAAGCGTCCTGTCTATCTGCTGCAGTAAATGACCATTATGATAACCTTTCTCTTCAAAGGACGTTGTTTACGAAACATACTCATAAAATGCACAAGGTACAAAGGCCGTGCACGATGCACCTTCAGCACAGGAGACGCATAAAAAAATTTAAAAGAAAGTTATTGAAAAACCATCAACTGCACTTTGTATGTGTCTTAAGCTGCTCCTCTGTGTCACTTGTCTCCAGTGCATCCTGCGCCTATTATCATTGCCTCAGCTCACCTGTTTAAAGTTGCTGCCCAGCACCTCAAGTTATGCCTTGCATGCTTGTTAGAACTAAACTCTCATACAACTATTTTTGGTTAAGGTGTGCGACTTAACATAGGATATCACTGGCTACCTTTTTTCTATGTTTGCAGTTTAAGATAGCATTTCAGTTGCTAAAGATCTTGATTGTTGATTTTTCATATTCATCAAATCTTTTGCAGTGTTGATAATTTTTACTTTATCATCTAAGCAAAACACCTAACTGGGGAAAGTGATTGACATTAATATCTTTTCCTTGGTGCCTTATGTTGCTTTCAGCTGGCTGTCATGTCTGCATTTCTTGGTCCTGATCAACAAGCAACTGAAGATTTGTTGGCTAAAGATCCTGAAGTTGCTCCATGGGTTGATAAATACCAGCGTAGTCGAGAAACAGTTTCTCAGACCGACTATGAGGTGAGTAATTTCTTATAGTTTTAGACTAAAAATAAATGATCGTTTCATACCACTATTCTTCTGCAGAAGCACTTCATTTTGATACAACCAACTTCCATAGATTTATTAGCAGATCACTCGTTTGCTCCCCTTTCTCCCTCTTCCCTCCATTAGCCTTGTATTGGACTATTGGTTCAGTTTCTTTTTATTATTTAATGTTTAGAAATTGGGATGGAGTTTTCCTGAGAGAAGGAATTTGCTGATTCGCTTATGAATTCTGAAGCAGTTTTTTACACTTCAGATTGCACTTTTTTTGTTTGGAATTCTTTATTCCCTTTTCAGGAACTTCCTAGCAGTAAATTTAAAACCTCCTCTTGCTCTCTTATTAGGTTGACTTGATAACGACTCTTACAAAGCTAGGCTGTTTGGGGCAAAAATTTAATTATGAAGCATATACATATCCTGTCAAAAAGATTGAGTTGAGCAAACTCAAGTTATAAAAATGTGGGAAGAAAAGAACTGCAAGATACTGTTCTGGTTAAATGTCTACTCACAAAAGAGAGATTTGACCTAAATGGGAAGACATCTGCAACAACCTCTTAGTAAGTTTTTGTACGCTAGATGTTTACATATGTGCTTAACCTTGTAAACCTGCATTTATTCTCATTTTTAACAGTTGCTACCTACAGCTGTACTATTATCATATAAAACACTATTTGTGATTAGTAAGATATGATCTCTTTGAAGGTGGTGGTTACTTATGCACCATCCAATTCAATGATGCGACTACTTGCATGACTCTTTTTTTTTTATTTTTTCTTGAGATGTATGCGATTGGGGTGATGTAATGTTGTATATGTCTAATTGAAATCTCAAAATTGTCCTGGAGAGAATGGTTCATATCTTCACGAAATTCTTTGTGAAAAATATTCTTCTGAGTCATAGATGTATCTCCCAAGTCTAGACGGTTGATAGCATGCGTTCAATATTAGGAAATGCATAAGAGGAGACATGGATTCAGTGGCTTTCCTCTTAGGACTTGCTTAGGCCCTGCATAGTATATGCAAATCTTACTAGGCTACTAGTTATAGTAGTACTGTTATAATACAAGTATACAGTGATAGGAAACAGAACGGTAGTTGTATGTGTTATACTACTGCTAGTATTTAATGATTTTTAAGTAATTAATCTGATTTTGGCTAATGCATGATTCTTGTTTGTAGCAAATTTAACTGCTAAGTTGTTTTGTTGAATTTCAATGTTTTCTCATTTACACCCTGTTGAGGCGTATACTCAAGAATGATGGTCACTCACAATCACAATCTTTATACATATTGTAAATTGACAAATGGGATACACCTTCCCTATCATACTCGCATCTCTTTTTCTTGCGAGTTAAAATAATGAAGAATTATTGCAAAATCACCAATGGCAATCTTAAAATTTTAGGAATAGGAGTTAATAGTAATCTTTGCTAGGGGTATCAGGTGCATCACAAGCAGGTGGGTTCTGCTTTCCTGTTATGATAGGCTTGACGTTTTTACACATAGAGACTGCAGGACCATCTTTGCCACTGTATTTTAAGTCGATGTCTGTGAGCTGTATCTTATCACATGGCACACCACTGCTACAAACCACCTTCACAGCTTCCTTTGTTGCCGATGTACCCCTTACATTCTTGAATCTGATGTCACTAAGCTTCACTTTGGATGGTGTCTACAAACAAATAATTAAGACCAAGACAGAAAAAATCAGTACAAGTTGCCCCACTAAATTTTATTGCTGCTGCTCCTATTTGCCTTTGATGGGTGTGAGCAGAGGTAATTTGGGGACCTACGGATGGCTTTTTTGAGATTTGTGTAGGGTTGATTCTATGGGTTATTTGAGACTATGATATGCAAATTTCGAAATTTTCTTATCATCAATATATTCAGGGCATGAAAGTTGCTAGTTTAAATATTTTACCAACTAAATTGACTACCTCTATTTAGCAATTAGCTATACAAGTCTTACCTTTTGTTTGCAATGATTGTAGGGGCAATATTCTTGATCAACAATGATAGGATTCAAAACATTTTCAACCTTGATGTCCTCGAAATGTAGGCCAGTCACTTTTCCTGTGTAAGAGTTATGCCATGTCTTTACCCTAACACCATTGTCTGTGTTTTTGAGGACACAGCCCTTTACAGTGACACCCTGTACTGGTTCCTCATTAGGGTACCTTCCTAGACTTCCTACACTGATACCATGTCCGGGCCCACAAGTAATCTGCTCGATATGGACGTTCTTAGCTCCGTCTCCGATGGAAACACAGTCATCACCTGTGCTAATATGTGCACCTGTTATATTCACTCCATCTGAACGTCCTATGTGAATTCCATCGGTGTTTAGACTTTCTTTTGGTGCTATCACTGTAATGCTGTTCATTTTTAGTTGCTTGCACCCTAAGATTGCCATGTGAAATAACTTGCTGTTTAGAGAGGTTATACCGTTAATAGTTGTATTTGTCAAGAAATTGAACCTAAAATTCTGCATTTCCGAAAAAAACCATGTTAAAAAAATGAAAACCATCATTTGATTGTAGAATCCTTCATTTTTGGTTTGCTTACATAAGGAAGTTTATCACATTTTCCAGTTTTGGAGCAATCATTCGTTTTCCAGGCTACTTGTCCTTGACCATCAAAAATTCCAGCATCGTTAGGAGCTGTGATAGTCAAACCATCAATACGTTCGATCTTAACCCATGTATCTTCACCCTTAAATTGAGCTGGATCTGCTGTGGCCTTGAAGTTTCCCAAGATTTCCATAGTAACTCTCGACTTGCATGGGCCCTCAAGCTTAAGAGCATGTAAGTCATATGTACCTTTAGGAACCAACACTTTGCTTGGAGTTGTCGATGCACAAGCCGCTTTCCAAGCAGCCATAAATCCCTAAAAATCAAGAAATGGGAGAAAATTGATGTCATTCCTTATAATTATAGCTTGAAAAACTGGGTACAATGAACTTTATGTTGCTGTTATGCTCACGCTTCAAGGATTTTATCCATTTACTTACCTTTGTTGCATCGGCTTTAGGCTTCGCTCCATGCTTGGTTATGTCAAATACAGAGCCACCACTGGGGGCTGGCTTGGCACCATTAATTGCTACAAAAAGCAAATGAAATAGGATGAAAAACATAGGAAGGTTAGTTTTGGGTGCCATTTTTTTCTCTTAGATGTGAATACTGTCAGAAAACTATTTACTGTTTATTCTTCCTGCTCAGGTCTCTTTATATACCTATATTTTTATAATTTCTTAATGCTTTGAAGTACCTTACATCTAAATGTAGTACCTTTATCTAAGATGGGAAAGAGGTTTTCTTTTTGTTCTTATATTTATTATATTAATTAGTTGAATCATGATCGTTTTGCTCTCTACCACTGGTCTTTTAAGAGTACTGCTTTCTTTAAACATGCTATATAGTTAAATGCACAGAAAAATGCTCTTTTGCATACTAGTAATATACTCCTACAAGCTTTCTATTTCAAGCTACTTGTAAACTTCTACGTGGACTCATGCTGCTGCGTCTTCTGTTCATTTTTAAGTTGAAAGCTCTATAGCATTAGTTTTATTTAAGTCTTGCATGAACTTTCCACGCTATTTTAGTTTACACCAAGCTAAACAGTTATTATGTTAGTTAGTATTTCTACTTGGCAAGTACAATCAAATACAATCAATGTGAAATACTAGCTATTGTTAGGTTGGTGTACGCTAAAATAGCATGGATCAGTGTTACATAATTTGCTGACTAATTTATTTTTCAAATTTGTGATTCGCTCAAATGACAAAAAAGCCTAAAACCGACAACAATTTGTTCTTTTTATTCGCAAGAAAATTAGTGAATCATGTGAGATTGTTGTGGAATAAGTCTATACAGGACTTTTCCTTTATTTTAACTTGTGCAAATATACGGAATATCGTTAAATCAATCATTAATGTTTGGTTCTTCTAAACAAATTCACTTGATTTGTTTGTCTATATATTATTATAGTAATAGGATTAATTTCAATGATACATGTCTCACTCAATATTTTAGTAGACTTTGGATTACCAAACTATCCTCCCTAGTTATATGTTGGGAAAACAAAGGTAAGCTACGATATTACAAAAACATTCACAAAAAGCGACGAGGGCTTGTGCTCGTTCAAGCACTGATATGCTCATTCAAGCACAGCAGGGGCACTACTCATCTTCTTTGCTTCTTCTAGTAATGTTATGGTTCCCAATGGCTCCTGTAAGGCTCTCCACACTTGTCTTAGATCGATTGTAGATCATCCAATGATTGCATTTTGATGTGTATCATGATAATTCTCCATGATCAATCCTAAGACTCCATCTGGGTCCTTCTCTTCCATACTACTAAAATTAATCAAACTAATTATTTAACCAAATACTTAGTGAACTAACGTCACCAATTAACCTAAAAATTGAAGTATATTAGTATAGATAGATAGATCTCTGCAATAAAAATCTCAAAATTGTTCAAGAGAGAATGGTTTAAATCTTTCCAAAATTCTTAACAAAATAACTATTTTTTTTGAGTCATACATCTCCCAAGTCCAGACAGTTGATAATATGCATGCAATATAAGCCAATGCATTAAAGGAGATTTGAAAAGAGTACTTCTCCTTCTAGGAATTGGTCGGGCATTGCAAAGTATATGCATGAACTCAACGATGGGAAAATAGAACGGTAGTTGTATGTGTTACTGTTAAGTTTAGCTGGACGACTTATTGTCAATGCCAACATGTAATCGGGAAAACATGAAGTGTACACCATCTTTAATTCATCGATGTGGAACAAACAATCCCAACAGTTACACCACTACTTAACGACTTCTCAAGTAATTAATCTGATTTGGGCTATGTATATGTAATGTATTGATTAGTCCTGTATATTCCTTGTTTGAAACAAAATAAACTGCATGTTGTTTTGTTAAATTTCAATGTTTTCACATGTACAGAAGTCAGAAACTCTTGTCTTGTTCAGGCTAATATTCAAGAATGATTGAGGTACACAATTTCTTGTCACTGGCAATCGTTATACATGTTACTATTTGACAATTGGATTACGCCTACCCTATTAAACTCGCACCTCTTATTTAAGCGAGTTAAAAATAATGAAAAAATTATTGCAAGATTACAAATGTTAATCTTTACATTTCCGGAACATGAGTCTTTAGAGATCTTTGCTAGGAGTAGCAGGTGCATCACAAGCAGGTGGGTTTTGCTTTCCTGATAAGATAGGCTTGACGTTTTTACACATAGAGACCGCAGGACCGTCAGCACCACTGTATTTCAAGTCGATGTCTGAGAGCTGTACTTTATCACATGGCACACCACTGCTACAAACCACCTTCACGGCTTCCTTGGTGGCCGATGTACCTCTCACATTCTTGAATCGGATGTCACTAAGCTTCACCTTGGATGGTGTCTGTTAACAAATAATTTAGACGATGACAGAATTAATCAGTACAAGTTGCTCAAAGTATGTTTTTGTTGCTGCAGCTCCTGTTACCCCTTTTGGGTGTGAGCCGAGGTAATAGATGGACATTTTTAGATTATGAGTTTAGAATTTGTCGGGTTCATGGCATGAATGTTGCTAGTTAGAGATTGTACGAACAACACAAGTCTTACCTTTTGTTTGCAGTGATTGTAGGGGGCAATATTCTTGATCAACAATGATTGTAGGGGCATTTTTAGATTATGAGTTTAGAATTTGTCGGGTTCAGGGCATGAAGGTTGCTAGTTAAGAGATTTTACGAACAACTACGAACAACTCAAGTCTTACCTTTTGTTTGCAGTGATTGTAGGGGCAATATTCTTGATCAACAATGATTGGGTTCAAAACATTTTCGACCTTGATGTCCTCGAAATGCAGACTGGTCACTTTTCCTGCGTAAGAGTTATGCCATGTCTTTACCCTAACACCATTGTCTGTGTTCTTGAGGACACATCCCTTTATGGTGACACCCTGAACTGGTTCCTCATTAGGGTACCTTCCTAGACTTCCTACACTGATACCATGTCCGGGTCCACAAGTGATCTTCTCAATATGGACGTTCTTAGCACCATCTCCAATGGAAACACAGTCATCCCCTGTTTGAATATGTGCACCTATTAGATCCACCCCATCTGAACGTGCTATGTGAATTCCATCGGTGTTAAGACTATCTTTTGGTGCTGTTACTGTAATGCTGTTCATTTTTAGTTTCTTGCATCCGAATATTGCCATGTGAAACAACTTGCTGTTCAAAGATGTTATGCCGTTGATCGTTGAATCTGTCAAGTAATTGAACCTGAAATTCTGCATTTCCGAAAAACAAAACCATGTTAAAAAATCAAAAACTAGCTTTGATTGTAGAATTCTTCGTTTTCAAGAAAATGATTCGTTTGCTTACATAAGGAAGGCTATCACATTTTCCGGTTTTGGAGCAATCATTCTTTTTCCAGGCTACTTTTCCTTGACCATCAAAAACTCCAGCACCTTTAGGAGCTGTGATCGTCAAACCTTCAATATGTTCTGCCTTAAACCAGGCATCTTCGCCCTTAAATTGGGCTGGATCGGAAGGGGCCTTGAAGTTTCCTAAGAGTTCGATAGTAACTTTTGACTTGCATGGACCCATAAGCTTTACTGCACGTAAGTTGTATGTACCTTTAGGAACCAACACTTTGCTTGGAGTTGGTGATGCACAAGCCGCTTTCCAAGCAGCCATAAATCCCTATAAACCAAGTAATTGGCAAAAACTATGTCATTTCTTTTAATTATAACCAAAAAAACTCTGCATAATGAAGTTATGTTGCTGTTATGAGTTATGACCCATTAACTTACCTGTGTTGCATCCGCGTTAGGCTTCGCTCCATGCTTGGTTATATCAAACACGGTGCCACCACCGGGGGCTGGTTTGGCGCCATTTATTGCTACAATAAGCAAATGAAATAAGATGAAAAACATAGAAATTTTAGTTTTGGGTGACATTTTTTTTTTCTTATATGTAATTATTGTTGAAAAACTTATTTACTGTTTATTCTTCCTGTTCTTATCTCTATATATATCTAAATATTTAAATTCCTCAATGTTTAAAAATACCTTATATGTCTAAATTTAGAACCTTAATCTAAGGTGGGAAAGTTGGTTTCTTTTTGTTCATATATTTATTGTAATGTTTAGTTGAATCATGTCTATTTGCCCCCTGCCTTAGGTTTTCTAGGAGTACTAAATATACCTGTAAAATAACCATAAAACTGTTTTTTTTAAACAGTCTATTAAAAGCACAGCATGACAGGAAAGAAAAAGAAAATGCTCTTTAGGCATTAGCATACCAATAATTAGGGTATACCGGGTGGACCCAGATTCGGAAATCCGATTATCCGATTTTCTGGATAACTAAAAATGTGAACCGGTTCCGACTCGGATTAAACCGGGTATTCGGAATGTTTTTTATATTTTATTTTTTGTCTTTTTGTCGTTCAACCATATGTTTATTTATCTCTATTTTTATTTAGAATACTTTTTTATATAAAATTAAAATACTAACTCTCTAAAAATATTTAATTTAATTAGTAATAAAAGATTAATTAAGAAAATTAAAGAATAATATTATTGTTCAATGGTTTAAGTAAGAAAGAATCACAAAATTGATATACTAACTCTTTAAAAATAACTAACCCAAGGTTAGCTTAAGTGATACTATCATCATTTTATTTACGAAAAAAGTAAATAAATAAAATCGAATACCGGATATCTGGTTTTCCAAAATGTGTGACCCCGATCCGGTATCTAGTTTTAAAGCCGGTACCCGATCCAGATTATCTGGTTTGCGAAAATCAGGTAAATTATCCGTTTTAAAATCGGATAATCCAAACCAGATTTTCGGATTGGGTTTTATGAACACCCTTACTAATCATACATAATCATACACTATATTAATTTTCATGTATAGTATTGAAAATTGAGTGAATGTGAGAGTGTCATTTGTAATTATTTTATTGGCCAGCATTATAAGGGTATTTATGGCAGGAGTATTAATTAAATGATTTACAATTCAATCAATTTTAATCATTTACGGAAATAAAATGTTGCATTCAGATTAATGGCAGGAATAATTGCAGGAATTTCAATTCAGTCAAGTTTATTCTTTACAAATATAAAAATTTGGATTTATATTAATGGCATAAATATTAATGGCAGGATTTTCAATTCAGTCAATTTTATTCTTTTAAAATAATAAAACGTTGGATTCATAATAATGGCATGAGTAATAATTGCAGGAATTTCAATTCAGAAAATATTATTCTTTTACGAAAATAAAAAATTATGATTTATATTAATGGCTGGAATATTAATTGAAGGAATTTCAATTCAGTCAATTTTATAAGTTGACAAAAATAGAAATTGTCTTTCAATAGAATGGCATGAACTACAATATAAATACACCATTTGACCAACTTAATTATTTGCTCATATCATTTCTTTTTTCTCAAGCTTCAGTGTTGGTGAATAATATTTTCAATTATAATCGTGAGCTTAAATTACATTCAGGAAATACAGAGTGACAGGGAGACATGGAAAATTAATGCAAAGGTCATACATATGTGGGACTATAAAGAGAGAGATGTGACCACATCTATTCACTTAATCATGGTGGATAAAAAGGGAACATCTATAATGGCTTCAATGTGAAAATTTACAATGTTAACTCATTCTAAATCATGTGTGAAAATCATATTTTTTGAAAAATTTAGAGTTAACCCTGCAGCGGGTGAGTATAGATCAACCAAACATGAATGGAAGATGTTCTTCTATAAAACATCAATAATTGAAGATGTTCGTTCGTCTAAAATTTCAATAAGATATAAACGTATTTAAAAATCCGTGCATTGCACGGGATTCTATCCTAGTATTAATTAATTTTGTTGTATAATGAAAAAAAAGTAGATTGTATGGGAGAGTGTCATTTGTCATTTTTTTATTGGCCAGTATTATTAGAATTTGATTGATAAGCATTTACACACTTGCCATATTTACAATAATAAACAGCAATTTAATGGCAGGAATTTTACTTTAATGACAAGAATTTTAAATCAGTCAGTAAATCATCCAATTTGATTTCACTTTGATGACAGGAATTTTAATGGCGAGATTTTAAATCAGTCAATAAATCATCCATTTTTTTTTTTTTGAGAGAAACCTGTCGCTTAAAATAAATCAAGGTCCACCAAAGCCAAAAGGCCCGATGGAAACGGAGCCATACAAATTTTTTCGTTTGCCACTCCCGTATCCCAACGAGCAATCGAGTGAGCGACGATGTTACCACATCTACGAATATAATTACAAGACAAGCCATTAAAGCTAGAGCTAATAGTGAAAATCATCATAAAGAGCAAAAACAGGAGATAGGCCTTCCTCCTTCCTATTAATGGTGTTCACCACCACCTGAGCGTCACCTTCAAGCACGATGTCTTCATACCCCATTCGAGAGGCCACTTCCAAAGCAAAACAGGCAGCCGCAAGTTCGGACTCCTCCACCCCCATACACGATTTCAACCTTCTCACCGCAGCCACCTTTAGCACCCCATTATGATCTCTGAAAGCAACGCCCAAGCCTCTTATACTGTCGGTTCCTATGTACGCGTCAAAGTTGGCTTTGATCCAACCCACTGGAGGAGGGCGCCAGCTACTTGGAGCAGGCTGAGTTGGAGCATTGCCCACAAAGACTTTTTGAGAGTATTCCATGTATTCCTGCAGCATCTTAACAAAAGAGGTGGACATTTGGCTAAAATCACATTGTTTGTTTGCCATAACAACTTGATTCCTACCAAACCAACAAGCCCAAATGGATGCACATATCGTAGAGAAAGAAGCATGATCAGAATTATTATACAACCACATAAAACAGTCGGCAAAAGAATTACGAGGGGCTGTTGAAATGATCCCAGCAGCCGGGTGAGCAAGCCACATAGAATTGGATTGGGGGCAGTCGAAAACAGCATGGCAAATGGACTCCTCAGTTGTATTACATCTCAAGCACAAGGGGGATTGAGCCATATGTCTATGAAAACGCACCTCGTTGACCGGAAGAGAATTTTTGCAAGCACGCCAAAAAAAATGCTTTAATTTCGGGGGCCCGTTCGAATTCCATATCCGCTTCCACAAAATCTCATCCTCATTTGTAGAGTTCGGTCTCTGCTCCCCTTGAGTACCCAACATCCCAAGCCAATATCCCGAACGAACCGTGTATAACCCATTTTTATTGTGAGCCCAGTATAGAGAATCCACATTGCAGCATCGAGAGAGGGGGATTGCAAGAATGGCCTGTGCAGTAGCCGTATCAAAGAGCTCGTGGATAACCTCAGCTTTCCAGACCTTGTCATCATGAGAGATCAATTCCCCAACCTTACATTCCACAAAATGATCATGTATTGGAGTGGGATTGGTAAATTTTCCATGTAAATAGAGCCACTTTTTTGAGAAGGCATCAACCGACCACCCATTACCAATTCTCCAAACAAGACCTTCTAAAAGTAACGATTTTGCCCCCCAAATGCTCCTCCAAGTGTAACTGGGATTATAACCGCGACACGCGTCTAAAGCTTCATCATGTTTAAAGTATCTAGCTTTTAGGACTTCACACAAGAGAGGGTTTGATCCATTGTGGAGGCGCCACATCTGTTTTGCTAAAAGCGCTTGGTTGAAGCAAGAAAGATCTCTGAACCCCATTCCACCCTTGTTCTTGGGTTGACATAGACTGGGCCAGCTGTGCCAATGGACCTTTTTATTATCACTCGTGGAGCCCCACCAAAACTGAGCCATCATCGACTGTATATCATTCAGGAGACCCTCAAGTATGCGAAATATGCTCATCATGTAGGTCGGTATAGCTTGGACGACTGCTTTCAGCACCACCTCTTTACCAGCTCTAGACAAAAGTCTCTCTTTCCACCCATGAATTTTCTTCCATATACGCTCCTTGAGGCATGAGAAAATAGCTTTTTTGGATTTCCCGATGATTGTTGGGAGACCCAAGTATTTAGCATGTCTTTCCACCTCTCTAACCTTCAAAGTGCTTGAAATCTGTTGTCTGATATTGCTAGGGACACCTTTGCTAAAGAACACTTCTGTTTTCTCAAAATTAACTCTCTGACCCGAAGCTCCTTCATATGCGCTAATGATCTTAGCTACCTCCGAGCATTCGCAAACAGAAGCTCTAGCAAACAGGATGCTATCATCTGCAAAGAAAAGATGAGATATAGGAGGAGCCCCTCTGCAGACACTAACACCATGAATACGCTTGTTAAGCAGACTTTTAGTAAGTAAGGTTGAGAAAGCCTCAGCACACAAAATAAAAAGGTAAGGGGATATCGGATCTCCTTGTCTAAGCCCCCTCGATGGAGCGACATTACCTAGGATCTTCCCATTTATCTTGAAGGCAAAAGACACACTAGAGATGCAATGCATGATTCTTCTCACCCAACTCTCACAAAAGCCCATAGTAAGCATGACCCTCTCCAGAAAACTCCATTCAACTCTATCATAAGCTTTACTCATATCCAGTTTCAGCGCAAAGGAGTTCTGTTTTCCATTTCTTCTCCTTTTCATAGCATGGAAAGACTCAAAAGCTAGGAGGGCATTGTCGGTAATCAGCCTTCCCGGAACAAACGCACTTTGGTTAATGGACACAATATCCCCCAACAACATCTTCAACCTATTAGCTAAAGTTTTCGAAATAATCTTGTAGATAACATTACAACAACTAATAGGTCGATACTCGGTGAGTTGCTTAGGGCTATTACACTTAGGGATAAGGGATATGCAAGTTTTGTTTAACGGTTTCAAGTCTACAAACCCCCTCCACCACATTTTAACCAGGTCCACAACAGATTCACCAACAATGTCCCAGAATTTTTGGTAAAATAACGCATGAAAACCATCCATACCTGGGGCCTTGGTCGGGTGCATTTGAAAAACCGCCTTTTGGATCTCGGCATATGTGGGTTCTTCCTCTAATTGTGCATTTATCTCTTGAGTTACCACAGTTCCCAAACCATCTAAAGCCTCTGCAAAACCGGAAGGTGAGCTAGTGGAGAAGAGGCTTTCATAATAAGCTGTGATCAATCTTTCAAGGTCCACCGAACTCGTTCTCCAGTTGCCATCAGCATCATTAAGACCTTTAATCAAGTTACGTCTTCTCCTGGAATTCGCCTTGTGATGGAAGTATTTTGAGTTTTTATCCCCATCTCTTAGCTCATTTGCCCTCGATCTGAGATGCCAATAGGACTCCTCCATCATGTGCAGACTATCAAGCTGATCAGATAAGGCCTTGCAGTTAGCTATCATTCTCGCATCTGGATTACATCTTTGAGCCCCTCGAAGCTTTTTCTCCACATCTTTTATTTGCTTTCTGAGACACCCAAAGGAAGTCTCCGCCCATTCAGACAAACGAGAAGCACATCTCTCAATGCGGACCCCAATGTCGTCCCCTAACCCTTCCTCCCAAGCTTCTTTAACAACATTCCTGCAATCCTCCTTCGATAACCACAACGATTCAAAACGAAACAATTTTTGCCCATAGTCATCCATTGGAATTTTCTTTGTACACAAAAAGATAGGAGCATGGTCAGATTTGTAGATTGGGAAGTGTCTCACATCAAAAGAGCCCACCAAGTTACGCCATCTATTGCACGCAACAAAACGATCAAGCCGTTCTCTGATTAAGTTTGACTCCTGGTTCCCCCTACTCCAAGTAAAAGTGCACCCCCTATATCCCAAATCAAACAAGTGGCATTCATCAAGACACGACCTAAAGGCATCCATCTCTCTCTCCCCCCTCGTAGCACCTCCCTCTTTTTCCTCCATGCTTAAGATCTCATTAAAGTCCCCAAAAATCAGCAAAGGGCCATCCCCCGATCTTTTAATCTCTCTCAGCAACTCCCACGTACGAAATTTATTAGCACGGTCAGGCCAACCATACACCCCACACGCATACCAAGAACCACCTCCCAACCTATCATCCTTAACCTCAACAAGAATATGACGGTTTGAGAACGAAATCAAATTGACATCCATGTCTCTCCACCACAACCCTATTCCCCCAGACCTCCCATCACTACTTACGCATAAGCCATCCATAAAGCCACACCTATATCTAATTTTCTCCAGTTTCTCTTTATGCATCATAGATTCTATAACAAACACCATATCCGGTCTATCTCTCCAGCACCACGTGCGGAGGGCTTTAACTGTCAAGGGGTTATTGAGCCCTTGACAGTTCCAACTAAGTATTTTCATGGTTGTTCGCGGGGTTGGGATACGCCAACCTCCGCTACTTCATTAGACAAAACAACAGTTACACCATCACCTGCACATGATCGTTTTTGAGACCAATCACAGTCCTCCATTTCTACGTCAGTATCTAGCAATTTCCTTTTAGAAACAGAGACAACATTCGTTTTGCTAACCTGTGGAACCATAGCAGCAGACTCCACATTCTTCTGATTTTGGCTCGCCCCTAAGACTCTCCTTTTTGCAGTAATCTTCTTCTTTGGGCACCCCGTCGATATTCCCATATGGAAGGTGGGAATGGTTGTATTAGAGACTTCCTGGCATGAGGTTGATTCACCCAGACCTGCAATCTGCCTCTCCATCACTTCGCCATCCATCTGCACCTTCACATTCCCAGCCATATTTTCGGCTTCTCCACTCGTTTCACAAAGCGAAAGAACCTGGGTTTTTTTATTAGTGGAAGAGGTAGAAAGACTCTCTTTTTCGAGGCTGCATGGGGTTGTTGTAGTATTCTTCTCTCTCATAACCACAACATTCAATTTCTCACTATTCAAAGGAATCTTTGCACTTGTGGACACTAATGGAGTGGTCCCCTCTGTATTTGTTTGCTTCACACAGAACAAAGCCTTTTTTAGCTTTAAGTTACTCACCTCTTCATTGAATCTGCCAAAACCCTTTCTAGGAGATGCCCTTATATTCATTCCCCAACCACTTCCTTTTTCTATCTCTTCCTCATTCACATAAGAGCAATCCTTTTCTATGTGGTTCATGAGACCACACAAAAAGCAGAAATGTGGAAGTCTCTCATATTTGATGTTTACCTTCACCATTGTGTTTTCCTTAACCCGGACATTTTGGTAGCGTTTCAGGGGTTTACAACAATCTAACAGCACCCTAATTCGACGGTATGGGCTAAGGTCCAGAAAATCCTCCTCAATTTCCAGTATCTCTCCCAAACTTCGCCCAATAGCAGCTATTTTTTCATCAGATCTACAATTATATGGAAGATTGTAAAGCCTAACCCAAAAAGGTGAGAACTTTAATTGCATTTCGGATGGTTGAATGTCTTTTTCGATCTGTTGGAGCACTAGCAGTCGTTGTTCAAAACACCAGGGTCGACCATCTAACACCTTATCTCTATCTTTCCAGTGAAAGAATTGGAGAAGAAAGAGGTTTGATTCAATTGCTCTAATAACAACCCCCTCCCTGAGACTCCATACATGAGACATAGTTCTTTTAAGAGCTTCGAAATTTACTGGTTTATCAGAGAGAAGTCGACCTACCAGTCTCAGCGCTAACTTGTCATCTTGCACTTCCTCTTCGCCATTTGCCAGGTCAATTACATCTTCTTCAGTAGTGTTTTCTATATTTAGTTTGGAGCATTGCTCAATTAAAGCAGCAGCCATGATTTTCGTGGGAGAAATCACAGGAGTGCAAACCCTAGAAAGGGGAGAAAAAGCCCTTACCCAGAAACGAGAAGGGGACTCTTTTAAATAAGGTCTAGATCTTATAAATCATCCAATTGAAATGTGTAAAGCAATATATTTCTATATTAAATAATTATTCCTTTATAAAAATAAAAATTTGGTTTCACTTCAATGACATGAATTACAATATAAATAGACCATTCGACCAACTTAATTATTTGCTCATATCATTTCTCTTTTCTCAAACTTAAGTGTTGGTGAATAATATTTTCAATAATAACTATGAGCTTAAATTACATTAAAGAGAAATATATATCTATAGTAACCTCTCCATCGTTAAATTACATTTTCAATAATAAATTAATTTCCTATAAACTCTTTATTAACACATATTTTGTGTTTCTTTATATTTAATTATTTTTTAATTACAATATACGTATGTAAATATTTTATTACGCACCTTCATTTAATATTTTCGTTCGTCTAAAATTTCATTAAAATATGGAAAAGTGTCAAAAAGTACATAATAAAAATTTTTTTTCAAAAAAGTATCTAATAAAAAAAATTCCAAAAAATACCTAATAAATATTTATTTTTACAAAAGAATACCAACTAACGGCTGGGGTTAATATTTTCGTTATCTTTTTTTTGCCCATTTTTAAGAAGTACCTAATAAAAATTTTCTTTTCAAAAAAGTACCAAGAACACAACATAATTATTCAATACAAACACAAAATAATATATAACACTAACAGCATTATCCATGAAAAGTTCACACATCATCCAATACAAACACAACTTAAGAACATCATTCAAAGCATTATCCATGAAAAGTTCACAAAAAAACTACAAATATTAAAAAAATAATTAGGTGATTTTGACACTTTTCCTTATTATTATTATTATTATTTTTCTTTTTTTCCTTATTATTATTATTATTATTATTATTATTATTATTATTATTATTATTATTATTATTATTATTATTATTATTATTTTTTTCCTTATTATTATTATTATTATTATTATTATTATTATTATTATTATTATTATTATTATTATTATTATTATTATTATTATTATTATTATTATTATTATTATTATTATTATTTTATTATTATTATTATTATTATTATTATTATTATTCTTTTGAAAATAAAATTTTTATTAGGTACTTTTTAAAGATGGGCAAAAAAAGATAACGGAAAACTTAACTCCAACCGTTAGTTGATACTCTTTTGTAAAGAAAATTTTTTATTAGGTACTTTTTGACAAAAAACTTTTTATTAGGTACTTTTTTGAAAAAAAAAATTTATTAGGTACTTTTTGACACTTTTTCCTTAAAATATAAACGTATTTAAAAATCCGTGGATTGCACGGGTTTCTATGTTAGTAATATATAATATTCTGGCTGTGATATTGCTACTACTAAACTGTTAATTCAAAGGTCCAAGAGAAGTGCGCAGGGAGCGGAGATTCTTGGGGCGGATCGAATCGCTTTTGATGCGCGTGCTGAATAGGCCACGGCTGGGCACATTGTTTCATTCAGCACTGCTAGTAGTAGGCGGCTCGCGGGATGGCGGTTTCTTTTTGCGGGAATCAGTTTTTCCTTCTTTCTTGGGCTGGGTATTTGTTTTATTATGTAATAACTTCCTTTATTTGGGTAATTACTATAAATACTCCCATTTAGGGTTAGGGCATAATTAATCACAAAATTTGAGAGAGATCACAAGAGAGTCATTATTCTTTGTGATTGTGAGGTTGATTCATCTTGTAAATCTTTGCGGTTCATAGTGAAATTATTTGATTTCGGTGCCGGTGGACGTAGCTATCACATTGATAGTGAACCACGTTAAATTTCTTGTGTCTTTTCTTATTGTTTGTTTTGAATCTTTATTGTTTCATTATTGTTTTACGATCTTTGCTTCCGCTGTCGCACAACTGTTTTCTTGTATATAACTTTTTAATCCAACAATTTAAACTTAGAATTAATCGATATAGAAAATCAAATCACAGGAATTAGATCACAAGAAAACAAGTAATAAATACACTTAAAATTGAACAAAATCCTTTGGAATAACATAAACAAAACATTACACATCTCAATAACACCTTCTTCTTCTTCCTTCTGTTTTTCAGGTAGGATTTCTTCGGTCAAAGGTGGTACAACCCAAGTACCATTTTCTTCTTCTACCACCGCGTCTCACCGCCAACAGCTTCACCCCTCTGGCACCGAGGCAGCCCCAGAAGTATACATCCAGCCTCCTGGACTCTCACTTTCTGGGGGTAAAATTGATCGTTTTCCTCTAGTACTCCGTCTCAAGAAAGTACAATTGATGATGATGATGAATTCTAATAAAAATTTATCCACACATTTTCAACAGACAAATTCAAAAATAGTAAGAATTCCATAACTAATCACGATTAAAATGAGGAAAAACAAATTTCGTTAGCATAGAAGGATGGATGAAGATGGATGAAAAAGAAGGCGAGGGTAAAAACGAAATTTCACAACTTTACATATAATTTAACCATTTTTGAGCATTAATATTACGACAACTTAAATTTCAAAAGTATAATGTGATTTTGTGGAACTTTTGTTAAGAATTGTAACCAATGGTTTTTCGCAAAAGTTTGTTACTAGTTACTACCAATCTACCATGTAAATTGTATTGGAAAATGCTATAGAATATCAAAAAATTCACATTTTTATGAAACGTAAAGAAAAAAAGTTAATCTAGCTTAGTTTAAAGTTAATCTCAATCAGTACAAAACATAAACAAATTAATTAATCTCTCACGGTAGTCATTGTTTTTATGACTACTTTTTTATATTTAAATTTATTACTCACATTATTTAATGGTATTTGAAAATCATATATATTATTTTTTTTCAAATATTTATAAAATCTTTTTATTTTATTTATTAAATGAATATTATTTAGTGTATTGGATATTTTGAGATGGTTAAAACATAATATACTTTTATTGGGATTTTTTGTTATTTATACAATAAGTTGCTTAAATGCAATGCTTAATTCTAATATGATTCAGGTTGTGACTATTTTATGTAAGTCAATTATATTTTTAATGACAAAAATTATTTTTTCGTTCAAACTTTTATAAAATAATTTTACATATTTTTGTGTTAAATTTGATTTTGTAATTTATGTCGGAAAGTTTAATAAAACCGTGCATTGCACGAGCACTATCTAGTTTTAACTAAACTAGTGAACCACTTAGACTATAAACAATTTTAACAAAAAATTATAATTAAAAAAAGTTTATTAGAATTTTCGGTAATAAATAAATGGGAAAATTACTTTAAAAACTCCTACCTATTCGCGGTTTAAATATAAAACTCCCAACTATTGATTATTATTCAAAACTCCCAACTATAGGCCCATCTTAAATATAAAGCACCGACACATTTTATAACCTATTTTAACCGGTTACCTTTTGTTGAAATGGGAGGGTACGTAAAGCGTCGTGTAAGGTCAAAGGAAGTGAGGTGATTAATAAATACAATTGGGTCTCACTACTTCTCAACTAAAACCAATTTATCCGGTTATAAGTCATCTTGGACTTTAAATATAAAATGGGCCTAAAGTTGGGAGTTTTAAATAATAATCAATAGTTGGGAGTTTTATATTTAAATCGCGAATAGTTGGAAGTTTTTAGTGTAATTTTCCCTAAATAAATTTGAAAGAAATGTCAATAAACATCCCCACCGTACTCTTTCCTTTTCTTTTTTTTTTTTCTTTTTACTTTCTTTGTAAGTCCAATTGTCAATCCTAATTAAATTCACAAATTCTTGCTATAGACCGTCTATAGCATAGACGGGTAAATATGGTCCAACCCATTTGTTAAAACTTAAATGAATAACTGAATAATCACGTCGGCCATTGGACTGGGCTATTGAGAGAGTCGTCTATGCCATAGACGGTCTCTCAGGAGATCTTCTGAAATTAAATTTTATTTGAAAAACATCCTTCCCATATAATATTTTAGTTCTAATAACGTTATATAAATTAAAATTGCAAATCTAGCTGTAGTTTATTTTTAGTTTATATAGTCAATAAAATATGTAATTATGAAAGAAAATATAGCACATAAGTAGGAGAGAAAAATGTGGACAACTACAAACTTACCTACATAATAGATCTTACCTTAATTTGTAATACAAATTATTGGTGTATATTTAAGGGATATTATATATAAAGACCTGAAGATGTAGCATCAAATCAACATTCAATAAAGAAAATAAAACAATAATCCCTTTTTCAAAACATAAAATAAAATAAAATAAAAAATGAAAACATTCAATTCTCAATTATTCATATCATTAATTTATTTATTTGTATCTATAGTAAGATCGCAGATTCCCGTTCCCGCTCCCGGTTCCGGTTCCGGTCCCATTGACATAACAACACTTGGTGCTAAACCCGATGGAGATGCAACACAGGTATGATTTTGTAACTTAGTTTTTTAAAAATTATATTTAGCGTCCATTTTCCCTTACAAAATCATATTTCCTTTGATTTTTATTAGTTGCTAGTTGTTACAGATAGTAGCAACTAATAAAACCAGAGGAAGTAATAGTAATTTTTATATATCGATTTCGAGGCAAGAACTCATATTATCGATGAATAAGCTTTAAAAGCCATCAATTATATATATTTATTTAATAATATGATATATTAGTAAGTGACGTCACATAATTTACAAATAAATTTTTTAACTAAAAAATATATATGAATTATTGCGATGACAGGCTATCATGGCTGCATGGAAGGAAGCATGCGCAGCAACAACTCCAGTAAAAATTGTAGTTCCAAAAGGAACATATACACTAACTGCTGTGAAGCTTCTTGGTCCATGCAAAGCACCAATTACTATTGAAATTGCCGGAAACTTTAAAGCCCCACCCGAAGTAGCCGTATTCAAAGGCGAAGATAGTTGGGTTAAATTCGAACATGTAGAAGGACTTACCATCACCACTCTCCCCGGTGGAGGAACTTTTGATGGTCAAGGAGAAGTAGCATGGAAGCAGAACAATTGTGCATCAACTGGCACTTGCGACAATCTTCCCTACGTAAGTTTGAGTTTCCGTTTCTAAGTTTAATAATAATCTTTTCTTTTGATGTATGTCTGACTAGTATGATTTTCGCAGAATTTTAGGTTCAACTTCCTTACGAACACTAAGATTGATGGGATTAGCTCGTTGAACAGTAAGTTGTATCACATGGCAGTTTTGGAGTGTAAAAACTTCACTCTATCTGGGATAAAAATTGATGCACCAGCTAACAGTCTTAACACGGATGGCATTCACATTGGGCGCTCAGAAGGGGTTACAGTGAGCAATGCAAAGATCGGTACAGGGGATGATTGTATCTCCATGGGTGATGGGGCTGTTAACGTTAACCTTGAAGGAATCGTTTGTGGGCCTGGCCATGGTATTAGCATTGGAAGTCTCGGTAGGTATGCTAATGAAGCTCCCGTCACAGGTGTCCATGTTAAGAACTGTACCATCAGCAACACTGATAATGGTATTAGGATTAAGTCTTGGCTCAACTCATTTGAAACTAGTGCTTCCGACATCCACTTTGAAGACATCACTGTTGACAATGTCCTTACTCCTGTGTTGATCGATCAAGAATATTGCCCTTACAATCACTGCAAAGAAAAGGTTTATTTACAAGATCACTCTTAACATTATTAATCATTCAACTAATTATTGAACACAAATCAATTCTTGATTTATTAATTTCAATTTTGGTCGGGTTAAAAACAATTGTACATTATATATATGTTAGATGTACGAGCTGGATTATATGGGAGTGGGTCATTATTGATATGTTTAAATTAATAACCGACATGGTAACTTATGCTCTAACATTTGAATATTTTCCTTTTTTCTTGTGGTGAATCGGTATTTTCAGACACCATCTAAAGTTAAACTTAGTAACATTAGTTTCAAGAATATCAAGGGGAAAGCAGGAGCAAAGGAGGCAGTGAAGCTATTGTGTAGTAGTGGAGTTCCTTGTGACAAGGTGGAGCTAGCTAATATCGACTTGACCTTTGCTGGTGGTGCTGTTTCAATGTGTAAAAATGTTAAGCCTATAACAACTGGCGTACAAAACCCAATTGCTTGTGGCGCACCTGCCCCTGCTAGCCTGTAATTAGTTTTCCAATTTGCATACTGAGAAATTTTGTAATAACTTTACTTTTTTTTGAGTTGTTGTAATAACTTTACTTAAATTTTGATTACTATATATGTCTTGAGATAAACTCTCATAAATATATACAAGATAACTTTAGTTGAATTGAACTCGTTTTATTGGTTTGTGCCTCTCTCATGAATCATTGATTTAGTAATTAATTCATCGACAACATTATTGCTAAAGCCTTAAATTAAAAAGTTAGAGTCGATTATACTAAAAATAATTTAGTCTTAATGTAAGACATTATATTTACTTCACATAGATTCTGATTAATTTTTTGTTAATCCTTAAGATATATATGTTCAACGAAATTTATGAAAGAACAATTTAGGCATTTTTACTTGATTTTATTAGCTCTTGCCTCTAGTATGGAATCATTTATTAGCAACATTTTTAAGCATTCCATAGCATAACTAAAATCATTTGGAATGGACAGAGTTGGGAGAAAAAGTTCAATAATTAGACATTATTAATTCATCCGTTAAAATTAATTTCACCTTTTTTCCAACCTATTACATGTGTCTACTGAAAATGTACCTAATCTAAATAAAAACCGGTGTTCAAATGACTTAAAAGCTATGTTTGAAAAATATAAATATTTATCCAAAAAGAATAAGGATTTAGGTTCTTTAATAACTAAAAAAAAGATTAATTATAAGGTTAATTATAAGATGAGTTTTTTAGATTGGAATACATTTTCAACGAAAATATGTACTAATTGAGTTAATTTATATTTTTTTATAACAATAGAAAGGCAGGGTTGATTTATTCTTAGCGCATGACAATAAATGGAATTATTAATGTTTATTTTTCAATAAATATTTTCTAAATTTCATCTTGTATGAGAATGTTTCACCATAAGACACACCCATATAATTAGTTTATTTCTCAAATTGATTACTTTATAATTGTAACATATTACTTTAACACTATAGTGTACATGAGCAGCCAATAGAAATGGTCTCACCATGAGACCATCATCACAAATTCTAAATAAGACGGTCTCATAGTGAGACGATCTTTATTGGGTTGACCTAATGTACATTTAGTATCTTAAAAAAAATCACTTATAACTTTAAAGTGATCAATTATAATTTTAAAAATGGTTATTTTTTATGGACATAGAGTGATACCTTATAAACTTATAGTGATTATTTACAATCTTAAAATGATCAATAAAAAAAAATTAGAAACATGGGTTAATTATATGGGTTCATATAAGATAAAATCAATTTTTTGTGTTCCTAAATAGACTTCAGTAACTCTTCTAAGAAATCGTCTCTATGCAAGACGGTTCTAGGAGGCTCAACCCACAAAACTGATTAATAAAAAAAAATACCAATTAATTATCTTTGAAACATCACTACAATGGGGATTTAGGATATACCAAGTAGAGATTTATGGTATAACAATTAGGAATTTGATATAAATGAAGTATGTATTTGGGTATATCAAGTAGGAAGTTGAGGTATACCAGTAGCCAGTAGGTATTCGTGGTTGTCAAGTTTGAGGTATATCAAGTAGGTGTTTGAGATATACCGAACAAGTATTTGAGATAATAAGTTGTAAGTAGGTATTTGGAGTTGTCAAATAAGTGTTTGAGGTATAACAAATAGGTATTTGAGATATATCTATCAGGTATTTAAAATATTACCCAGTACGTGTTTGAGGTATGTTAGGTAGAAATTTGAGATAAACCTATAACAAGTAGGTATTTAGGGTTGTCAAGTAGGTATTTGAGGCTATCTCAAGTATGAGTTTGGTTATGTAAAGTAGGTATTTGAAGAATGTCAAATGAGTGTTTTAAAATACACCAAGTAGGTGTTTGAAGTGTACAAGAATTCGACGATCAAAAACACTTACTTGACAACTTCAACTTGCTAAAAACACTTACTTGAAATACTATAAACGTCTTCTTCACTATTTGAGGTATCCATAACCCTACCGAATAAGTGTGTAGTTACACTATACTTTTTTATTTTATTAAAAAATAATAGGTTAATCCAATTAGAAGCGATTTCTTTGACTCACAACAATTTGTCATTTGTGAGTAGACTTTTCCATTGAATTCCGATGGGCCGGGTCTATTAGAGACATGTATGTAAAGTAGCAAATGGATAGTATTTTTCTGGATCTTCACCATTGCCCCGCACCCATCAATCCTTTCATCTCTCTAGAGAGTAACAACTACCCTAAACTTTCCCTTTTTCTCGTACTCTGACTCTTCTGAGCTTCGTATCTTCCTTCAATGGCTGCTTCCCCTTCTCTGGCTGAGGTATACTCTCTCTCTTCCCCATCTTCTCGCATCCTACTTTTTTCTGATACATCTGATTATGCCCTTCATTTTCTGGGTTCATTTCGATCTGATTATTTTTCTCCTTTTGGTTTGGTTATTGAAATGGATATTTTATAATTTTTCTAATTGTTATCAATTAGATCTATTTAGACTTGAATACCCTAAATAAAGTTTGTAATTTTTCCTGTGATGATTGATTTCTGGTATATCTATCTGAACTATAAAGTATAGTGCCCACTTTTTTTCTGTTTTATTTGATCAGGATATATGGTTTGATATCCTCTGGTTTAAATCTATTGAAACTATAATTGATTTCTTAAAATTATTTAAAATTGGATGCTGAATTTTGATCTCCAAAGATTAAATCCTTCAATGTAAGAATAATCTGGAAGAAAGAAAAGTTAGTGTAATATGGGTTTTTTTTTTTTTTCTTTCGTTTTGTTTTGGGATTGTTTGACGTAAGAATTATCATTGTCGGTGAAGGTCATTTTTTCTATTACAAGTTAGGCTGAGTTGTAAGGGGAGGAGAGTGCTACTCACATGGAAAAATGATACTTGCTCTAATTGAACAATAAAGTACATATTTTTATTAGGAAAAACTGATATGAATAATCCAACCTTTCACCCATCGACTCTAAATAATCCCACCTTTAGATTATTTTTTTATAGTCCAACCTTTGTCATTCGTTTGTTATCAGCATAACAATTTATTTTACAATAATTTAATCTTTGCCCTTAATTTTCTATCAGTATACCTGTTAGTATGTTAGTATGTTAACAACAAACTAAGGGCAAATGTTGGTTTATTTAAAAATAATCTAAAGTTGGGATTATTCACAGTAGATTAGTGAATTGTTGGATTATTAATATCAATTTTTCCTTTTCATTTTAAGTGAGATTTTTTAACTTTCTGGTAAAGATATTGTTGGCAGTTGGTCTTGGTCAAACAACCACATTGAAACAATCAGCCTATTTCCCCTCAGTTTTAGTAATTGAATAAGTCATAGGGAAACTATAAATAGGGGATAGGAACATAGAAACCTAACGCACAACATCGAGCAAAAAAATATTATTGGCTTTCTATCCACCATCCAGAAAAGGACTTGAGATTCAAGGGGTGAAAACACCGAAGACTCTAAAAGCTTGGAGAAATGTGGATACATTGATCAAAGAAAGATCAATTTGCTTCCACAATATCGGTTAGTCCTCTTATATCTATATACAGTGATAACAAGAGCCTACTCTCTATATTGATGTATATTCACGTTTCTCTGGTAGAGTTTTATGTGTTTTCACCCCTTAAATTTCAAGTCCCTTTCTCTTTCACGACGGTGTACATTTATATTTTTTTGCTCAGTGTTGTGCGTCGACTTTTTGTGTTCCTAGTCCCCTATTTATATTATCCCTAAAACCTATTGAGTTACCAAAACTGAATTAGTCATAGAGCTACAACTTAAAAGCAAATCTCCCGCTAATCATTATGAGGGGACATAGGCTGAATGTGTCAATGTGGTCATTTGATCAAGAGCAACTGCCAACAACTCGTACTTGGCCACATAAGTCGCACCAATCACATAAACTCAACTCTAAACAAAGTTTTCTCATTTTTATACGGGAGATAAAGAGTGCGACCATAAGTTGACATGTAGGAATAGGCTTAGTCGGAGGATCGCCAATTATTCAGCATAGATATCGTACTCAATGGAATTTCCTTGTTTTTTAATAGCTTCATGAACAAAATGATACTGCCTTTTAATGTTCATTGTCTTTCTATAGAATTTAGGATCTTTAGAGAAGTCAATAGCTCTAGTGTTGTAATACATTGCCACAAGAACATTAGGTGTCGTGGTGAGATTAAAATCTAGTAGAAAATATCTAAGCCACATAACCTCTTGAGTCTTGAACAATCAAACTACATGTGGCATACTTAACTTTCATGGTTGACAAAGCTTTACAATCTTGCGTCTTACTACACCATGATACAATACAACTCCTCCACCAAGAATGAACGCATATCTTGAGGTTGATTTAGACTCATCTAATGCACCTCCCTAATCAGCATCCAAACAACCTTTTAACCTTAACTCACCACCATGATAACATAGGTTGTAATCGGTTGTACCACGAAGGTATCGAAAGATTCTTTAGACAGCTTTCCATGACTTATCAAGCCAACTTTGAAAAGCTTATGTCAGGCCTTGTACATAATATGACATTCATCAAACTCCCAACGACACTATCATATGGAACTGTATTCAATTTTCTCTTTTCTTTATTTGTTTTTGGGCAATCCTCAAGGCTCAACGAGTTTGGAATTTTTTATTTGTTTTTGGGCAATCCTCAAGGCTCAACTGTGAAAAGTTTGTAATTTTCTCTTTGAACGATCTCGTACAATTTCCACCCCTAGGACAAACCTAGCCTCACCCATGTCTTTCATCTCAAAGAGAGAGGACAACCACTTTTTAGTGGCATTGATCATATCCAAAATATTTCTAGCAAAAGTAACTCATCAACATATTGAGATAAGAACATAATTCCTTCCTCAATTATCTTTATCAATCACAGATAAGCCAAAAAAAGTAATAGCTTCATGGAATCTGAAATACTGCGATTTAGAAGACTACTTGAGACTATATATTGACCTTTATAGACAACACATTTTATCATTTTTTCCTTTTGAAACAAATCCGATAGGTTGATCCATATGCATTTCTTCCTCAAGGGAACCATTTAGAATGGTAACGTCCATTTGAAATAATTCAAGATCTAAATGAGCAACTAGAGCTAGAAGAAGGCCAATAGAGACTAATCTCACCACTGGAGAAAAAAATCTCATCGTAGTCCACCCCTTCGATTTGGGTAAACCCCTTCGCTACAAGGCCAACCTTAAACTTGTCTATTAACATACCTACCTCACGCGCTCAATCTTGAATACCCACTTGCATCCAATTTATTTTCTTTTTGGTGAAAGATCAACAAGTTCCCAAACCTTATCTTTGAGGAAGTTGACATTTTAAGAATCCATTTTAGTCATGCCACTGTTGGGGTGTTCACTGACTATTACATATTCTCTAGAATGTTCAGGGTATCATATAAACACATTTTTGGTTGCTCTTGGACTAAATTTGCCATGTTTGTAAGTCGAATTTTGGAGTTTATTGGCCATGCGTTTTGTTTGTCTGGAAACAAAATTTGTTGATACTTTTGATTACTTGCACGATTGATCTAAATATGCTTGCTGATGTTGGTGAACTCAGCAATATTCCTTGCCGAATGATGAGAAGCCTGTTGAAGCAAAACCTGTTGAAGAAGTAAAGATTGAGAATCCAGTGGAAGTAGTTCCTGAGAAAACTGAAGAGGCACCTGCTCCTGTTGAAGAGAGCAGTGAAGCGCCCTCCGCTCCAGCTGTTGAAGAGAATAGTGAGGCACCTTCTGCTGTAGCTGTTGAGAGCAGTGAAGCTGTAGCCGAGGCTGCTGAAACGAGCACTGAGGATTCTGCTCCAACAGCTGATGAAAGCAGTGAAGCTCCTGAGCAAGAAGAATCTGGAAGTGAAGAGGCTCCTGAAGTAAAGGTTCGCTTACTGATTTGAAAGAGATAAACATCCTTTTATCAGTTAGCTGTCTGTGTATCGTTTGCACTACCTCCTCATATCTCTTGTTCATCTTGCATTTCTATTTTTTAAATGCTGCAGCTTGAGACTGCACCAGCAGATTTTCGATTCCCGACCACAAATCAAACAAGGCATTGTTTTACCCGGTACATTGAGTATCACCGGTAAGTCATGACTCGATCAAGTGGTTAATCTATGTTTTACTAAGCCCCTGTTTCTGCAACTGACAAGTATTATGTGTTTTGTAGGTGTGTAGCTGCCAAGGGTGAAGATGCGCCTGAGTGTGATAAATTTGCAAAATACTACCGTTCCCTCTGCCCCGGTGAATGGGTAAGTACATCAAGTTTCTTGCTGGCTGCCTATGATTTCTTACAAGTTGCAATTTTTTTGATCAGTAAATTGGCTGTTTGACACATGTATATCATACAACAATACCAAAACCTTAATCCCAAAATATTGGGTCGTCTACATGAATCATCTCCTTCCCTTTCAACATGAAAATCAAAACTCATTCGTATCCTTTTCATTTCTTTCTTTTTAGGTCATCTATGGTCTTCCTTGTCCTCTTTTTGAATTTTTTAAGATCCAACTTCTTATCTTCCTCTTCTTCTTTGACACATTTAGATGCAAAGCTTTTTACATAATGGGTTATTGTTCGGAAGGTTATTAGGATGATCGTGATTCTACGTGGGATCATTGAAAGGGTAGGATCGAAATCGGTAGAATTGGATCGTAGGATCATGTGATCCTACAAATATTTCTTAATGTGCTTTGGATTATTGATTATCAATTATATTTGTTCTCTTTTTAAGGTTAAGTAAAAACTTATTTGACTTCATCTGTTAAGTTTTGAAAAAAAATACTTTTATAATCATTTTTAAACTGCAATCAAGAAAAACTTGAATTTTAAAAAGATATCGATATAATTATTTTAAATATTTTACGTAAGTGAAAACTGTATTATATGAAAATATCTAACGATTTTGAAACTATCTATGTAGGATCGGATAGTTAGATCATAGGATCATAGAATCGTGTTATAATCTTGCTAGCTAAATTCTTAACCTCAGTAGGATCGCATGATTCTACTACATTAAGATCCTACCTATGATCCGAATCTCTCGCCTATTTCTGGATCATAAGATTGTGGAATCGTAGATCAGATTCGGGATTCTGATAACTATGATTGTTTGTATGTTAGTTTTAAGAGGTTTGGAAAGTAATTATTCTTTGGCATCTTTATGGTTTTTTATGAATTGATTGTAAAAGAGGGAATGAAAAACTACAAAGAAATTAGTGCTTCTATTATATGGGTTTGATAACTATGAAATAAGTGATAAAGAGACTTTGCTTGGCTAGGACTTGAACCTCCTTGTTAGTAAGGTTGTGTTTATTTGACTCCCTCAAACCCATTGAGATTAAGGCTAGAAGTTGTTTTTGTTGTGCTGGTTTAACCATCGGGAAAACTCGATGTTATTATGCACTCTTTATAATTTACAATGTTTACGATTGCAGATCGACAAGTGGAATGAGCAAAGGGAAAATGGCACCTTTCCCGGTCCTCTGTAAAACGAGATGTATTCATGTGGTTACAATGATGTCCATTTTGTCAGAGGGGAACTGCTGCAAAAATGAAATTTCATAAACTTAGGCTTTTGTCCTTTGGAACTAATTTTAGTCCAAAAATATGTACCTTTTTGGTCACATAATAATTTTGTGTATTCATCCTTTTTAAGTGTTACCTGAGTAATGACACTCAGTTATTGTAGGCAGGTCCAACGCTCTCCATTTTTACAAATTACTAATAGAATGAGAATAATGCGGCACATTCATGATTTCATCATTGTGTTTGGATTATTCCCTCTCAAATTATCAGTCTCGGTAAGACTATTTCTACTGGGTTGATACATGAACATTTAGTTTGTTATAATGATCACTTATACTTTTAAAGTGATTAATTACATAATGAACTAATCATAAGCACTCGTCTTATTATGAATATCACATACAAGACGAGTTGCATTTTGATTGCTAATCCTACATATCAAATTTCTACAATTCCTTCGTAAAAATCTCACGGAGTATAGAAAAATGTAGCAATTTCAAATATATGAGTACCATATTTGTTGTGGTCTGAATTTAAGTTTGTCTCACCTCAAAAAAACATGTTTAACACTAAAGAATTTCTGATAACCAAGTTATGGTATGACATGTGAATTTCAAATAATTATAGTAAGTACTTCGCATTCAAATAACTTTAGTTATTTTGTTAGATAATGAAATCTCTAAATTTGAACATTTATATTTATTTTGTTATACAATGAAAATTCTAAATACGAAAATTCTAAATACGGACTTTTTAGAATTTTAAAGTTACTACGAATTTTATGTAAACTGCAAAAGAACATAAGGAGATCATTTTAGCTTAGGCTAATCCTATCCTAAAATATAAAATGAAATTAATGAGTATTCAGTTTACAAATGTATTGTCACCAATTATGAAATTAACATTTAACTTTGATTTTTCATAGTTAGCCGGCCCTCTTAATTGTTCAAATTAAGGGGGTGTTTGGTATGGGCTTTTTAATACTAAGTAAGGGAATCCAATACCATTAGCTCACATTTATTGTTTGGTATATGATTGGGTTAATCCATTCTATTTCTTGAGGGTAATGAATACCCTTATATTGTTACCACTCATCTAATAGTAGAAACATTCCCTTTCTCCATATTCTCTTGCCATTCTTTATCACTGCCTCTCGTTTCCTCTCTCTGTAACATAAAAATCTTCATTTGAGTTGCTCATATATTGTCAATGTCAGCTCTGCTCTTGACGATGTAGATGAAATAATGCACATCCTAGTTGAGTTTTTAATTTAAGTGTAGTAGTAGGATATTGTGAATAATATCAAGATGAGTACAAACGATATAAAACTTATTGGACTTTTTACTAATTTAATTTTAATTTTCAGTCATCTCCGGTCTCCTCCTTTTGTAATTAAATTTTTAGGTTTTTTTTCCATTTTGAATTAGTTTTTCATCTTTAATAAAATAAAACATATTTTATTTTTTGTATTGTAGTTATGTTTTTGATTTTCTTTAGACTTGAATTAAGTTGAATTTTATCAAGAAATTGAAAATGTGGAGCAATAGTTTATTTTTAATATATATTTTTTCATTTGTTATCTTAACTACAAAGTCATTATAAGACTTTAAGCAAGTATCCAACATAAAAAGCATATCAAAACCAAACAACAAGAAAGGGAAACGAAAACAAGTGTTTTTCTTACATGGTTATACCAAACAACAAATAACTATAACCCTTACCTTTACCCTTACCCCCTTTTTATCAATTCTCTTTCCATTACATTTTCTCTTCCCATACCAAACACCCCCTAAGGATGATTTGGACCAACTTTTTGGACCCTAAATCCAACAAACCCTAGAGTTTGTGTTTCAAGAAATAAAAACTTTTCACAAGTATATGTCAAGGGCTTGATAATATGATTTTCTCAACATATATTATTTAATTATCAAATTAAGAACTAAGTAAAGTTAATTTTCCATCACAATAATACTTCTAATATAGATCAATCGTAATGAAATTTTTTTAAAATTAATTCATTTTAAACAATATAGTTTTTATTACTAGCCTTTAACTCTCAAACAGTCATACTTCATATGTTTTTTAATGTTTGCACCTATTTTGTATTTTGATTGTTTCACTTACCATTTAAATAAAAATAAAATATATAATAATACATTGAAAGTAATTTTCTTTAATTCTTATGCTAACATTAAAAGGTGCAAGTAATTAAAAACGGAAATAGTATCGTCATCATCGTACCCATTATTCCGTTCGAGAGCAGAGTCTGAATGAGAAAAGTTAACATACAATCCATATCAATACTCCCTTTACAAGAAGAATTAGAGAAAAGCGGTCTATTTTAAGAACGGAAGTAGTATTTTATTCATTACAAATTGAGAAAGCACAAATACAACCCTTATCTTTGTAGGAGCATTAGCTTAAACACCTTTGTCCGTTGTCTTCTCTTCAATCTTCATCTCTTTCTCCTCCCTCTTCCTGGCTCTCATCTTCCATACCCAGAACATCTCTAAGAAACATCAATGGTGTTGCCGCAATGTTTAAGTGGAGCAACCTTCTACACTCTGAAAATGGCGGCCTTACCTTCCCCTTCTCTTTTCAGACCCCTTTTCAACACCCCATCTCTTAACCCTCTTCTTCTTTCTCGCCCTTTAAAACACTCTCATCTTCAATTCTCTTTGCTCAAAACCTTTTCTCTTTCCTCTTTTTCCACCCAAGCAATTCCCACCATTCCCGACCCTTCCGAAACAGGTAACTCATCTTTTCTTTATAATTATTTCTGGGTTTCTTTTTTGAACCTCATTACATTCCAATGCCTCCGACCTATATGGTATTTGGGGCTTGTTACGGATCGGTATACATCATGTTCAACTTCAAATGCACATATATAATGAGCAATTTTAATATACCTACTTTTGGTTCTCTGAAGCAAATCAATATTGAAAATATTGTTTTTTTGATTGTAGGGGTGAAGACAAAATGGAAAGCAGCTATTGATTTTAAGTGGATTAGAGATAACAAAGATTCAGTTGCTGTTAATATAAAGAACAGGAATTCTACTGCTAATTTGGACTTGGTTCTTGAGCTTTATGAAAAAATGCTTTCTCTTCAGAAGGTTAAGCTTCTTGTTTTTTTTGGATGTTTATTTGCTGGATTATCAATCTAGTGTCAGTAGAGAATTCTAGGAATGAGAAAAAAAACCTGAATTTGCTTAGCAATCATAAGGTTATTTCAATTTACCGGTCTACTGAATGATTGTGTGGAGAATGACTAAAGAATTGCTAATTTCAATTCAACATTCCCCCACTATAAAGTAGAGTATATAGTTGAATTTGACTACTTATTCTTTTGATAATTTGTGAAAATTGTTAACACAACTCTATTGGCAAAAAGATGAAAATGGTGGGTTGTGTAGCTAGTGGATGTGTGTTATTGTTAATTGAGGCTCCGTTTTCAATCAACTTACTTGTTGTTGAGCATTGACATGATTTTCTCTATTGTGGTGAGATGAAGAGTAGAGATTAATGGCATTCTTGAGTTTTGGTAGTGCATTAAGGAGGTATAGAAGTTTAATTAAGGAATTTGAAGGCAAGTAAAGATGATAGTGAAGAGGAAGGGCGTTCCCATTGAGATTGCTACATAATATAGTGAATTGTAGCGATCTCTATGGGAAAAAGGAGTATAAGTTAGGGTGGTGTGTTCGAAAAGGATGGCTGGGGGAATCATAGCCTTAGGGTATTATCATGAAGTATTAGTTAGCTCATATAACAGGCCCTCAATATGCAAATCTTGGAAACTAACCATTGAACTCACTGGCTGGTGAATGTCTTGATGAAGTGATGCTAGTGCAATTTGAGAATTTTTAGAATTCGAAGGTCAGAGACGCTAACATTAGAATTTAACTGATAAGGTTCAAAGAGTTCACTTTGCAACTTTTTATTTTTTCCTATCTACTTAAACTTGTTGAAGGCTATGCCTGAATGGGTGTAAATATGTAATTAAGAAACATCTCTTGGACTTTTTCCTAAACAAAGTTTTCAACTGTTTTATCTCTTTTTTTAATACAACTTTCGTAAGGAGAGGATAAACTTTTTAGCTGAAAGTGAGTTCCCTAAGAAGTAAGAATTATTTATTCGTCACTTAGAATAAATGCATTAGGATAGGTTTGAGCTGAATTTTTAGCTAATTGTCGGTAACAGAGAGCAGGAGGTTGAGCAACTTCGAGGAGAAAGAAATATGGTGGCAAACAAAATGAAAGGAAAAATGGAACCATCTGAGCGTCAAAAGCTAGTAGAAGAAGGTACTATAAGTTTTATGCTTTTACTTAAATAAACCTCGTTTATATCTTTATGTTAGACAGATTTCAGTAATGATTTGCAATTAGGTAAGAACTTGAAGGAAAAACTTGCCTTCTTGGAGGAAGATCTGGTTAGACTAACAGATGAGCTTCAACAAGAAGCACAATGTATTCCAAACATGACTCATCCGGATGTGCCTATAGGAGATGAAGATTGTTCCACATTGAGAAAAATGGTAACTTCAATCATCCCATTTTGTGTTTATCTCCTGTGACCCGATAGATGTTGAAAGTTCTTTGTTACTCAGAGTTTGGTTTAAATGCCGAACATGGGTAGATGTCTATGTATCGGACTAGGCAATTTTATGAAATTTTTTTGTAATTTAAGTTCAAAATGAAGTGTTCGAGTACGTATACCATGTCTAAGTGATGAGGATCGGACATAGTACGTGAGGTAAAATGAAGAATCCAAGTAACATAGACTGAAACCTTGATGATTAGAGCTTAGTGTGTAGTTTCTTTTGTTATATTTATAAATTTTTTCGTTTTATAGGTTGGAAGCCCTCGTGACTTTGGCTTTCCCATCAAGGATCACATTGATCTCGGCAAAGAGCTTGACCTTTTTGATTTTGATGCTGCAGCAGAGGTATTTTCTGTTAATAGAGTAATCTGTGAATATGTTCATTTTGTCAAATAGCCCCTTGAAATGTGTCCAAGTGAACACCTTATGGTTATATGTTTATCTGGTTGTTTAGCAAAACACTCACTGTCACTGTCATGAATAGCGGGAAAGGGGTTTTATAGGAATTAAGTAATAAATAATACTTAGTAATTAGTTAAGTGGGGGAATAAAAGGTGAGGATAATTAGTATAAATAGAGGGGAAGGGAAAGGAATTAGATTTCATTTAAGTAATAGTTTTAAGAGGAGTATCATACTCATTGGGAGAGAACAAGCCTCTCGAAAGCTTGTAATTCTATCTTTTGTAATTGTTCGTTTATTACATTCAATCTTCCATATACATTTACACTTTACATACAAATCCATACATTTATATACATTTTCTGTTGATCTTTAGTAATTACATCTCATGGCATATCCAGTCCATGACAGTCACATGATTATTAATCTCTAATCTCCATGCGAAATGCGAATCAAAAAAGCGAATCGTAGTCGGTTTTAGGTTATTTTAGGGTCATTTTGAGCGAATCACGAATTCTAAAAGCACATGCTCTGGCAAATTATGTTACACTGAGAACACTCTTAGATCCCTTCTCAGCAATTCTTGTGAATAATGAGCATCTTCTTGATTATGGGTACTTTTTTTTTTGCGTTTCATTATAGGGGTATCATTCAAGATGAATCAGAATTGGTTATTCATTTTCCATTTATTTATTTGTATACATAATTCTGCCATTTTTGGTTTCTCGTTTGGAAAAAAAATAATTTGTTTGTCATTGGTGCAACTGTGCAATTCTTAACTTGATGTTTGAAATTCCTAGTTACAAATATCTTAAACTCAGACAACTGTTAGATTGCTCATTCTCTGTTTCCATCTCAATTTGTTTTTGATAGAATTCTTCTGTTTGAACTTTCTTAGGTCAGTGGATCCAAATTTTACTACCTGAAAAATGAAGCTGTCCTGCTAGAAATGGCTCTTATTAACTGGACTCTCTCTGAAGTTACAAAAAGAGGTTTTATCCCTTTGACAACCCCTGAAATTGTGAGGGCTCCCGTTGTCGAAAAATGTGGGTTTCAACCTCGGGCAGAGAATACACAGGTTTACAACATAATTTTCTTTTTCCATTTTGCATTTACGCACAAGTAATTTTGGTGATCTGCTTCATTTTTTCTGGAGTATCTGCTGCTTAAGCTTACTTTCACTTTATTTAAACCTCTACAGGTTTACACTATTGCAGGTTCTGATCAGTGCCTTATTGGCACTGCAGAAATACCAATCGGAGGACTTCATATGGATTCAATTCTTTCAGAATCATCATTGCCGTTGAAGTATGTTGCTTATTCACATTGCTTCCGAACTGAGGCCGGGGCTGCTGGTGCAGCAACAAGGTGACATTTCCTTCTATAGTATTAACTTTCTTTTGAAATTTATCTGTTTTCTCTAACATATTGGTTCATTTCTCTGAAATTTTCATTACTCGAGTTTCTAAAACAATACTTTGGCATTTTACTCTCAGCTTGAACTTCTAAAAATGGAATCCTGTCATCTGAATTTTGTTTTTTTTTTATTTTATAGAGGGCTTTACCGAGTGCATCAATTTAGCAAAATAGAAATGTTCATACTGTGTAAACCGGAGGACAGTGATAAATATCTTGAAGAGCTAATAGGAATCGAAGATCATCTTTTTTCATCCTTGGGTTTACACTACAAGTATGACGAACCATATTACCGTTCAATTACTGCACGACTTTCCCCCTCTTTTCCGTTTTAAATTTATGTTAATTGTTTTATTTTGGCAGAATCCTGGATATGGCATCTTCAGATCTAGGTGCTCCCGCTTTCCGTAAATTTGATGTGGAAGCATGGATGCCGGGATTGGGACGTTATGGTGAGGTAGGTTGGCTCTGGCCTTGTGGATAAAATGTTACTATATCATAATTCATATATGTTGCAATCTCGAGATTCTGTCTATCAAAACTCATTGTTACGTTATCTACTGTTAAATTTAGCTGGTATTGTCAATACCAGCATATAATCAGGGAAACACGAAATAAAATACCATCCCAAAACCACATGGCAACGGGAGGAAGAGCTCCAATAACTTATAAAGTGTGCATACCATCTTTAATTCAGTGATGTGGAAAAAATCATCCCAACACCTCCCTCACATCCGAACCCCCGTCAAGTTCATTCAATGATGCAACTTACGGCTCATTTACCAATTTATTGCATAGCTGCGTATCGTAGTATGATCATTGCTGTATATTTCTGTGTAGATTTCAAGTGCTTCGAATTGTACGGACTACCAAAGCCGGCGGTTAGGGATCCGATTTCGTCCAGAATCGGCATCTGTGAATCAGAAGAAATCTAAGAATGCTCCAACGCAGTATGTACACACACTGAATGCAACCGCATGTGCAGTACCACGCATGATCGTGTGTTTGCTGGAGAATTACCAACAAGAAGATGGCTCTGTTATTATTCCTGAGCCATTGAGACCCTTCATGGGTGGGATTGATCACATAGCTTATAAATTTCGATAGGACTAGGACCATATTTTTTTGCTTGAGAAAATACTTCTTTTTAAGTTATAAGTGAGTTCATTTTTCGATTTATGAATGATAAATATTTGCTAATATTATCTTGATACAATTTGTCATTTTTTTTGTGTCCAATTGAAAATGGTTGATCTCGTGAGAAATAATATGGGATAACATAATTCAAGGAAAATAATGTCTGGAAATATTACAAAGGGAGAACTATTTTTAGGGAAAAAAAAGTACTTGGTTCGGCATGCTTCTTTCTCTTGATCTATTCGTCTACCATTTTAAACTACCTGCATATCAATTTTGACAAGGAAATTTTCACTTCAAAGGGGTTTAGTGTAAATATTTACCCACTAATTGGGTGTATTAGAACTTTGAAAAACTTATGAAATATTTACTTCTCTACTTTTTACCTTGTAGTACTCCAATTCTAGGCAATCCCTAAGTGGGAATATTCATGGGACATAGAGACTAATATATTGTCCATATAGTTGATCTTAACCTTTTGAGTTAAGGCTTCGACATTTTTGTTGTTGTTGATGTGTTAAAACCATACAATTATGATGATTCATGAGAGAGATCGCAGACAAAAAAAATGGTTTAGTTCATCAAAATTGTCATTTATGAAAGTACTTGAATTTATCTCAAAGTTCTTACAAAAACTTAATTGGAATTCAAAGTTTGTACAAAGTTTTATATCAATGATGTAAGGATTTAGCAATAATGTTTTTGTGAATTAAGATCATTCCAGATACATGATTCATTCTAAATCAATCATTCAAATAAAAGCAAGTTCAATTAACCAAAACTTCCATAGTTTATTAAAATTTATCTCAAGTTTTAACATATAAATAATTAAAATTTAGATAAAGTTTTACAAAATTTCCGTATATAAATTAAAAAACTAATTACAGGCTAGCAGGGGCAGGTGCACCACAAGCAATTGGATTTTGGGTGCCAGTTGTGATAGGCTTAACATTTTTACACATTGAGACAGCACCACCAGCAAATGTCAAGTCGATGTTAGCTAGCTCCACCTTGTCACAAGGAACTCCACTACTACACAATAGCTTCACTGCCTCCTTTGCTCCTGCTGTCCCCTTAATATTCTTGAAACTGATGTTACTAAGCTTGACCTTAGATGGTGTCTATAATACCATTCACCACAAGAAAAAAAGGAAAAACAACCAAATGTTAGAGCATAAGTTATTACGTCGGATATTAATTTAAACATATCAATGCGGACCCAACGCGATGTAAACCGGCTCAAACAACTAAATATGTACAATATAGAACTATTTTTAACTTGACTAAAAATCCTATTTAACGAATTGAGAATTAATTTTTGTTCAACGATTAGTAGAATGATTAATAATGTTAAGAGTGATCTTGAAAATAAACCTTTTCCTTGCAGTGATTGTAAGGGCAATATTCTTGATCGATCAACACAGGAGTAAGGACATTCTCAACAGTGATGTCTTCAAAGTGGAGGTCGGAAGCACTAGTTTCAAATGAGTTGAGCCAAGACTTAATTCTAATACCATTATCAGTGTTGCTGATGGTACAGTTCTTAACATGGACGCCTGTGACGGGAGCTTCATTAGCATACCTACCGAGACTTCCAATGCTAATACCATGGCCAGGCCCACAAACGATTCCTTCAAGGTTAACGTTAACAGCCCCATCACCCATGGAGATACAATCATCCCCTGTACCGATCTTTGCATTGCTCACAGTAACCCCTTCTGAGCGCCCGATGTGAATGCCATCCGTGTTAAGGCTGTCAGCTGGTGCATCAATTTTTATCCCAGATAGAGTGAAGTTTTTGCACTCCAAAACTGCCATGTGATACAACTTACTGTTCAACGAGCTAATCCCATCAATCTTAGTGTTAGTTAGGAAGTTGAACCTAAAATTCTGCAAAAATCATATTAGTCAGACACACAACATCATAAGAAAAGATTATTATTAAACTTAGAAATGGAAACTCAAACTTACGTAGGGAAGATTGTCGCAAGTGCCAGTTGATGCACAATTGTTCTGCTTCCAAGCTACTTCTCCTTGACCGTCAAAAGTTCCTCCACCGGGAAGAGTGGTGATTGTAAGGCCTTCAACATGTTCGAATTTAACCCAACTATCTTCGCCTTTGAATACGGCTACTTCTGGTGGGGCTTTAAAGTTTCCGGCAATTTCAATAGTAATTGGGGCTTTGCATGGACCAAGAAGCTTCACAGCAGTTAGTGTATATGTTCCTTTTGGAATTACAATTTTTGCTGGTGCTGTTGCTGCGCATGCTTCCTTCCATGCAGCCATGATAGCCTGTCATTTCAATAATAGATGTATATGTTTAGTCAATAAAACTTATTTGAAATTTTAATTACGTCACCTTCTGATTATATCATATTATTAACATAATATAAAAATGATGGCTTTTAATGCTTATTCATTAATGATATGAGTTATTATTTCCTTAAAATTGATATAGAATTAATATTATGTATGAAATATAAAAATGATGGCTTTTAATGCTTATTTATTAATAATATGAGTTATTATTTCCTTAAAATTGATATAGAATTAATATTATGAATGAAATATAAAGGGAGGAAAAGAGACCTAAATACTTCCTCTGTTCCATAATACTTGCTACTGATTGTGACATGTTCTTTCACAACATATTACACTCAGTAGCAACTATTATGAAACGGAGAAAGTATACTCTTTTAAAAATAAGTAATCATACCTGTGTTGCATCTCCATCGGGCTTTGCACCAAAATTTGTTATGTCAATGGCACCGGATTCGGGAACCTGGGATTTTACTATAGATACACTCAAATAGAATAATGTAATGAATAATTGGTGATTAAATGTTTTCATTTTTGTTCTTTTTTTTTTGTTTTTTAAAAGGATTATAAATTAATGCTTTTTTTGTTTATTTTATGAATGTTTAATTTATTGGCTACTACCCACCTTATCTTTATATATGATATCCCTTGAAATTTTACACCATTATTTTATATTCCAAATTGAGGTAAGAGCTAAAATTTTGCTATGTTTGTAGTTACACACAAATTTCTCTCCAATAAAAATGTCATTTCTTTCATAATTATATTTTTTTAACTATAAACTACAATTAAGATAAAAAAAAATCTAAATTTGTAGCATTATTTTAGATGATAATAAAAGTAAACAATTTTATGGATAGTAATTAGATACACTAAAAGATTTACAAAATTACCATTAAATATAAAGAAAAAAACTAAAAGAAATATTAGAAGCTAATAACACATAAAAAGAATGATCATGGATAGTTATTATTATTGTTACTTCTTTCAGTTAAATTAAATAATCAAATTTCACTTTAGTTGAAGTTTTCAATTTAATAATTTGTCCAAATCGAAGTTCAAACCCTAATACTTGTCGTGCTAGTTTTCTAAACTAGAGTTCAATTTTGTTAAAATTATATTGTCTTATGAGCTCAACATAAGTCTAGAATGAAATATAACAAAAATTATAACTAAATGCACAAATAAAAGATTAACAAAATAGTAAATACAAAAATCAAAAGAAATCGAAGAATAAATATAAGTATCTTCTGAGTGACTTGTATTGAGTATCTTCTTGACTTGTATTGGCATCTTCTTGACATGGTGGTCAAGGAAGCATGTTTCGTGATGAATCGGCGGTGTAAGAAAACAAGTTATATTGTTGGAGGAGTGACCACAGTAATGTGGTTCTTTTTCTGAGGGGGAGATCGTTGAGTGTACAGACTAAATCTCACATTGAAAATATAAGATTGCGTTGACAAATATATAAGTGATCCAGCTTCAAATTTATATGAGGTCTTTTGGGAAGGTGCCTAAAAACAAGTTCATGTGGGCTCTATCTGAAGCAGACAATACCGTACTAATGCATATCATTCAAGTCTAGTGAATCCAACAACAGTAATTATAGAATGAAGGAGAAAAGTTTAAAATGTAGTAAGGATAATATCATCAACATACAAGAGTAAATAAATAGTGGCAGACCTTTATAAGTGGTACATAATTAAGAAATTATCACATGTGATGTGAAAATATCAATTAATGGTGGAAACCAAATTAGCAAACTTGTGGCCCTGATACCATTCTTGAGGGGCTTATTTAAGCCCATATAAAGGCTTGTTGACCCGATATACATTACACAAAACCTTACGTAAGACCGTCCTATTCTAAGATCACTACTGGACCGGCCCATTGTAGGCGCGTGTGCTACACGCGCCCTTCAGAATTTCACTTTTAATTTTTTTAATTTTCTGGTCATTTTTCAATTTGGACCTTAAAGGTATCAATTTTAACCTTAAAGATATCACTTTTAGCGTAAAATAGTTCTTAAAGATATCAATTAAAGTAAATTTCAATTTGAACCTATAAGTGATCAATTATTGTAGCGTTAAACTGATCAATTTCAACTTAAATTGAAATTGATGTCTTTAAGGTCAAAATTTATATCTTTAAAAGTAAAATTGAAAAATGTCCAGAAAATTAAAAAGAAGAGAAAAAGCGCGATGGGCTGAAATATTGGATCGTCTTATTCTAAAATTGTCTCTCCAAGACCGCCTGTATACATTATTCAAAAAATTTGGACTCTAAAAGCCTATGAGTTGGTGCACAAAACCTGTCTCTTAAAATAAAGCAAGACTAACTATTGTGCGAACGATTTGGGCTTTTCTACCAGACTATAATACTTTAACAATTAATATCAACCTGTTGACTTGCACCATTAAAAGACGAACTTTATGCTTCTCAAAAGAATCATAAGAGTTTTTTATGCCTAAAACTATCGAGAGAACAAAGTATATTAGCTTCAGAAGACATACAAATAAGTAACCAAGTCTTAGTCTTAATTAAAGCATCAAATTCATCAGTTAGGCCTCTCAAAAGAAACTTTTCTTTGCTACCATTGGAAAATTTTGAAAACTCTTTTGACCTTATATGTAATATTCTTAATTTATATTGTTTATAAGACACTTATCCTAGAGGACATGTGACAAGAGGAGACCATATTTTGGTTGTTACAAGAGATACATGACAAACCCTTATACAAGGACTTATCTACTCAAATAGAGCTTATACTAATTAAACTATTAAAGTATTGAGAAGATAAATACTCCCTCGGTTTTTTTTTTTCTTCCCATTTACTTTTTACATAATTTTCAATACAAAATTTAAACCATAATATTTAAAAATACACATAATAAAAAAATATACATTAAAACGAATCAAAAAAGATCTCACATGGATATATTTTATCTTTTAAATATGTGTCAAAAATATTATTTAAATTTCACTCTCTCCTTCAAATAGAATATTCCAAATGGAAAGAACATTAAAAAAGGAAGGAACTAGTTTCTTTTTATACACTAATATCATGATTTTACCTTCTGCAATGCAAATAAGAGTTGTAAACAAATAATGAGTTATAGGAGAGCAGTCTAATAAGTCTTTTAGGTTATTTTTGTTGTAATTTTTAATGAGTTAAGATCATTTTAAATTAATGATTCCATTTAATGAGTTAAGATAATTTTAAATTAATGAGTTAAGATCATTTTAAATTAATGATTCATGAGAAAGGAAAAAGTTGATACAAGCAAGTTAATTTAACCAAAACTTTATTAATTTCTCCAATTTTAACATATAAAATAATCAAAATTTAAGTAAAGTTTTACAAAATTTCCGTATAAAAATTGAAAAGCTAATTATAGGCTAGCAGGGGCAGGTGCACCACAAGCAATTGGATTTTGGGTGCCAGTTGTGATAGGCTTAACATTTTTACACATTGAGACAGCACCACCAGCAAATGTCAAGTCGATGTTAGCTAGCTCCACCTTGTCACAAGGAGCTCCACTACTACACAATAGCTTCACCGCCTCCTTTGCTCCTGCTGTCCCCTTAATATTCTTGAAACTGATGTTACTGAGCTTGACCTTAGATGGTGTCTATAATACCATTCACCACAAGAAAAAAAAGGGAAAACGACCAAATGTTAGAGCATAAGTTATTACGTCGGATATTAATTTAAACATATCAATACGGACCCAACGCGATGTAAACCGGCTCAAACAACTACATATGTACAATATAGAACTATTATTAACTCGACCAAAAATCCTAATTAACGAATTGAGAATTAATTTTTGTTCAACGAGTAGTAGAATGATTAATAATGTTAAGAGTGATCTTGAAAATAAACCTTTTCCTTGCAGTGATTGTAAGGGCAATATTCTTGATCGATCAACACAGGAGTAAGGACATTCTCAACGGTGATGTCTTCAAAGTGGAGGTCGGAAGCACTAGTTTCAAATGAGTTGAGCCAAGACTTAATTCTAATACCATTATCAGTGTTGCTGATGGTACAGTTCTTAACATGGACACCTGTGACGGGAGCTTCATTAGCGTACCTACCGAGACTTCCAATGCTAATACCATGGCCAGGCCCACAAACGATTCCTTCAAGGTTAACGTTAACAGCCCCATCACCCATGGAGATACAATCATCCCCTGTACCGATCTTTGCATTGCTCACAGTAACCCCTTCTGAGCGCCCGATGTGAATGCCATCCGTGTTAAGACTGTCAGCTGGTGCATCAATTTTTATCCCAGATAGAGTGAAGTTTTTGCACTCCAAAACTGCCATGTGATACAACTTACTGTTCAACGAGCTAATCCCATCAATCTTAGTGTTAGTTAGGAAGTTGAACCTAAAATTCTGCAAAAATCATATTAGTCAGACACACAACATCATAAGAAAAGATTATTATTAAACTTAGAAATGGAAACTCAAACTTACGTAGGGATGATTGTCGCAAGTGCCAGTTGATGCACAATTGTTCTGCTTCCAAGCTACTTTTCCTTGACCGTCAAAAGTTCCTCCACCGGGGAGAGTGGTGATTGTAAGGCCTTCAACATGTTCGAATTTAACCCAACTATCTTCGCCTTTGAATACGGCTACTTCTGGTGGGGCTTTAAAGTTTCCGGCAATTTCAATAGTAATTGGGGCTTTGCATGGACCAAGAAGCTTCACAGCAGTTAGTGTATATGTTCCTTTTGGAATTACAATTTTTGCTGGTGCTGTTGCTGCGCATGCTTCCTTCCATGCAGCCATGATAGCCTATCATCTCAATATTGCATATATATTTTTAGTCAAGAAAAATTATATGGAATTTTACGTCAACTTTAGATATATATCATATTATTAATATAATATATAAATCGTGACTTTTTAAACTTATTCATAAATAATACTCACTCCGTTTCTTGAAGAAGTTCTCACTTTCCATTTTGTGGTGTTTCAATTGTTGTTCCCACAAGAAATCTTTCTATTTATATCACAAATTTTGGACAAAAATGACCTCACTCATCCTCATTTTAATATTTTAATAATGATTATTGTCCCAAATATGTTCCACTAACTTCATTTTAACATTTTTATATTCCTTATGGCCCCCACATGTTTTCTACTAAATTCATTAGAACATTTTTTTAATTAGCTGTGGTCTCAATATTTTTTCCACTAACTTTCTTTTAATATTTTTTTTAATTGTGGTTCTCACTCCATTAAATTTATTAATTAAATAAAATAATATCTCCACTATTTAAAAGATTCTATTTTTCTTAATTCCCGTGAACATTCAACCTCATCGAGGAAAAAAAAACTAAATATACTTTTTTAAAAATAAGTAATCATATATACCTGTGTTGCATCTCCGTCGGGCTTTGCACCAAGATTTGTTATGTCAATGGCACCGGATTCGGGAACTGGAGTTTGTGATCTTACCTTAGATAAAAACAAATAGAAAAATGAAATGAATATAAGATTAAATGTTTTCATTTTTTTCTGTTGCTTTTTTTTTTTTTGTTTTTTAATAAAGGGATTATTAAATGAATATTTTTTGATGATTTTTTATTGATTGCTACTCGATCACTTATCTTTATATAGAGTATCTGTAATTATTTTACACCATTAATTTATATTCTAAATTAAGGTAGAAGTTAATATTCAGCTAAGTTTGTAGTTACAAATAATTTTCTCTCCTATAAAAATGTCATTTCATTCATAATTATACAAAAAAATTAAAAAGAAATTAACTAAAAAAAACCTAGAGGTTAACATATCTTTACTTTTGTTAGCAAAAATTGTGTTATTTTTTTAATTAAAAACACATTATTTTGGTATTGTATACTTTAGATATGAATCATTTGCTCTTGTATTTAAAATTAAAAACATAAGTATAAATATAATAATATTAAATATTTAATTAAATTTTTTATCTTTTGTTGTGATTTATTTATCAAGAACCAAATTTTCACAATCACATGCACGCACAATGTAAAATATGCCACAATGTACGTAATGTGTATAATTGTTCTGAGTGAAATGAAATATAACTATAATGAAATTTAATTTCTTAGTTTATTCCACATATGAGAAAATTTATTTTGTGGAAAATTTGTTGATAATAAATTTAACTCTGACTCATCAACTTAATATAATTCTTAATATTGGTTAATTAAAAATTATCCTTAGAATTAGTATATTCTTCTCGTATAATGACCCAAATATTTTATACATCTTATCAAAATATTTTTGACTGTTATTTTGACATTATCACTTCAATAATATAGATTGTTTTGAGTTAATCACTACTATACGATGTGTATACCAATTATTTTTCGGGTCTCATTTTTAGGTTTCAAGCTTCTAAATTAAATTAAGATAAAGTGATTATTTTCCCTCCCTATATAAAAATCATTTTAAAAAATTACTCCCTCCGTTCCTTAAAGAAGTTCCCACTTTCCATTTTGAGTGTTTCAATTGTTGTTCCCATAAGGAATCTTTCCATTTATACAAATTTTGGACAAAAATAATCTCACTCATCCTCATTTTAATATTTTAATAATGATTATAGGTCCACATATCTTCCACTAACTCCATTTTAATTAGTTGTGATCCTCATGTTTTTTAATATTCCTTATTTTCATCCTTTATTGATTTTTTAATATTTTAACATTTTTATATTCCTTATGGTCCCCACATGTTTCCCACTAACTTCATAAAAACATTTTTTAATTAGTTGTGATCCTCATGTTTTTTCCACTAACTTTCTTTAAATATTTTTTTAATATTTGTGGTCCCCACTTTTCCTCTATCAAGTTTATTATTCAATAAAATAATATCTCCATCATCTAAAAGATTCTACTTTTCTTAATTTCCGTGAACATTCCATATGGGAACATCAATAGGGAACGAAAAGAGTAATTTTTAGTAAGCACTAGAGAATTTAATGTTTTCTTTTCTAATTCTACTTAGGCTTATTAATTTTTTGGTTCACAATAAGGCTTTAAGGCTCCAAATCAAAAGTAAAATAACTTAGTGACATATCACACATGCATGAACACTACATTAGGAAATATTTTTAAGATTACAGTAATTATTTTCATCCTTTATTGATTAGGATTTTGGAGGTATGTTATCTTAATTATCTTTCATGTTGATTGTTTCCTTTACTATGAAAAGTTCATGAATTTGCATTTCAGCTGGTCTTGGACGAAACGACTTCGTAATGAGACCGTTAATTTGGGCCGGCCTAATTCGCATGGTAACAACCTGAGCCTTTTTTTTATTTTCTGAGCATTTTCTAAATTGATAATGCCCAGAAAATTAAAATGTTACGTTGTTGCACGCGCGAATTGAGCTGGCCCAAATTGACGGTCTCATGATGAGACCGTCTCGTCCAAGTTTTTGTGTTTACATTTTGCCTTTATGTTTTTAAAAAAAAATTTTCAAGGAAAAATTATTCTGAATAATCTCATTTATCTTTCTATTGTAAATAAAATCTCTACTATGATTATTTCTAAAATTCAAACTTGGCTTTTGATCTGTTTTTTTCCCTTTGTTTGCTTTATTTGGACTTAAGAAAAAACCTTCTTGTCCTTACTTTGCCATGGGCATTTCACTTATTATACTTAAACCTAACTCGGCCAAGTCTGCCTAAATTTCTAGTTTTCTTACTAAAAGATTCACTTTACAAAATATTCATCATGAACCCCAACTGAGAAGGGTTCGAGTGAGAGCATACCTGAAAAAAAAAACAAAAAAAAATCAAGCATGAAGCATTTATAGGGTGCTCGACGTAGCACGTGTGTTTGAGGCATAGAGGGTACAGGTGTTTGGTAAATGGCTGATGACTGATTATAGTGACTTATTTGACCAGCTGATTTTATTGACTGGTTTGACCAGCTGATTTTGAACCCGCTGCTATAAGCAGCTTGTTCAAAAACAGAGCTTATTTTTAGATAGTGAATATATTATTTTTTCTTTTTGAAGATTGAATATATTATTTAATTAAATAATAAATTTCATTGAAGAAAAGTATGGACTACAAGCATTAAAAACACCATTAAAAGAAAATTAGTGAAAAAAATGTGGGGACCACAACTAATAAAAAATTAGTTTTATAAAGCTAGTAGGAAACATGTGAATACCATAAGGAATATTAAAATGTAAAATTGAAATTAGTGAAGGAAATGTGGAGTACATAAGCATTATAAAAATATATTAAAGTATGTATGAATAAGGGTATTTTTTTCAAAATTTGTGACATAAAAGGAAATATTTTCTATGAAAACAACAAATAAAATCCCCAAAAATGACAAATGAAAACTATTTTAAAAAACGAAGGAAATAGTAAAAATCAGTTATAACAGAGATGTGTATGTTGAGGTGGATGTGTGGTAATACCATGACTTCAAGGATAAGTTAGGGCTTGCACCGATCTCTGCAAAGATGCGGGAGAATAGGTTGAGATGGTTTGGGCATGGGCAGAAAAACACACATGACGCCCCAGTAAGAAGGATCGATTGCATGATAGTATAGGGCAAAAGAAGTCGAGGAAGACCTAGGAAAACGTGGGAGGAGCAGATTAAAAGTGACATGTATGAGCTTCACCTCTCCAAGGACCTGACCAGGGATAGGAACATTTGGCGGAGCCTTATTTAAGCCCTAGACTACTAAACTTTTCCGTTTCGCCCTTTATTTGTTATGTTCATTGTCTTTATTTATCGCTCTCTACATTCTTCTCTTATCTATACTATATACTAAATGCATTCTTCAGTATGACACGTGTCGCCTTCATGTTCATTGTTTTCCCTCCAAAAATCTATCTATCTATACTATATAGTAAATGCATTCTTCAGTATGACACGTGTCGCCTTCATGTTCATTGTTTTCCCTCCAAAAATTTTCATTTAGCTAAATTAGGTAAGTAGAATAATTAAACTTGAATGTCCTATTATTTAAATCAATTAACATGTCAAATGGCAATAAAAAATTGGACAATATGAAATCAATATATGTATGGTTAAAATATCATTCTATAAAAAAGTCAATAAAAAATTGGACAATATATGGTCAAATTCTTTTCTATATCTTCTTTATTCTTTATTTATGTTATTTATGTTATATACATATATTGGTTTATATCATTCTATAAAAATGGCAATACAAAATTGGGCAACAACTCAAAATTTATGTTATTGATCATTCTACAAGTTCATTTAAAATTATTCATGCCCAAAGTTTAATTTTAGAGTTTTAAAATTTGAAAGAATTAATGTAATGCAAAGACTAATTGTTCTCACACATTAAATATTATTTTATCTATATTTATTATGTTTATCAAATATCAGAATAATTTAAAATAATTTTATTTATATTTAAGAGATCATTTAAATATTTTTTGATTATATCGTGCTTGGCACGTATTGGTTATTTGTATGTACTTTATTTAACCTATTTGTAAGTTGCAGGTTTCTACCCTTAGAAGACATTTCTCGAGCCGGGGGACTCTCTAATCGCACTCTCCTTATGAGTATGAGTTGCCCTCGTTTTTCCCTCCCCAGACCCTTAGCATAGTCAGGGCCGACCATAGATATATTGGGGTCCTGGGCGAAATGGTGCATTGGGGCCCTTTTCTTTTGTAATTAATAATCTATATAGACCTCCTACAACTATTGATTTTGCTTTTTTGACATGGGGCCTTGGGCGACGGCCCCTCTTGCCCACCCTTAGCGCTGGCCCTGAGCGTAATTTTCTATGAGCGGAATAAGTAATAATGATAGTGTTTAGTAGGGCTATAAATAATAGACAAGAGTAGTAAACATAAGAAGGCTATTGTCTTACTGTCCCTACACCACCGACCTCTTAATCCCCCAAAATGTTTTCCAAATCATAACAAAATCTCACCTTCATCATCATCATTATCACCTTCTCCTTCTTCATCCACAAACACTTACTCTTTCTCCCAAACACACCCTATCATCTTCAACCCACCCAAATCAAAATGGATAATAATAATAATAATAATAATAATATCAATAATAATACTAATAATAATAATAATAATAATAATAATAATAATGTCTCTGCAGATTCCTCCACTTCTTCATCTACCACCATTAATCCCAACAACAAAGATCATTTCTTGAGACATCTCAACAAACTTTCTCACAAGATCTCTAAACCCACTCCCTTAAACCTTCCAGCCCCACCTTCTAACGTCGCCGGTTCTTCCTCTTTTATCCCCACTAGACCGCCTCTTGAACCGCCGGTTCACCCTCCACAACAACAACAACCCCCGGTTTATAACATCAACAAGAGTGATTTCCGTGATGTTGTCCAGAAACTCACCGGTTCACCTGCTCACGCCGCTCAGCCGCCGCCGATTCATGCTCCTAAGCCGGCTAGTTCACGCCTTCAGCGTATACGCCCACCGCCGTTAGCGCAACTTAGTGCTCGTCCACCTTCTTTGCTAAACTCCGCTGTTAATGGCGTCAACCCTCTCTCTCCTCTCCCACCTCTCCCGAGTTGTCACGCGGCAGCTGAGAGTCCTATCTCTGCTTACATGAGATTTCTCCATACCAGTGAATCTTCTCTCAATCGTACAGGTCTGATTTTTCCTTCGACCTCTGCTAATTCTCCGGCGGATTTAACGGCGATGCTTCCTCCATTTGGATGTTTTCCGTCACCAAAATCGCCGTGTCCACTCCTTTCTCCGACGGGAAATGGTACGTTAGGGTTTCCGATTTCTCCGACTGTCCCTAGCCCTAAATGGAGGGATTTGTGACCCCTTTCAGGTAAATTTTTGGTTGATTATAAAAAATTATATATATTTTATTATAGATTTATGTGATCAGAAAATGTATGAATCAAGGATGAAATTTGAATTAATAGAATTTTAGAGATGTGCATGATGTTGTTGGATAATGGAGATGTAAATGGATATTTAGAAAGAGAAGATCAATAGACTTTTTTTTTTTTTTTTTTCTAGTTCTCTTAATGGAAAAAAATTGAATTGACTATATAGTTTATATATTTTTCTTATTCTAGTTTTAATAATAATGAATTCTCATTGATTTGTAGCTCACTACTTTTTGATATCTTTATTCAAAATTTATATATACATGTATGATAAGTTGATAGTGTTAGTTTTGGTTTGCAAATTTTGTCAACTTATTGATTTATGTTTAATAATATGCTCTATTTTTTTTTTTGAATATTAATAATATGCTCTATTAGTGCAAAAAAAATGTAAATCATTGGCTCTTATTTGAATTTATCTCTTACTTTGAATCTGTTACACTACATCTTAAAAGATATTACAATTTTGCATAAAGTACCAAATTCAAAAGACGTGAACTTATCGGGAATATAAGGTGCACATTTCATAAGCCAAGAAGATACATATACGTGATGGTAGAGTGTTAAGTTTTGGCTAGATTTATTGTGAATGTCAGTCTATTATCTAGGAATATGAGGTGTACACTTCATAGCCCTTCATAGCCAAGAAGGTACCATCCCACAATCATATGACAATAGGAACAAAGACTTTAATGACTTATAAAGTGTGCACACTGTCTTTAATTTATTTCCAAACATAGAGACTAGAGTTTTTGACATGATGTTTAGTCATGTTTGTGGAATGAATGTGGTGAAAAGATGTAATCTTTCTAACTTTCCTCATTTGTTTGAACATCTTGGTCATATTTGAATGTGGTACTATAGGAATTTTGGGTTTTTGGTTTGATTTAGTGATTTGTTGATTGATTAGTGTCTATATTGGAAGATTCTAGCCTGATATAGATTTTACTAATGAAGTTGCTGGTTTGGAAGAAAACTAAGTCTACTATGGTTGAATTCATGTATTAAATGCACATAGAAAATGTTAGCAGTAGCACTGTGCTCTCTTGAGTTGTAGGTGGGATTTTGGGTCCTTTGAAGTTCTGTATGCTTAATTGGGTCCTTGTCGAACCAGTCTTGCATTATTTTAATTGGGTCATTTGAAGTTCTCCGGTGGCCAAACGGCCTTGTCCATTAGGGAATGTGATTCCAAGACAATTTTTACGGCCCTTCTGGTGGTTAGCATCTAATGGTAGAAATAATAATAAAAATTTAATGTGATATTCGGGAAACTATACTCCATGTGATAAGGTTTTTGGTCGTATTTGTAATACGCTAGTCTTTTTTTTCGTTAGCGAAGTTCTTTTACGTCTATTATCATTCAAAAAGGTTGTTTTTAGAGGCAATGAAAATTTGTTCAGAAAAACACATGTTTGAGATCGAGAGCTTCAGTATCATGAGAATGATATTTTAAAAATAAAACTCATTTATATTACATTATTTAATATCAATAACCAAACATCCCGTTAGAGTATAATAGTTGCACGGGTTTAGTGTAGTGTGGATGAAAGTTGTGAGACTATTTGGATCTCAACATTTTCCTTTCTCTGAGCTGTTGGGTAAAACTGTTAGAGTATATAACATATTCTGGAGCCTCAATCATCAGCTTAAGCTTTTGGTTGAATTGGTTACTTAACATAAACTTTTGTGAGTTGTTCAAAGTCTACTCAGCTCGTCCCTTGAATTGCCATCCGATATGCAAAAAACTCTCACTTCATAGTTTGCATTATGTACCAAATTTAGAGGCATAGAGGATCATTAGAAATTAAACCCCTGTTTTAGCTGTGTTCCTTATCCTGGTAATGTCCAAAGTTGTGCATTACTAATTCTTAATTGGAACCTGATAATTACATATGGTAAAGCAGAAACTTCAAAGTATGTAATGTGTTTATTTTACTGATGTGGGACGTTTTGGTCAAAGTTTCCTTTTGGAATTCAAACTTGAATGCTTGTCTTTATTATGGTTGTCACATCTTAACTGCTCTTATATCTTTCCATCCATATGTCATTTTTGAGTTTCTGTGTACGTTAATACTGCAAAATATGGGTCGCATTACTTTAGTGAAGTATTACCTCGGTTCTGAAATATTGACAACTAATAGTAATATGTTCAGGAAGTACTACTTCATAATAGAACACAGAAGTATATAGGCCATGATAATCATGAAACCATGGGTGTTCTGCAAATAGAGGTAGTTGATAGCTGATTACAATAGTTGGTCTGACCAGCTGATTTTACTAACTGGTCTGACAGTTGATTTTAACCCCTTGTTAAGAGCATCTTGTTAAAAAACTATTTATTTATAACAATAAGTTGTTTCAAATCAACCAGCTGATTTACCAAACATCAATATTGACTGGTTTGACTATTTAATTCTCTAAAATTGCCCAAAAAGCTAGTTTGCCGAACCTGCAAGGGCGACCATATCTTTGCATCATGCAAATAATGGATTAAGAATTATTTGACATTTTTAGTATTAGTTGAACTATAAACATAGGTTGCTTCTGGTGAAAAAACTCCTAGAAAATTCTGGGGCATGTGCAGAACTTAATAACCAGAAACATGTCCCGCAATTAGTGATAATTTTTTATAATCCAACTATCTTACATGTTAAGAGTAAGTTCATCGAACCATCCATGTGGTAAAATTGTATGTTAATTACTCTAGTTACTACTTCCGTTCCATAATACTTGCTACCGAGTTTGATATGTTGTGTGGAAAAATGTCACAATCAGTAGCAAATATTATGGAAACCGAGTTTGATATGTTGTGTGGAAAAATGTCACAATCAGTAGCAAATATTATGGAACGGAGGAATTAATTGGCCGTAGAGATATTATAAATTTAATCATAGGAAGCTTTGATTGGTTTATGTTTGTAATCATTTCTGGGTAACTTGTTCAAGTTCTCTACCCATTATTTTTTTTATTAAATGTATTCTATGTCCATCTTATATGTTGATATGATATAAAATTGGTATGTGATAATTGATATATGTCCCTATATTTTTTTATTGACCAAGTATTAGAGTATATACTACTTCTTTCCATTTCTAATGTTCTTTGCGTTTACTTTTTGTACAGTTTTTAAAGTAACTTTTGAGCATTAATATCTCTAAATACGCATTTTAAAAAATTGAAAAAATATATAATAAAAAAGTATATATTAAGATGAATTTAACGAGATCTCACTTGAATTTACTTTATCATCTATATATGTCTTAAACATCTTAATTAAATTTCTCTCTCAAAATAGATTATCTTAAATGGGCTATATATGTCTTAAACATCTTAATTAAATTTCTCTCTCAAAATAAATTACTATCTTAAATGGGAAGAATATTAGGAAACGGAGGAAATACTACATTACTATTTCTCTTCCATTTGCTTGTCGCAAAAAAGCTCAAAATCTCTTCATTATATGTATAATATAGCTATGGCCTTCAATTAGCAAAGATAAAGCATATCGTTGTACAGAGTTTTAAACTTTTTAGGGTTAAAAAGATGTTTTTATATGCACTTTGAATTTAATTTCAATTAAATTTAGATATAAATTATATTTTGCTAAATCATATTTAGGATAAAAAAAGCTACTTAATATAAGTTGGGTAAGAAAATTTTGAAAAAGTTATATTATGTTATTCTCACTATCTCCTTTTGTTCTTCTTATTTATTTTTTACACAGTTTTTAAGGTAAATTTTAAACCACTATATTCTAAATACATATAATAAAAAAAATTATAAAAAATAAATATTAGATTGTATACATTAAGACGAATCTAACAAGATCTCCCATGTATATATTTTATCTTGTAATTATGTGTTAAAAACATTAATCAATTTTATCTCTCCTTAAGGTGGAATATTCCAAATGCAAAGAAAATTTGAAAGCATAAATTACTAAATTAGGATTATTTCTTAATATCTCTGGAAGATTCAATTTTTATTTTGGAAAAATTAATACTACATTAATAATATACTTTCTCTGTTTCGTTTTAGTTGCACCATTGGATTTGACACATTTTTTAAGAGTCGTCAAATCAGAATGGTAAAAATATGGATGATGTATGATTGATGGTGATATATGGGGTAGAAATAAAAAAAGTTATTATAAGTAGATAGTGGTTGTGACTTGTGGGTATTATTAAATAATTAATGGTATGATGTATGATTGATGGTGATAGTGGGGTAGTAATAAAGTGAGAATAAAATAAGTAGATTATTTTTGCCAAAAATAGTAATGGTGCAAGTAATATAAAACTTACAAAAACGGTAAATGTTGCAAGTAAAATGGAACGGAGGAAGTACTAACATTTTGCTCAGTCCGCTGTGAATAATCCAATTTTTAGATTATTTTCTAATAATCTAACATTTGCCTATGAATAATTCATTCTTTATTTTAGTTTGTTAGCAGCATACCCTATTATTACTTATTATTAGTAATATGGTATGTTGTGGGCAAATTTATCATAAAGGTTGGATTTTTATAAAATAATTCAAAAGTAGCATTATTCATAACAGATGAGTAAAAGGTTTATCAATGTCAATTTTTTTCCTTTTATTTAAGAATATATTTGTTATTTATTTTAGAGTTATGTTGTTTATTTGAATTTTTATATTTTTACTAGTGTCATAAAATTTACAAAAATTAAGTTGTAAAAAATAACTTGTTTAATTTCTTAATAAAAAAAGTTATATTAATAATCTAACATTTTGCTCATTCGCTGTAAATAATCTAACCTTTTAATTATTTTCTAATAATCCAATGTTTGTCTTTAGTTCGCAGTGAATAATCCAACTTCTATTTTATTTTTCTAGCAGCATACTCTATTATTACCTATTATTAGCAATAATGTATATTGTGGGTAAATTTATCACAAAGGTTGGATTATTAGAAAATAATCCAAATAGCGAATGACCGAAAAGTTGAATTATTAATGTCAGTTTTAAAAAAAAAAAAAAAAAAAATGTGTTTGACATGTACACCATGGTTGCCTTGGAATGGGTAAGGTGTAATTGTTGGATACTCCTAAGTCCTAAGTTTGGTAAATAAAAATGATTCCTAATAATGCAATAAATAGTAAAGTAGGGAAAGGTCATCCAGTTTTGGTCAGTGTTGTAATTGCTTTAAGGGGATATCAGTCAAAAGTAAAGTGAAAAGGTAAAGAAATAAAGAGAAAGAAACCAAACATTGGTGCTTTGTGGGCTTATTTGTTCCTGCAAAAGTTAAATAAAAATGGCTTATTTTCATGGTTATTGGTGAAGTGGGAGTATTTGTTCTGCTTTGTGGTGGCCAATCTTTTGGGAAATGAACAAGATAAAGCCTACTATCACTATATATCTATAATTCTATATCTATCACTTATCAATCATAGGCCCATACTTTGCATTTTGCTTTTTTGTTTTGGTAATTGAGTTATGAAATCACTTACTTCGTTCCAAAATACTTGTAAAATTTATTTTTTCATGCAATCCTATACAGTGATTTAATTCTTAATATCTCTAATTACGTATGATAAAAAATTATTAAAATTTAATATTAATAATCTTTGAAATAAGAAGAATCAAACAAAATCTCACTTGACTATACTTTAACTTATAGATTAAAAATTAATCCCAAATTAAGAGTGTGAATGAATAGCGTTATATATCCAAACGTTGTAAGTTGTAAGTTGTACTAATATGGAACGGAGGAAGTATATTTTATGATTTTTTTAATGTTTTTTTACTAATGGGATGCTAGTATGATGTTGTCTTACAATGAAATGGTCTGATACAACACTTACGAGTTACGAAGTATATTTGTTTTATGAAATTTGTTATTTGTTTATTACGTGTTACTCCCTCTTATTCACCCTAAGTGTTCTATTTTTTATTGGGTTAAATCTCCTTAAATGTATTATTTCTATTTTTGTTTCTTGGTATGTTAACTTTATCAATTTATTCTTATTAAATTTAACTTTTTTACACTTTTAAAAACACTATTGGATTAGCTTTTTTATTGGGTTAAGTTACACTTACTAATGTACTTTATCCTGATCAAAATTTATAAAAAAACTAGAGTATACTCTCCCTTTCATTACTTTAGGTGAATAGAAGAAAGTAATATTTAGTTTTTATTCACATATTTAATTTGTATTTTTATTTTTCATTTCATCTGCACCATGCTATTCTTTTACTTTTCCATCCTATATATTAAACCTTTTATACTCCCACAATAGATATTTATAGGACTCTCTGTCCTATTGAAAAAATTTATACTCCCTCCAACTCAATTCAATTGTCCCATTTGAATTGAGCGCGGATATTAAGAGTGGGATGGGGTCCACAAAAAAGGTGGTAGTTGGGTATTTTAATTGATTAAATTAATTGTAAAGGTGGTAGTTGAGTATTGGGAATTGAAAAAGTGGGAGTATTAAGGTAAAACAAAGATAGACAAAAAAGAAAATAGGACAATTAAAGTGAATTGCCCAAATAAGAAAATGGGACAATTGAATTGAGTTGGAGGGAGTATTAATTAATAGAATGGAATTTTATGAAAAATGGGAGAAATATATAAATAATATGAAAAAATTTAATGAAATTGACTAAAAAGTAAAAATGTGGGATAAAATTTTGTACTACCTATGTCCCATTTATTTGCAGCATTTTCTATTTTAGTCCGTCTCACTTAATTTCCATCATTTCTATTTTTGGACTATGATCCACCACTTCATTTAAATCTCATCCATATATTTTAACTCTTTTTTAATTTCAACCACTCAATTTATTCTCTCTCTTTATTTATTACCATTATCTACCTTTTTCTTAAAAAACATTAATTTTCTCTTTGCTTCAAACTATATGGGACGGAGAGACTAAAAGAAAGTGGGTATAATTAAAGGTAGGAGTCCACTAACTTGCTGAAATGGAAATGATACAGTATGTATGCCTAACTTTGCCATACCTAGGCTTGCTCTTTTACCGTCTTTTCTTTCATTTACTTTTTAGATAGCGTAAAATGTATTAAAAAAATTTAAAAAAAAATCACTTCAAAAGAAAAAATCTAAAAAATTTGATTTGAGTCACAACATTTGCCCAGGCCATTCGATTTGTACTTTGTAAGTTGATTTGAGTTGTGCCTTGTGAGGACTTATACTCAATTTGAATTCAATTTGATGTTGAATTATAATATAATATAAAATCGATTATATTGCGTCTATCATTAAGTTGCACTCATCGTCTCATCCGGATATTAATTGAAAATTGTGGATAATCGAATCCGTCCTACATTTAACTTGTTAATGCCTTGAGCACAACTTTAACTCGGTAGGGATCTAACATAATTCTATTCAAAGTGACCCGTGATCCGCTATTGACCTCAATCAATATTGAAAGAGAAGGTCTAGGACCCAACAATGGTAGAAGAGACGATGTGGAAGATGATAAAAACAGAGGATAATCAAGAGAACAATAACCAACCAACAAACAATGTTGATGAGGTATCTAATGATACTTCCCCTCAAATAAAGTATCTTATCATTAATATAATCAACAATTATACTAATGACACAACTTACAATAGTTAAGAACACACTCTTAACCCATAAAGATTTCACCTCTAATGGTGAAACTCCAAACAAAAAGACAACAATACATAGAAAGCACTCTTGTGGCCAATGCCCTAGTAACTCTCATGTATATATTTGTCTCTCCTCTTACTTCTAATGATGTTCTAAGCCTCATATTTAATTATTTATAGCCTAAGACATAATAGAAGCACTAGCACAAAAGGCCTTGAAGGCCCACATCAAAACAAACAAAACAGAAACCTGCAAAAGCCTTCGCTGATGCTCGATCGGGTCGAGCCACCGCTGCTCGCCTGGTCAAGTGGCCTCCTAGCAGCTACTGGATACTCGCTGCACCTTTGCTCGATGAGTCGAGCAGCTCTTCAGTGTTGCTGCTGGTTCCTTACTCGGGTTATCTTAACCACGAACCTTGGCTTCACCATCGTGAGACTTGGTGCTTGGCACAACAAATATCAATCTAAACCACAACCTACAAATAACCTGACCTAATATCTACAAGACTAACAGTTGCCCTAATTGCGTATCAAATAACTTGGCTATTAAATTGGTTGAACACTATTCCTTTTAATAAATAACCTAACCTTAAAAAAGTTGCTTATGCTATTTTATGGTACTTTTATGGTAACAAAAACAAACTTATAGTATTATTTTCAGACCCTCTCTTGAGAGACGTCTATAGTATAGACGTCTCTCAAGAGTCCAACTCATATCTCCCTTTTAACTTACAAAACCACCAATTAATTTTTTTTTTAATTTATAAATTGGGTCAGCCCTAAAACTTGAGACGTCTATTGTATATACGGTCTCAAGTAAGAATTTGTGTTATTTTTTTTGTTATAATTAGATTTATTATTACTATTTTAGTACAAAAGTTTTAAGAGTATATATTAATTTTGCTTTGAAGATTAGAGGGTTTAATATTGTAGGAATTAAATTTTGATTTATTTTTTTGAGAGAGAATTTTGGAATGATTATTTTGAATAGAAGATTTTGGGAGGTCTGATTTTGCATATCAATTATTTGGCATTTGAAATGAAAATAAATTTTTAAAATTTAATTTTAGAGGGAAAATTTGGAAATTTTATTATGGATGGAGAACTCTAAATGATTAATTTTGTTATCAAATGTTTTAACTGTGATAAAAACAAACTTTTAAATTGTAGTTTTTGTGGGAAATTCCAAAGAGATTTTTATTATAAACGGAGAATTTAGAAATTTTAAATTCGTGTATAAATATATTTTATGTCATATACTGTAATTTTGGGATTTAATTTTAACCGAATGGTTTGGTATTCTAATTTTTGATGAAGGATTTTTGAAATTTTAATATACATATCAAATATTTAGCATATGAATTAAGAAAATCGAATTTTATTTATTGGTCGAAGACTCGATCAAGTTAATATATACTTGGCCGGGTTTCATTGCCCAAATGTATCGTGTTACCCATTATTCGATCGGAAATATCATATGTTTATCTTTGTTCAATTGTTCCATTGAATTCATTGTTAGATTGAGAAATATATTAAGTCTAACTATTGATGATCTAGAAAATTTGAAATTCAAATCTATACTTTATGAGAAATCTACTTATATCCTTGTTAATTCTTAAAGCCTTAAATATGTTATTCTCGTTATTTTATTTAACTTAGTGTTGACTCCCTTTGATCTATATTATAGATTCATATCTATATTCATATTTTAATCTCATATCATTTATAACCAATTGAACTTATATATGTGAAAGTTACCATCACTTATGTTCGACCTAGACTTACCCTAAAAATTAGGGTCGTCTCGTTTATTTTAGGACCCCAGAGTAAAAGATAAAATGGGCCCCTAGCAACAACTAATATAACACACTTTTGTTTTTTATTGTTAATACTTCCTCCGTTCCATTTTAGTTGCACCATCGGGTTTAACACGTTTTTTAAGGGTCGTCAAATCAGTATGGTAAAAGTAGGGATGATGTATGATTGATGGTGATATGTGGGGTAGAAATAAAAAAATTATTATAAGTAGATAGTGGTTGTGACTTGTGGGTATATTAAATAGTTAATGGGATGATGTATGATTGATGGTGATAGTGGGGTAGGAATAAAGTGAGGATAAAATAAGTAGATTATTTTGCCAAAAATAGTAATGTTTGCAAGTAATATGAAACTTCCAAAATTGGTAAGTGTTGCCAGTAAAATGAAACTGAGGTAGTACTATTTAAACTATTTTATACAAAAAGCACTGAGAAACTCATTACTTAGCAAAAAATGTAAGCTACATGTAAATTTAATTCAAATTAATATTACTTACATATATAAAAATAACTTTTTTGGGCCCTAAAAATTTAGAGCCCTAGACGGTAGCTCGCTTTGTCATTGTTAATCGACGCCCTGCTAAAAACGAGTTCTACATTCATATGAATTTCGATTTTATCTTTAATTGTGTGTTCATACAACAGAGTGCGATCAGTTATAAACCATGATACGTTGGAGAAGTCTAAGTTTATATACTAATTATTATTGATTATCAAGTGAATATATCAACACTAATCAAGCAGAGATTAGGGATGGTCATGGGGGTCTGGAACGGGTCAAACCAGACCCGGAACCGGACTCTTTTAATTTTTTAAGATTCATATCCGTATTCAGATTCTAAGGGTCCAAAATTTTCAGATCGGGACCCAGACACTCCGAATCTGATGGGTCTAGGGTCCTTAATAGGTCTAAAAAAGTCTCTTTGATTTGGCAAATTTGAACCATTTGTAAGTTATTATATTTTTCGTATATTTGTAAGAGAGTTATTATCGTATTTTACAAATATTTAATACTAATTTAACATCTAAAGTCGCATAGCATCATCCATATACGCTTAAATTCTATTATAAACAGTAGTTCGAGTCCATGAAATAAGGGTAATTGGGTTAGCACTTAGCAATTAGCATATATATTATTTATATATATTATGATTATATGAAAATAAAATAAATGTTGGTGACAGAATTCATACGTAGAAGACAAATAGAAATGGACAATTTAATATTTATAAAGGTCCAAGGGGCGGGTCCAGGGTCCAGATCTCGAACCCGGACCCTTCAATTATTTTTTAGATCCAGATCCGACCCGGATCCGATGCGCCTCAAAAAATAAGACCCCAGACCCTTAAAAAAGGGCAGGTTCGGGGCGGGTCCAATAGGGTCCTGGACCCGGGACCATCCCTAGAAGAGATATATCACAAACACAAATTCTTGTGAGAGACGGTCTCTTTGAGAGACCATCTATTATTGAGTTGGCCCATAAAAAAATGTAAAGAAAAAATTGAAAATAGGCTTTGATCAAAACACAATTAAAAATGTATATAAATCTAACAAGTATTGGTCTAAATTGACAACAATAATTAATACACCCTCTATGTCCAACCTTTTCATATATAAATTTTTGTAAGAGATGGTCAGACCATCTCTAATTGGGTCAGCTCATCATATATTTGTTAAAAATTATAAGTAGGTATTAAGAATGATGTAAGTAGACATTTAAAATATTGAAAGTAGAGATTAATAATACGGTAAATAAGCATTAAGGATAATGTAAGTAGGCATTAAGAATACGGAAAGTAAACATTAATTTTTGATGAACTGGACTTGAGATACATCTCTCAAGAGACTAGTTATTATCCCATATGGGTCTATATTTTAACACAAATTCTCAAATAAAATGAATTTATAGGGAGACTATTTTTATTACATTGAAACAATATATATTTATTGTTTTAAAATGATCACTTGTAATCTATACTGATCACTTATAATTTTAAAATAATTTAATTTACTTATAATTTTAAAGTTATTATTATTTACAATTTTAAAATGATCAATTTGAGAAATAAGCTAAGAATCACTAGTCTCGTCGTGGGAATATGTTGTAACTTGAATACAATCTGGGTTGGCATTTACAGCCCTTTTAACAAAAGAGATAGCAAGCCCCATTCACTAGGCCTAATATTCTGAAGTATTTTGCAGACTTTTCATAAAAAATTTAAGTTTTTTAATAAGAAATTAAAAGAAGTGATACTCTCCTGTGAGACGGCCTTAGTCGTGCAACCGGTCTAAGTCTAATAAATTTTTTTTGGATATTCTGACATATTAATTTTAAGATTTAAAAGAACAATTTCAAGACTTAAAAATCCAATTTTAAGACTTAAAAGGTCAATTTCAAAGTTTTCAATATCAATTTTAATGTTTGAGTCATCCTACTTTAAAGTTGAAATGAGAATTTTAAGTCTAGCAATTGTTCTTTTAAGTCTTAAAATTGGTTTTTTAAGTATTGAAATTGACCTTATAAGTCTTAAAATTGTCAAATTCCATGAATTAAAATGTCAATTTTAAATCCTTGAAATTGGTCATTTAAGTCTTCAAATTGGTCTTTTAACTCTTGAATTTGACATTTTAATTTGTAAAATTGGTAAAAAAAAAAAAAGTAATACAATTGGGTCAGCCCAATAAGACGTGTCTCACAAGTGAGACCGTCTCACACAAGTTTTTGTGTTAAAAGAAAACTTGAAATCGATAAGACTCTTAATAAAAAAAAGCATGTAATAAGATCCAAATCAAACTTATTCAAAATATAAGCGTCTGATACCCCAGAGCACAAGTTCGGGTCTGTTCGCACTTAGTAAGTGCGAACAGTAATAAACTGGTAAAAAAAAATCAAGCGTCTGTTCGCACTTAGTAACTGCGAACAAGTCAAACAGGGTCAACATGTTGATTTTAAGACAAGAGTTGTTCGCACTTAGTAAGTGCGAACAGACTGAAAACCTAAAACAGGTTGTTCGCTGTTAGTAACAGCGAACAACCTGTTTCAGTTTTTCAGTTTGTTCGCACTTACTAAGTGCAAACCGTCCGAACCTAAGGTTTGCGGATTACACGCTTTATTTTGAAATAAGTTTGATTATGATCTTATTGTACGGTTTTTTTTTAATAAATAATCTTATTTATTTCAAGTTTTCAAATAAAAACATACTGTTCAAATAAGAGTCTTTCTATTTGAATCCGAGAAAAGAAATTGTGTACTATTACTAACCATGGACCATTAATAAATTGATCACTTTAAAACTCAATTCTATAATCTTTGTAATTCTTAATGGACGGCGATTATAGAGTTGAGTTTTTGGGTCGATGTTAGACAGCTAGCGATAGGTATTCAATTTATTTACATTTTTTTTAATTCATTCGGATTTTATTAGTTGCTATAGTTTTTGTAGCAATTATTATTCAGTAATTGATGTTATTTGATTTATAGTTCACTATGTATAATGTAAATAGACCCTCTCTTGGGAGACCGTCTATAGTATAGACGTCTCTCAAGAGCTCAATCCATATCTCCCTTTTAACTTACGAAACCACCAATCAGTTTTTTTTTAATTTATAAATTGGGTCTGCCCCAAAACTTGAGACGTCTATTGTATAGACTGTCTCAAGTAAGAATTTGTGTAATGTAAAACATAGTCAAGTGAGATTTTGTTTGATTCGTCATAATGTGTATCTTTTTAATATTAACTTTTTAGAATTTTTTATCATATGAAATTAGAGGTATTAAAGACTAAAATCGTGCATTGGATAGCTGAAAAACAGAAATGTAGCAACTATTAAAAACCAGAGGAAGTATTTTTTAAAGTTAAATTAATGAAATAAGTCCGGTAATCTTGTATTTTAGACTAAGATGACCATCTAAGCGATTATAGAGTTGAGTATATTTGTTTTGTATAGTAGTTATAATATATAACATATCATAAAATTAGTGCAAAAATGAATTGAGCGCTTATAAAATCTAGACAATAATTTTTTATTAGTGTCCTATTAGAAATTTAGAATAGAATATGAAGTGTTTATTTCAATGATCGGGTCGATTTAGTGTCAGACATTTTAGGCCGAATTAAAATCGGATCTTTTCCATTTGATTATTACATAATTATAAATACATTTTAAAGTATAATCACAAATTCACAACTCTATCAACCGGCCCCAAGTTTTGGATTTCAATGGTTTAAATCCAACCCAACCCTAATTCTAGGGTTTAAATTATTTATTTTAGACCCTAAGGGTCAAAGTCGGATTCAAGTTCATGATCTTATAGTTTAGCTTTAGGTCTACATGTTCATGATCTTATAGTTTAGCTTTAGGTCTACATTTTTGAAACCTAAATTCGACTAATAAGCACTTATATATATATATATATATATATATATATATATATATATATATATATATATATATATATATATATATATATATATATATATATTTCAGCTAGTCTTTTAAGAGACCGTCTCTTGCAGTGACGTATCTTAAGCCTAATCTATTAAAGATTAATGCGTACTTAATATATTTTTAATGCCTATTTACATTATCCTTAATGCTTACGTACCATATCCTTAACGTCTACTCTTAATATCTTAGATATCTACTTACAATATTTTTGATGTTTACTTACAATATTTTAAAAAATATATAATTGGCTAGCCTAAATAGAGGTGATCTCTCAAAGAGACCATGTCTCATAAAAATTTGTGTTTAATTTTTAAATGTTTATATAAAAATTATTATGTGTACTTGGGTGAGGGTTTAAAATTGCCGAACATATGGATCTGGATACATGTTTAGATCTAATAAAAAAGTAGGATTTTGATTTTGGTCTAGCTAGATCTGATCCAAATCCGACCCATATCCAACCCCAATCGTCTCTTAACATATTACAATAATATGCAATGACACCATTCTCATTAAATTATATGGATATGATTAAAAGTGAGAGAAAATAAAAGAAAATATGTAAATAAAAATTAAAAAATAAATAAAAGTACCATTTAAAACAAAAATAATACAAAATTATTAATGATTCAAATAAAAATTGTAATTGTGGTCATGTCTTAGTAAAAGAGAGGAGTACATAAAAAGCAAATTGAAGAGGATATCCTACACCAATCTGAGTTGGACATAAGAAAATGTAGTGTACTAGTAATGGTTTTATTCGTATTAGTCAAGCTTTAGGCAGTGGTAGTAGGCAGTCACCATCACTAGAACGCCCAATTTTCTCCGTTCTTATCCGTTAGTAATACCAATAATTTTTTATTTTTTTTTCCAATAATTTTTAATTAATAACTATTATTTATAAATAACTACAAAATGATAAAAAGGATAATAATTAAATAGATAATTAAAAAAAGTAAATTAAAATCACAAAACGTTTACTCTATCAAATTTTACTATATAAGGGTGATTTGTTACTTCTATACTGGAAAGTAAATGCTAGTGGGTCTAGTTGTAAGATTTTTTTTAACAAAAATCAGCAATAAACTCATTATCACTCAACATTTCACAGAATTCTCTTCCTTAACCTAACGCAGTCCCTTTACCATCGTCCCTTCCTCTTCCGGTCTTCCCTAACTCATTATTTAACATTTCGCTTGAGTTCCTGGCACGGTGACCAGTGGCGGACGCACTCTTGGCCCCCCGGGCACGTGCCCCAGGCGAAAAAAAGTTTTTTAAAAAAAAAATGGAAAACTAATTTCTGAAATCTGATGTACTATGCGTGTTTTATTTTTCAGATTTCTCAAACAAGTGAAAAACCCAATATCCCAAATATTACTCTTCTCTCTCTCCCTCTCTAAGACCCACCACGTCCAGCGTCCCACCGCCTGCCAGTCACCACCGCTGCCGGACACCGCCTGCCGGTCACCACCAGCCCACTGCCGTCCACCACCACGCACCACTGACGGCTAGAATACTTGTTCTTCAATCAAACCCTAATCCCTAAAAATCAAAATTTTGATTTTGTTGAAGGTATTTTACTCAACTTTATTCTAAATCTTAATTTTAATCTTGTTCAAATCTTTTAATCTTAATCTTAAATTCTAATCTTATTGCCTTGTTGTTTTCTTTTAAGTTTTAACCTTGAATTTTGAATTTTGTTGATGTTAATTGTTAATATGTTTGTTAATTGTTGACTTGTTGTTGTTGATGTTAAATTATTAATGTCTTTGTTGATGTTAATTGTTAATAAATTGTTAATGTGTTTGTTGATGTTAAATAAATTGTTAATATGTTTGTTGATGTGTTTGTTGATTTATGAATAGTTGAAATGTTGGGTTGTTCTTGATTTTTTGGTATAAAAATCTATGTTAATGTATTATGTATATATTATTCTTCTTGCTAGAGTTTGAAAATCAAAATAATGAAGAGAAAACAAGAGAATATTGCTTCCATTTTTGCAAAACATTTTAGAAAAGAAAGTGGGGCTAAATCTAATCCAACTCAACATTGTGAAGCACAATCAATTAATCCTACTCCTACTCCTACTCCTACTCTTACTCCATCATCTATTCCTTCTTCTCAAGATGAAGAGAAAGAAAGTGAAGCACAATCAATTAATCCTACTCCTACCCCAACCCCAACATATGAAGAAAGATTAACTTCCGTTGATGTTTTGAATCTTCCTCAAGACCCTGGAAAAAGGAGAAGAATGTCTCAATTCCACCCAAGTGATCGAGATATTGTTAGAAGAGAATATTGTTCAAGAGAACTTTGTCAACCCTATAAACATGAATTTAAATTGACAAAGTTTGGGACAAAAAACCGTAGATTTAATCTAAAATGGTTTGATAAATACAAAACATGGCTTGAATATAGTGTTGAGAAAGATGCCGCTTTTTGTTTTGCTTGTTATTTATTCAAGGATGATAATGTTGGACAAGATTCTTTTGTGATGGATGGATTTAGTAATTGGAAAAGGCCGGAATCTTTTGATGTACATGTTGGTGCAAATATGAGTTTTCATCGAATAGCAATGAACAATTGTTGCATGATTGTATGATTACCTTTTTAGAGAAGGATTTGTTTCTCAATGTTAGTAATGATGCTATAGTACATCGATTCCAAAATATGAAAACTAGGCGAGAACAATTGTAAATTTCATTTTGTTGGTCTACACTTTCATTTTAAATTTGAACGTTTGTATTTTGTTCGTTACCTTTTTATATTAATTTGGATTTATATTAGACTCTTGGTATTATTACGCTTTTACAACTCATTTTGCCGAAATATCAAAAGTTCGTCTATTCGTTGGTGCCCGGGGGGATTTCAAACCTTGGATCCGCCACTGACGGTGACCACCTGATCGGTGACAACGTGACGCCATTCAGACACTCACCATTTTCGCCTACTGCTGTGTGCGACTACGCCTCCTTTTTCTAGTGACTGGTATGGACTATGGAGTCGCCTCCCACCATTTTTTTTAATTGAACATGCTTGTTTAGTTGTTGTCTTAATTTTTTAGATTGAATTTGTTTAAATTTCTTGCAATTTGTTATGTTGATTGATAAGTTGAATTTGTGTTTGGTAATTTGGCTAATTGCATTATAATAGGTTTAATTAGGTTTTTTCATTTTGTTAAAATTTCTTCCAAGTTCCAATATGTTATGTTGACAATTGATTGATAATTGTTTATTTGTGTTGGGTGATTTGGGTAATTGCGTTATAATATTTATAATTAGGTGTTTTCACTTTGTTAAAATCTCTTCCAATTTGTTATGTTGATAGATAATTGTCTATTTGTGTAATTGTGTTGAGTAATTGGCTAATTGTAGTATAATAGTTTTAATTGAATGTCTTCATTTTGTTTAAATTCCTTCAATTTGTTGTTTTGAAAATGATTTGTTTCAAAATTTGTCAAATGATAACATTATGTGCTGTTTTCAAATATAAAAACTTAGTATGGAGTGTGTGGACAATGACCATCAATAAAACATTGTTAAATGTAAGTTTTATTTTATTTTTTATTTAAAATGTTGACAAACTTGATTTTTGTATATGGATCTGCCACTGCTCTGGTCCTTCCAAATCCCATTCTAGGTGGAAGCACTTGATGACGTTGAAATAACGGAATGTTGTTGCATTGTGAACAACAATATGGGAAGGGAGGGAATTAAAGGATGAACTCTTTTATATTTTGCAAGAAACGAATTTCTCCAATATGGGAGGGATTTGGAATCCCTCTTTTCCACACCTCTTCCCTTTTTTCCCCTTCATTTCCTTCTGCAAGTGTTATCCAAACAACTAAACAAGTGGTGAATGTGGATTCTTGTATATAATTGAAGCCTACAATCTACATGTGTCTGAGTTCATGATTTTTTATGATGAAAGTTTGTTGATTTTGGCTCACTTGACAGTTGTTTTATCTATATTTTACGTATATTGAAAGATTATAACTTAATATTTGTAATGGCTTCTCTTGTTCAGATTCAATGTATTTGTGAATTTCATTTAAAATTGGAGCGCTTCGATGGTAATGTCTTCAGTATCCGCACAGCAAATAAGATTAATTAGTATTTTCATTTTTGAAATTTAATGTGATATCTGAACTTTTGGATCGGTTACAAGTTCTAAAAAACTGTAATATCTGGATATCAGATATCCTTGTATATTATGATTTTAGATTAGATACCAGATAAACCTATGCCTACTTCAGCTGGGTATAAGGGCTGGAATTAATACTCTTTGATTGGTCCTAACTTCCAACATCAGGTTTAGTCTTATGGGTGACACATAGCAATGCTATAAAAGATGAGGCTTGATGATCGAGAGTTCTGCATTTTGTATGTTAATTACTCCTTGTTCTAATTGCATGAATTTTGCGTTGGGAGAAAGTATCATATTCATGGAACATCATCTCCTTTTTCTGTCCTGTTTTCAATCCTAAGAATACTTTGAGTAATATTATGATATTGATATCAGCTAGAAAATGTCCTTGCAGGACAAGATGGTTCTCCTCCCACCAGTAAGACCTCCAAGAATCACCGAGTTTCTGAAGCCTTACGTGTTAAAAATGCACTTCACAAACAAATATGTTCATGCTCAAGTTATCCACTCTCCAACAGCAACTGTAGCTGCTTCTGCAAGCTCACAGGAAAAGGCATTGAGATCAACTATGGCCATCACTCGGGATGTCGCAGCTGCGGCAAAAATTGGAAAAATTCTTGGCGAGCGCTTGCTGATTAAGGACATTCCTGCCGTGACTGTCTTCTTGAAGCGAGAACAGAAGTATCACGGTAAGATCAAAGCCGTGATTGATTCTATGAAAGAAGCCGGAGTGAAATTACTTTAGATTGAAGCAGAATTTTGTATGGGTTAAGTTCCAACATAATGTTAATCCCTAGTAATGGAATGTGGGGACTTGGGTTTTTCATGCTATCTCTTTCCCATTTGGGCATGTCTCAAATGGTGTGGTGTTGTCTAGAACAATGTATGATTGAAGTTTTCCCAAGTGTGGGAACCACCGAACCAATAGAGTCGGATGATGGTACATGGCCATATTGTTATCCAACTTAAATTGGTTTATATTTTGGCTGATTGAATCTGGTTTTTTGATGGGTCACTTTCAGACGTTAATCGTTGATAATGTCCTGTCCCAAGTTATCCAATAAAGTATGATATTCCTATTTACAAATGTTGTACGCTTTTGAAAATCACATAAAAAAAATTAAAAAATAAAAAATAAAAAAATCACATAATCTCATTTTAAGATTGTTTTACTACGTCACCACTTCCTCCGATTTTTATTACTTGAGAGTTGCATCCAAAATCCAATTACATTGTTCATCATTCTAAAGTATTTTACATATTCTGGCTATTATACGAGAAAAAATATATATAGTCAAGTGAGAAATTGTTTTATTCATTTCGTTGCATATTTTTGTAATATTAAATGTTTTTTAGTTTTTTTGTTGTGTATAGCTCTATATAATAACAATCTGATAGACGCATTAGATTGCATAAAAGTTATCTGGGTGCAAATAAAATCGGAGGAAGTAATATAAATTGGACTTAATAACTCACTTAAATATTAAATATCCATTGTTACTCAAAAAAAAAAACATTAAATATCCATTTTAATTGTTTAAAAAGTTTATTTTAAATTTAGTGTTTTTTAAATTGCATCCTTGCTTTCATTTTATTTTAAGTAGCAATTCCCATCAGCAAAAACAACAATTTTGTATAATTTGTTATATATATATGACAAAAAATTCATGTCAAGAGCGAAAAAAACCCTCGATTATTAGGCTAATTTAAATTTAGATTTAATAACTTAGGAAGTTGAGCAAATCCGCTACTATAAAGTCTTAAATAATACTTCTTCATTCTTTTGTGAAAAATCTAATATGATAATTTAGATTTAATAACTTAGGAAGTTGAGCAAAGTCTTAAACCATTAAGCAAATCTAATATTCTCACTATAAAGCTTAAATAATACTTCTTCATTCTTTTGTTATGATAATTTGATCGAATAAATTTGTTCTACTCCTAATATGATTCAGAGATCTAAATACTATTATAATATGAAAAATGACAAATTATATACTTGTTAAAGCATTGCCCAATGAATTAATTTACTAGGTTAGTATTGATTATATGATACTTTATAGTTAAATTAGGTTAAGTATTTAAAATATTTTGTCATATTGATTCGTAAAGTAAAGAAATTAATTTCATTATATTGTGAAATTGTATGTAAAATATAGACCAATAGTTAAAACTGGTTCAACTAGTTTTAAATTAAATGTTGTTAACCTTATTAATATAGCGAGAGTTTAAGATTATGAGTAACTTAGAATCATAGTAATCCTAAATTAAATTCTTATTAATTTAATTAGTATAAGGGGAGTTTAAGATAAATATTAAAGCCTTAAAGGGTCTTAATCTTAATAGTTAAATGATAAAATATGACTTTGGAATTAACGTAGATTACTTTTGTTAGAGTTTGATCTAAATAAACCAAGAAAGAACACAACAAAGATCAAAAACAGAGATTATGAAACAAGAGAAACAACAAAAGATATGGAGGTGGAGATAATCTTAATACAAATGTGATATAAAACTCCACCTTTAACAATTGAATGAATATTATTGCTCTTTAGAGTATTGATTACAATCTATCTATAATCTACTCTATACAAGAACCCTTTTAGAATTATTCAAGATGAGTGAAGAGAACAATTTCCCAAAAACCTCTCACTAAACCCTAAGAATTTGATTGTGGCTCTCCACTCAATTCTCAATTGCTATACACAAATGATCTTACATACATCATGTATAAGGATATACAATAGCCTTATATAGGCTTTGGAACCAGAAGATGTGATATATGAATGCCCATAAACTGATTTAAAATTGTCGTATAAAACAGAACTTTCCAAACATCCGCTCGACCGGGTTGAGCGAGAGATCAGAATGTAGACAGAAGCTTCTGATCTCTTGCTCAATCGGTCGAGCAACATATGAGGGTCAAGCATGGGTCGAGCGGCCATCTGATACCAACCAGATCAGTCCCAATCAATCACCATTCATCAACAATCCATATAACACCTCAAACATCCAAGTACATATACATCACATCTTATGCACACATTTGGGCTTTATTGAGACACCATATCTAACAACTTTTATTTGTGTTTCTGGTCCAGAATCTATAGATATTGAGTAGTAATTGTTGTCCATATGAGAAATTGAGAATTGGGTGATCCTAATTATCCTAAATCCTTTTATTATATAGTTTAAACTTAATTACATTAAAGTTTTAACTACTTTAGATATAAAACTCAATTATAATTTATTTTCTTTTACGATTCGTGTCATTTAGAGAAACACAAAAATTATCAAAACAGCTTCCTTGTTTCAACTTTGACCCATTACACGTAGACCGTGCGTTTTCGGTAATTAGAATTTCACATCTAAGTATACATAATTTGTTCCCCTACTTAGAGCAAAATCTTATTATGTTGTTTTCATAATAATCATGGGTTATACTAATTTCCTTTTGTACTTCGCATTATTGATCATTTTGGAGAGATCAATTATTATTAGGAGACAACAAATAAGTGGCTGATAAATTCAGTTTTGGAATTATGTTTCTAGATATTGTTTTTGTTTGTTTTTGATATCACTCAACTTATGAGATTTTGTTCAAACAAAGTCCTCGAACTCTCTAGGGTCTCATTAAAAATGTCACCTTTATATATATTTGAAAAAGTTTTTTAAAAGAAATAAGCTTATTTTTTGTTAATTTGTCATACGAAATAGAGCATGTATGAAAAATGATGGTTAACGAAAATTGTTGACTGATTGACAAGTAAAAAGTATTGGCTGAAAATCAACTATTTAAGCTAACTGTTACTTGTTGTGGTTATTATGGAGATGTTTGGTAAAAATTAATTATTAGATGTTAAGTATTCATTAGAGAAAAAATTTATCAAAAAGCCAAAAGCAATAAAAACTATTATGAGTAGTTTTTTTTTTATTTTAGCTTAAAATCAGCTTTTCAGTTGACTTAAAAGCCAATTACGGATTAACAAACACTATTTGGTTGTTTAATTAATAAAATAATCAAAAATCAACCAAAAAAACAACAAAAAACTAATTGTCTAATACAACTGTAGAGTTAGTTAAGATTTCAAGTCATGTAACTCATGTCAACAAATTTATCTAGAGTTTTCTAATTTCTAAATTCCTTAATATTCATTTTCCAATCTTTTGGTTTATAGTGAAACTTTGATTCTCAGTGCCTGTGAACATTGTTATCTCATTAATAGTAAATCAACTAATATTCGGTGTGATTTTCTTTATTGTTTGCATTAATTTATTATTTTGTTGCTCATCATTTAATTCTAATTTTTTTTTTTTTCGTTTCCATTAGGCATTTTGGTGTTAAAAAAACAAATGCTGAAGAAATATATGGTTCTTGACCATAGTGCAAAAACGCAGGAACGGTCGCGATTGCGGTAACGGAATGGTAATACGGTAACGGGTTGTCGTATAGCTTTTGTGATCATAGTATTCAACTACAGCAGCTCCAGCTAAGGCAGCAAGTGTAAGAGCCTGAGCATGTAACCTGCAATAGAATCACAAACAGAGTCGGCATACGAAGAACAGAGCTATAAAATAATTACCTTGAAGCTAGAATGGAATGACATTAGCATGTGAAATATTATACATCAGGTTTAAGAGAATTAAATGAATACAAGCATATGCAAACATTCCCCCTCCACTATTTTTCAACAACATTGGTTTTATTTATACTCCATAACCGCAGCAGATATCTTCTCTATATTTAACATCAATATAATAGAACACCATTATCTCGCTTGTATAAAATCACTCTTTCGAGCTGTTATATACTTTTATATGCAAGAAACTTTTAGGCATCTTCCCTCCCATCCTAGACGCACCTCCACCAATGGCGTTTCTAATGGTTATCCATGACTTGACTGGTCGATAAAGGCAATGCAAATTAGCATCACACAGCAAATTTTCTGCAAGTATCAAGTTTAACACCTGATCACTGACTGTTCACCCATTAGGCTATGCAAAAATTCCTAATCAATAACCGTGATTTGTAAATCACCATAAAAAGACAAAAAGAACAATATTAAAATATATAAAATTAAAAAAGATAAATTAAAATAACAAACTCTCACCCGATTTATTAACCTCACGAATAACCGTTATTCACTAAGACCTTCTCTTAGGTTGTATATGCACAGCCAACAAGACAGTAATGTGCAAGTTCCTAATCAGCAATAACTACCACGAACTCTCACAACTTCAGTAATTGTGTCAGAACTAGAAGCTTAATCTACCAAATGTCCCTTAAACTTTGCCTCCTATATAACAAAAAGCTCCCACTAAAATGTATAGATAGGCAAACTCAAAATGGCAGAGGGGGTAATTGAAACTTAGCGGCCCATGGTCAAAGCCAATCCCATGTGTTTTCGATGTGCACTACAGCCTTAAACCACATATACATTCAATTGCTAGTTGCGCCGATTCTAAGTAAAGTAAGAGTAGAGGTGACTCAATCCTATGATAAAATACCCACATCTGGCATAAACATATCTCTCTCTCTCTCTCCACAATGCGAACAAAACCATCACAAGTTCAGTCTCCATTTCCTGTTTTATACTTCCTATGACAAAACAAGGAACCGGATAGATATTCCCTTTACAGAATTCCCAACTTGGTTATATTTTTATTAACTCCACCAGTGGAGTTATTTATGTTAGCATTCAATCCCAGTACTAAACCACAACAAAGGAAGGTTATTGTCAATCTGTGACACAAGCTTAAGACTTCATGATATTCACTCTTGGCCACGAGAGCTAGAGGTATCTTGATCACGAGTCATTTAATTGACTCTATCGTTCCACGATTAAGGCCCAAAAATCAAGAAGTAACAATTTTCCAAATGGCTAATATGCAAGGCGTAATGATATAAACGAATGCTGTGATTCAGAATTCAGAGACATATTAAAACCACAAGGTTACAAAAACCTAATTCCTTGGGCAAAAAGCCCCAATTTCAACAAAACAATTTACCAAAAGCCATAATCTCCGTGATTTCCCCTTTTAAAAAATGAAGGCAAATTTCAATAATAAATGAATACACTTTCTTGACAAGCAACAATGATCATATAAACTAAAACGCGCAGAGTTGGAGATATTAAAAAGATTAAAATCAAAATTTAAAAAACAAAAAAAAAATTAACCTAGCGTGAATGAGCCTAACGCTAGTTTTCATTTGAGGACGAGACCAATTATAAGCGACAGATCCAGCAATCCCGCTCAACCATAAGCGTCCTGAAACAAATTCATACAGAGTTACATTTTGTTTTTATAAAAAACCCAAATTATTAAAAAAATACAGAGTTACATTTTGTTTTTATAAAAAACCCCTTCATGTACGTGGGAGTTTAGTTTTCATTTCTCTAATACTTTTTACTAAGAAAAATTATGTAAAATAATTTAAATTTTTATTGATTTTCCTACAATAATCTCAACATTTGATTAACCGTGAATAATCCAATTTAATGGTCACTTACTCAAGAACATTATTGCCTAAATTGTGACCAATTTTTGTAAACTAATTACTACCAAAATAAAATAAAATAAAATAAAAAATCAAAATCAGATGTAAATATTTCAATATTTCAAAAAATCAAAATAAAATAAAATAAAAAATCAAAGTCAAAATCAAAAAAATAAACTTGATTTCTCTTTTGTATTTTTTAAAAATTTTCAATTACTTATAATTTACTTTTGGATTTATATTTTATTTTTTAATGCAAAATGACTTGTTATATAGGTAAGAAGTTATGTTGATGCATTCTTAGCAAGCACCCCTTATAGTTAGAATTATTCATATTTAATCAAAAAGTAATAAAGATGTAAATATTAGTGTGAAATATTAATTTGAATGCGCAGATACATCGAGATTAGAGGTGTTCAATGGGGCGGGTCGACCCAACGGGTCAAGGGTCGGGTCACATTTTGACGGGTCATTAACGGGTCGGGTCAATAATGGGGCGGGTCATTAACGGGCCTCGGTGTAAAGGGTCGGGTCGGGTCGGAAAATTATAAATATTAATTGCGGAAAAAAAATTAACCACTTTTTTTTATTTTTTAAAATATTATTATTATATACATAAGTAAGTCGACCCAATGGGCCATAAAGTATAATAAAAAAAAGCTATTCTATGAACTTTTTTAAAAAGGGTCAAAGAAGGTCAAATTTAAATGGGCTTGACCCGGCCCGGCCCGTTTATCATTTGACATGACCCGCCCCGCCCCGGCCCATTTAAATTTTGACCCAACCCGCCCCGCCCCGCCCCGTTGAACACCTCTAATCGAGATATAGATAAGATTAAGTATTAAGAGAGAGGTAGGGGTTGCAACTTGTACCCATATCTATAAAGGTGTGCAAAAGTCAATTAAGATAATTCGACAAATGCAAATGAAGAGCATTGATGCACCTATGATAAGGGTGATAAACATCGCAATTGATGGAGAGAATAGATGTACAAAACCAAAGAAAACATGGGGGAAAATCAAGAAAGATAAGAGTAAGTTGCACCGTTTATTGTCCTAGACCATATGTTTTATCTTTTAAATAATTATTGTTTGGGCATAAAAGATTGTTATTTACATTTCTTTGGTTATTGTTGTTGCTTTTAATACTTGTCTTTCCTTACTTTGTTTTGCTTTTGTCTTGCCAATGATGTGCTCTTGTCTTGAATTTTCTTTTACAAATCTATCCGGAGCTGAGAAGCTCTGTTTGGTCACAACTCAAAACCTCTTTGTATAATTTGTCGTCTTTTAACCCCTTTGTACTTTGAATATATATTTTATTAATGAGATGCAGAGCTTACCCTAAGGGTAAGCCCAAGGGGCAAACGCCTTGGGCCCAATCTTAAATGTTGTATTTAAGCTAATTAAAAGGGCCCATAATGATTATAAGCAAATTAGTGATTTGGAAAGGTATATAATCTGTATATTAATCATGTTAAATCCCGCATGCTTAGTCCTCAAAAATTACTTTGGAATCTACATCATCAATGATATTAATTACCTTGCTATCTTTAGCAATGACTTTTTATCTCTCTCTACAACTACATTTCAATTTTTACCTTCTCCTTTGATATGATTTTTCAATTGTTGATAATGTTAATTTATTTTTTAATTTTGATAGATTTAATTTTTCTCATTATATCAAACAAATTGGACTATTTATTAATTTTTACAGTACCGACTTCAATATTTCTTAAGAATATTTGTGTGGAGGAATTACAATTGACAATAGTATTTAAAAACAACATTATAAATTAAAGAAATGAGACAAGTTTCAGAAGTATAATTTCACTTTATGGCTTGTTATAGCCTAGACATTAAGAAAATAAGATTATTTTTTCTTTCAAATTGCATTTATTTTGCCTTTCATAAATCAATAGTCTTCCTCCTTATTTTCTTAATATTTAGGCTAACAAGCCATAGAGTGAAATTTAAAGTAAAAGAAATTATTTATCAAAATTTTACATTGTTTGAATTGTATGTAGACTCTTTTTTTTCATTGGTCTAATTATATTACAATCACTTTAATTGTTGTTGTGTTGTACTTATAGCATACTACCTCATATTCAATATATTAGTCCCATTTAATTTTTTATATTTTTTGAGATAATATTTTAACTTTTAATATTTCTTATTATTCTTAATTAAAAATTACAAAAAATAAAAAATAAAATATAAATGAAAATGATTAAAAAAATAATGACAAATAAATTGGATTAATAAGTAGAATATGTCTGTAATTCTCAAAAAAAAAAAGTAGAATATGTTTGTATGAGGGATTATGAATCGACATTTAAAATCTTGAAAACTTACATCATATTTATTCTTTGTTGCTTCCCAAGCATTTCATTTCATTTTATTTGATTTAGTTAATGATCATATGACATATTGACATGAAACTATAACATTCACCTATTTTTGATACAATCTACGTAAAAAGTTGTATTTTTTTGTTATCAAATTGACAAATTTATAAAAAAGTTACCGAGTTTATGATAAAATTGTCAAGTTTATAAATAAAACCTCACTGGACTATTTCCTGAACTAGGGTTATGGAAATTCTAGGGGTGACATAGCAAGGAGAGGAGGTCGATATGCTAGTGTAGGGGTCATGTAGTAGGTGGCCGGTGACCAACATTTGGATGAGAGATGGTTACAAAGGAATTTTTGATTTTGGATATATTAGATTTATAGGGCAACAATTTTCCAACTCAATAAAAAAAGCTTACTTAATAGAGGTGGATGACGTTTACTGGTGGAGACGTAATAAGAAGACATAATAATAGTGGCGGTCCAGAAATAGGTGGCTCGTTTTGAGGCAAGGGCCAATTGAGTTGCACTTTGCAAAGTATTTTAAAGTTCACATATCACTCCTTTAAACGAGGTTCATACAAAATTATTTTCATTCATAATTGATTACATGAGATTTAAAAGGAAAACCCAAAGATCACAACTAGGGGTGTTCATTGGGCCGGATAAGGGCCGGATAAGGGCCGGGCTGGGCTTAAGTAAATATGGGCGGGGCCGGATAAGAGCCCTATAAATTAATATGGGCTTTAAATGGGCCGGGCTTTGAAAGCCTGGTCCGGCCCATTTTTAATACTAAAAATATTTTTAATCCCCATTTATCAATTTATAACAATTAAATTATCATTTGTAATAAAAAATTGAAAAAATATTAATAATTTCATTGATATTGTCATTTATAATATTTAAATTATGTTAATTACAAAGGCCCGTTTTCGGCCCTTATTGAGCCCTTTTATAGCCCGCTTCATTTTACATAAAGTGTAGCCCATTTTCGGCCCGGCCCTTACAAAGCCCTTCAAGAAACGGGTCGGATAAGGACTTAAAATGGGGGCCCGGCCCATTAAACACCCCTGATCACAACATTGAATTCGAAATTTTTTTATTTACCACATGAAAAGAAAAAAAAATCAAATCATCCGATTAGATTTACTAACAATCAACCGTAGTCAAAACACGAGAGTAAAAAAAAATTACTGATCTTCAAAAAAAAAAATAAAAAAATACTAACCATTTGCGAATTGCAATACGACCTTCCATTGATAAACCCTAAAGTTTGAGAGACTTTCCATTTTCAATCTGCTCGAGCATAACCATTTGTCTCTCTCCTCTCATCATTCTCTATCTCAGAAGCTCTTTGCGTTAAGATTAATTTGCGCCCAGTGATACTGGTGGATTGGGGAAGGTAAATATCGTTCCTTTTTTCTATTTTGTTTCTGATTATTCTATTTCCTGTATGTCGCCCCTCAAACTCCAATCATTTTTCGTTTAGTTCTTTTTACTGTTGTTTGTATGCTATGACAGTAATCTCTTTAGTCCTTTTCTTCGTATTTCATTACTTGTGTTATTGAATGTTGAATGTTGGGTTCATGGGTTGGTTGTTGAATTTAAGAAATTTAGCAGGGATGCAATTTAAGGTTGAGGAATTTTCCTATTTTTATGTTGATAGCTGGATGTTTACTAATTTTACACTGAGAGTAAACATTTTCTATGAGACTTTTCTTTGTTGTTTGATTGTTTCACTTGTTTATTAATAGTTTGTTAACTAAATTTTGATGGGCTACCCCTAAGAAGTTTAGTGTATTAAGGTTACTTCCTAATGTTATTTTTGGAATCATTATTTAGCGAAGATATATGTCAGTACTTCCTTACTTAAGTTAGTTAGGATAAAGGAGATGATACAATATATCTATGATTTGATTATGCAAATGGAGTTTATTGTATTAAGGTTACTTCCTAGTGACACGGCCCTAACACAATTGGATCGGTCCGTGTCGTCGATCTCACACTTTGCTGGGCATTTTCGACATATGAAGCATCAAGAAAGATCAAGAGCGGTCTAGAGGGTTCTAGACTGTTCTAGGGTGTTCTAGAAGCATCTAGAACACTTGTGAAAGTTCTAGAATGTGCTAGAGACATCTAGTGCATTCATGAAGGTTCTAGAATACCGTAGAAACATCTGGAAGGTACTAGAGTGTGCTAGAAGGCACTAGCACACTCAAGAAGGGTCTAGAAGGTGCTAGATAGTTCTAGCCCTATCATGTAAATACTAGAAGATACTAGAGTAATATAGAATAGTGTGGTGCATACTAGATTGTTCTGGGCATGTCCAGAACCTTGTAGGACTTTCTACTCATGTAGGGAGTAGTATAGAGTATTCTAGGATAGGAGCATTCTAGAATAGCCCCAAGGTAAGAGGGCTTGCCTATAAATAGGCACTTAGGCTCATTTTGTCATCCAAGTTCCAACAAGTTCCCAAAAAGCTCTTGTAAGCATCTAACTTTCTTGTAAAGTATTTTCTTATTAATACAAAGCCTTTTCCACACAAATACTCTCTTACTAAATCTTTACTTAGCAAGTCAAACCAAGCTCATCGGCTAGCACATTTTAAAGGTCGGGATTAACGCTGAGCTAGTGCAATCGTTAGTCATTGACACTAGTGCCGCACGGTTTTTCACTAGGTAAATAAGTGAGCCCGTGACACTAGGACATATAGATTATTAATGACTTGTGAAAATCGATTGGTATCGGCACAAAGTGAATTTGTCTAAACTTTCTTATAAGGCTGGTGTCCCCCTTTCTCTACATTGTTGGTTCCACCAATATATGGGCAGTGCAACATAACAATTGGTTGGGGACTCGATAATCTATTACGTTATTCCCATAAATTGTTTGATTGGTATTATAGTTAATGGTATTCTCTATGATTACGTATGGTTGTAGCTTGAATGAGTTGTGAGAGTTAATTGTGGAGCGATAAAGTCTAGGGGCGAACAAGTCAAAAAAGGTGACGATGCAATGAAAAAGACGACGATAAATTACAATGCCCTCTACTTTAAGATGAAAAATCCATTCTCATTAGAATATTACATAAGCCGTTCTGATTTGTTGAAATTGTATTTTTTATTTTTGGATATCTGAAATTAATCTTATTTTCTTGACCATTCCTTTAATGAAAATCATGGAAAGCAATGGAGTGTTTTTAAGAGTAATATGATCCAAATGAGAAACTCCGATCACACTCTCTACCTCAATTAATGGCATTGTTCCCTGTTTACATTTTGTTCTATTAGTAGTTTCCTACTCTCATTGTTGCCTGATCTGATATCATAATTTAAGTTTTATCCTGTGAAGTGTGAACCCTACTATGTGCAATATCTACTTGTACTCTTGTTAGTTCTTACTATCTGATCTTCTTCAGATTGGGTCTGGATCCTTGCAGATTGTTTCACCTTAATTTGCCTTGGTTTTACCTATTTTGGTGGAAAGTAGCTTTTATATGTTTCATAGTTCATACAAAATCTGTTATGCATTATTGTCATTGATATGACATATTTATGATGTATATCTAATTCTCTATCACAAGTGTCTTGAAGTTTTCTGCAACTGAAGTGTAAACTGCTTGTCTGATGAGAGCAAAAGCTGGGACTTGGAGAAATGAGAATTTGTTCATTTGAATAGCAACTTGGGAAGTATAATGGCCACGTATAATGACTCATTAAATCTTGTATATTTTTAATTTATGTTAGAGTTGTTTATGGGCGGGCTACCCGTCAGGCCCGGCCCATCCGGCTCGAAAAACGGGGGGGCATGGACAACTTTTTTCAAAAAAATTTAAAGTTTGGACGGGTAACACCCGCCAGCCAAGATAAACGGGCGGGTAGCGACACCAAAAAAATACCCGCGGGTATACCCGAACACCCGCTTAGTTTAATATATTATTTTTTAAATAATTAATTCTATTAATTATTAAATTATACTACTACATGACCCATACCCAACTTTAGTTTATTATTCTTCTACTAGTCTTAAGGTTTACTTCTTTTAGACTTTAATAAAGTTTCTAATTCTACTATCTAGATTCGATATTTTTAACCCTCAAAGCACTCAAGCAGTCGACTAACAAAGTTCGAACAAGTAGTCGACTCCACCGTCTATATTCAATATTCATGTAATTTGAGTATTTTGAGACTTTATATATATTTAGAGTATTATATTTTCTTTGTTCTTATAAAAACTTACTCCCTTCGTCCCTTATAATTTGCAGCATTTTCTATTTTCGTCCGTCCCATTTAAATTGCAGCATTTCTATTTTTGGACTATGGCCCACCACTTTCTTTTAATCTCATCCATACATTTTAACTCTCTTTTAATTTCATCCACACAATTCATTCTCACTCTTCATTTATTACCATTTTCTTAATTTTCACTCACCTTCACTATGCTACTAATTCATAGGGACGGAGGGAGTAACTTTATAATATGATTAATGTTTTTAATTTTTATATAAAAATACCGGCGCTACCCGCGGGTCCCGCCCGCTTCAAAAATGGGCGGGTAGCGACAAAAAATATATGTCCGCGAATGCGGGCGGACTTTTGAATATTTGAGCCCGCGGGTAGAATTTTTAGGTACTACCCGATCCGCTCTCCGCCCAAGCCCGCCCATAAACAGCTCTAATTTATGTGAAGTTGCACTTAACATTTGCTACCAAGGGACAAAGGTACTATCGACCCAATGGCAAAATTCATAAGGTATCTAGATAGACACTGGACAGCCTTCAAATTAATTTTTTTTTCAAAAACTAGTTGTATAGAACAAGAGAAGTTAAATGAGTTGGTAGAGTATTGATTATGTTAACCAAAACAAACCATGTACAATTCTTATGAATTACTTCCTCTATTCCATAATACTTGCTACTGAGTTTGATATGTTTGTATGAAAAATATCATTATCAGTAGCAAGTATTAAGAAACGGGGAAGTATGCAATATTTGTTTTTTCTTTTGGTTTGTGGAAACTTCTATTAATATATGTTGACCGATGCGAGATTCTTAGCTAATCAATTTATTAAAATTATTGTCTTTTAATAGGAGTAATAAAAGTAAATGGAGGTATGATGTAAGAAAAAAAATAGGATTATATAGGATAATTTATGTAGTAAGTTATTCTATGACATACTTCTATACAGTAGAGTACTAGTGTAGCAAGTATTGTATAAGTATTATAAAACGGAGTAAGTACCAATACTTGTTAATCTGAGTTAATTTCATTTTAAGTGGTTGTAGTAACTTTTCATTTTAGTTTATCTCACTAATTTTACACTCTTTTTTATTTTAGGAATAGTCTCACTCTTTTTCTTTTAAACTCATCCATAAACTTATATTTTCTCTACATCTTAACCAATAATTTAAATCTTCCATTTATTTTTATCTTAATCTCCAACTAAATTTCTTTTTACACTAAATTTTACTCATTTTGTTATTGACAGAAGTAATGCTTTACTCATTTAAAATATTTCCAGTCTTAAGTTTTTTTTTTTGCACTAAATTTTCCTCATTCTGTTATTGACATAAGTTATGTTTGATTCATTTTAAATATTTCGGGTCTTAATTTCTTAAACATGAACATAAGGGCTATAATGATGAGTTTCCTCTTTTCTTTGCCTTGCAAAGAAATTAGGAAATTCATCTTTATAGAGTATCAGATAGAAGAAGCAGACTAGATTATAATAGTCCTGTTTTTTGATTGCAGCCAAAAAGGTTCCCATTGTGTTACGTTACTTGATAAACATCAACAGTATTGGTGGTTTCAATCTTGATTGGCAACTGATACTTCTTCAGTTCTAAAATATTTGCTCCATTTGATTAAACACCATGAGCCCACTAAAAAAACATTCACAGCACATCGGACAGCATTCTTCCATTAACACCACACAAACAGAGTACATAAATGATAAACCAATGCCTACATATACTGATCATCCAGTAAGCACCCACTTCTTCCTCGTTGAGCGAAACAAAAACCTCAAGTTTTCTATTTAGAAAAGTAAACCCACCAATATATTTTCAAAAACAATCAATGATAATGACCTTTCACTCCTTTAGAATATCCAAAATGAATCCAATGCGACACCAAAAGAAATTTTAAGCCGTGGATCCTGTCCAATTTGCTCAGTGGACCATTGGTAGTACCCTCTCAGACTAAAGCAGACATTGGATGCAAACCCAAAGGAATAATTAGATTCCTTAATTCAAGGAATCTCAGATCTCTAAGCAAATTATAGTCTCACACAACTAATAGACTTGCAAGTTTATTTGAATTTAAAGTTTTATTTGATATGTGTAAACGACTGGCCTTACTTGCTTAGATACAAGGCAATATCAAACTAAAACAAGGTATACAAGATAACACAAGGAAATGGAGACAGACAGAAAAGCCAAATTAATATATAAAGAACGGCAATCATAGACACCAAAGTTGACAGTGCTGAATTAAAGCAGACTTGTTCAGAATGAAGGAGAAAAAAAGCCCTAAAATCATAAACAAGCACCCTTCTCCTGACAAATTACCACTACGGAGAAGTTTAAAACCCTAATTCCATTCTTAAGCACGCTTACTCTTGTTCACCGCTGTCAGGCTGCTTGGCAGCCTCCTTGATCTCATCGGCACCATCATCCTACAATAACATGAAAATATGGGATGTTTGAAACATTGCGTCAACCAGCTTTGAATTGAAAGTTACCAAACACCAAAAGACAGCAAAAGATGCATTACCTGCATGTCTGAAGTCCACAAGGTAAGGTTGTCACGAAGAAGTTGCATAATCAAGGTGCTGTCTTTGTATGACTCCTCTCCTAGAGTGTCGAGTTCAGCTATTGCTTCATCAAATGCCTGAAAATAGAGAAGCAATTGGAATTGATTTTTCACACTTATGATAAGACACCTAATATACAAAAAGTTTTGAACAACGATCACCAAAATTATCAAAAAAATCCAATTGGAAACACAAATACCTGCTTAGCGAGATTGCAAGCTCTGTCAGGAGAATTCAAAATCTCATAGTAAAACACAGAGAAGTTGAGAGCCAATCCAAGTCGAATCGGATGAGTTGGAGGAAGCTCAGCATTTGCAATATCCTGATTAAATCAAAAATGTGAAAATTTAATCAGAAGTACAACCTGAAACACGTACATAACTGTTTGGAATTACAACAGCAGTTCATTCGATTTCAAAAGATTAATATGAGTAACCTTTACAGTTTACACTATGTTTTGATAGCAAATTAGAAAGCAAAAGAAAGCAAAAGAAAGCAAGGGGAGGAAAAAGCAAGGAAGGAAAAGAAAAGGCAGGGGAGGGGAAGAGAGGGAAAAGGTTCCCTTGTTTGTTTAGAAGAAAGGGAAGAGAATGAAAGAAAATTCATTTCCTTTCAAATCTTTACTCTTATGGAGAGATTTTGATGTTAATAAAATTAAAGGACTTGAGCCATCCAAATTTCTTCCCCAAACTCCCTCAACCACCACCCCCTCCTTTTTTTGCTATCCAAATAAGGGATCTTCATCCCTCTAAATCATTCCCTTTCTTTTCCCTCCATTTCCTTCCATTGAAACAAGGCCTTAGCAAAACAACTCTTTAGAAATTTGAAACGACATACAAATTAATATCCAAGATCAATGTCTAACTGTAAACTTATAATTGAACAATCTAATGCAAATATGCATAATTGCCAAAAAGTTTCTCAAAAAAAGAAAATTAACGATAGAAATTGCACAGCACTAACCAGGAATTAATCAACCAAATTACGCAAAACACAACAAAGGCAAAAAAATACGCAATTAAAAAACAAATATAAACCTAAAAATAGATCTACACACAACGAAGTTGAAAGATAAGATCCAAGATCGGAATACCTGAGCCGCTTTGTACGCAGTTAGAGTACTTTCAGCGGCTTCTTTCCTTTCAGCCGCTGTCTTAAACTCAGCCAAATACCGATGATAATCTCCCTTCATCTTCAAATAGAAGACCTTAGAATCAACAGCACTAGCAGCAGGGATAAGTTTAGTATCAAGAAGTTTCAAAATTCCATCACAAATGTTACAAAGTTCCTTCTCAATACGAGATCTATAATCACGAATTACAGAAACATGATCTTCGTTTCCACGACTCTCTTCTTTTTGCTCAATGGAAGAGATAATCCTCCAAGAAGCACGTCTAGCACCGATTACATTTTTGTACGCAACGGAAAGAAGATTTCTCTCTTCCACGGTGAGTTCTTCACCTTCAGATGCGGCAGAAACAACTTTCTCCATAAACTCCACCATTTCTTCGTATCTTTCTGCCTGTTCAGCGAGTTTCGCCATGTAAACGCTCTCTTCCCTTGCGGAGGACGCCATTGTTGTTTAGAGAGAGAAAGCGGAGGTTGAAAAATAAGAGATGTTGAAAATGAGTTAGGTTTTGAAAATCGAAAGGGCAAAATGAGAGTTTTGATTGGTGCCGAGCTGTAAATTGGCAATGATTGTGTGGGGAGGGTGTCTGTAGATGTAATTGAAGGAGAACGGTAGGATGTTAATCGGACGGTGATAAAGAAAGGGAGGGTTGTGTCAGTTGTATGATAGTGATGTTTGAAATGGTTTGTTAGATTAAGAAATTGATGACAGCGTGGTGTACGACCATTATTTTTTGACTTTGAATTAGGGCTGTGGAAAGTGGGTAACTTTAGAGGTTATGGAATTGGGTGTTGGGGCGGTTTTGGCAGCAACTGGAAAAGGTAAGGGAAGGTGGACTGGGCCTTATCCTGGGCTTATTGAATTTGTGATTTTCATGGAAATAGTTACTTTCGGAAACTTTCATCAATCGGTCTCTTGAAATACTGTTTCTTTGAGACGTCTCTCATATTCAACTTATTAAATCTTAATATTCATTTATGTATCTTTAATCCCTACTTACATTATTCATAATGTATACTTATAATAAAATCCTGAATCATCAATTCTTCATCATCATCATCATCATCATCAACCCAATATCCCGCTCGAAGACAGGGTCTGGGTGAGGGAAGGTAACGAACAATCTATACTCCGCATTGTTGTTAAAATTGCAATTTTGATCTACGAGTCTACGATTTTACGATCCAAAAACAAGCGAGCGATTTGAATCGCAGGTAGAATCTTAAAGTTGTAGAATCTTACGATTCTAGTTGGAATAAAATTTTTAGAGCTACGATTTAACGATCCGATTCTACTAATTTAGTATAAATTATTTTTAATTTTTCATATGTACTATCTTTTACTAGTCTCTTTCACATATACACGTAACTTTCAAGTTTTTCATCATGAAAACTTTTAAAAAGCAAATTTCTTAATCGGTATGAAGATTTAAACCATTAAAATTTTTTCGTTATATTTTTAAAAATAAAGTCAAAAAAATTTTAATTCATAAATTTAAACTTGTGAATTGGATAATAATTAATGATAAGAAACTAGATATTTTTTATATATTTAGGTTTGTTTGTAGAATCGTACGATTCTACCGATTCGATTCTACCTCTCTAAACGGTTCTAAGTAGAATCGCGATTTTAACAACTTTACTCATACTTCCTTGAGGGAGAGAACTGGAGGAAACTGGTCAATTTTACCCCCAAAAGGTGAAAGCCCTACATAGAGAGGGACTACTTCCTAGATGCGCACTGAAAAACTTAGCCTACTAAACTAGCTACTTACCATATCTTCAATGTCTACTTACAGCATACTTGATGACCATCGAGTAAGTACTTAAGTTAGGGATGGTCATGGGGCGGGTCTGGAGCGGGTCCAACCAGACCCAGACCCGGAACCATTTAATTTTTTGAGATCCAGACCCGAATCCGGACCCTAAGGGTCCAAAATTTTCAGACCCAGACCCAGACCCTCCGAATCTGATGGGTCTAGGGTCCTTAATGGGTCTAAAAAGAGTCTCTTTAATTTGTCAAATTTGAACTATTTGTAAGTTATTATATTTTTCGTACATTTGTAAGAGAGTTATTATCGCATTTTACAAATATTTAATACTAATTTAACATCTAAAGTCGCTTTTGAGAATCTAAGTCCACAATGTCTTAGGTTTGTATTCATCACATTACAAGCATGTGTGATTGAGGTAATGAAAAGACAAGGAGGATCTGACTATCACAATCCTCACATGAACAAAACAAAAGCAGCAAGGGAAGGCACTTTACCAGATTACCTGAGTATTGACAAACAATTGGTTCTAGATTCACTTCAACATTTATTTACAAAACTAAATACAGAAACAATGAATCAGTTAGTGGAACTGATTGGATATGCAGGGGTCATTCAAGAACCAGCAAACCAGCAAGTGAATGAGAATTTTGACATGGGAACATCAAGCTAGCTGAGGATTCAAGAAGATCAACAACAAGAATGATGGAAGGAGATCTTATTTCCGGGCCTTAAATAAGAATATCAAACATTTTTGGGAGCAACAACCAAACCAGCAACAAATTTCAACATCAACACACAACACAAAAACAAGCAACATCAGAAACCAGCAACATTAGAGAAAAATAGCAACAAATCTCAAATGACAATCCTTTTATTTTTGGACAAATTTTTGGGATCTTAAACAGTGGGTGTTTCAGATCTAAAAAACAATGTAAAAAGTTTATGTTGTTTAAAATGAACCATTTGTATTCATATACAGATAAATGAAAAAATTGGTTGTTTGTAGTACTCTCAAGTAAATGAAGCAATTTTTTTTCAAATCATTGAGTGTAAATTAAACCTCTTTGCGCTTAGAAGTCGGAAAATAGTCCAAACCCCATAAGTTCGATTTTAGGTGGCTAAATCATGCTCTCACTTAAAAGCTCATAGAGCAAATGAAAAAAATGCATCAAGAAACGACTAAAAAAACAATCATCATCAGTCAAAAACCAACATGCACCCACAAGAACAGAAACTCACTTGAGAAAGGACCAAGCTTATCAAGCCAATCTTCTTCTTCACAATCAGTATTCGAAAATACAACATTAGCGGAAGTATATTCACGATCAGTCCATAGATCAGGCGTGTAAATGGGCTCACCTTCAGAGTCAAGCTTTCTTCCCCATTTAGGATCAGTCTCAACAGAGGTTGAGTCATCATAATACTCAAAACATACATCCTCAAACGCTGACGACCCAGATCTAGGGTTCCATCATTAAAACCCCTAAACTCAAGCTTAGAAGGCGATTTGTAAGGGGATTTGGGGATACTCAGATTTGAAGAGCTAGGCGAGTTAGGGTGTTTTAATGGTGACTTAAATGGCGAGTTCTTGTTCTTCAGGGGTGAGTTCACAGGCGAATTAGGGTTCTTAAGGGGTGACTTAGGGTTTTCCATGAGAACAAATAGAAGAACACGAAAGGACAAAAGAAGAGGGAGAAGAACCGTATTGCGATGAACAGAAGATGAAGAACCAGATCTAGGGTTCTTCCAGAACAAAGGTTGAAGAAGCAAAAATCAGATTTAAGGTTCTTAAAAAAAACGAATGGTATAGGTGGGGTTTAGGGTTAAAAGAGGAAGGGTATGATTAATGGTGGGTGTATTAATTAGGTTTAAGATGTGGTTGATTAATTATAAGGGAGAGAAATTAGTAAGGGTAATTGAGGATATAATTGTGAATATGATAAATTTCTAAGGGCATAAGGGTAAAAAAACATACTAAAAAAGGAAATGAGACATTTAGTGTGACTTGACCCAAAATGGAAATGTGACACCTAAGCTGAATAGGAGGGAGTACTTTTAAACTATTAAAAGTTATTACTTTGAAGCTGTAATTGATAATTTTAAAATTATAATTGAAATCACTTTAAGACTATAAAATGTAATCACTTTTAAAACTGAAAGAGATCAATTTAAGTATGAAATTGGTTACGTTAATATTATAGCTATACATTGGACATGGTTCAAAGAGATGGTCTTATCGAAAAATCATCTCATTTGAGAATTTATACAAAAATTTAGGCTATAGCTCGTATTATATGAGATTTATCTCACCATTGAACTAGCCGATATAAACAACCCAATAAATATTTTATAACAAACAAATAAAAAGAAAAAGTAGAAAAAGGATATATGTATTTGTTAAATTAGGCTGGACTTATTGTCAATGTCAGCACATTGACGGGGAGACACGAGGTGCACACACTTCATAAGCCAATGAGATATATAACATCCCAAAACCATATGGCTATGGGAAGAAGGTCTCCAATAGTTTATAAAGTGTGTACACCATCTTTCTTTTGTCGATGTGGGATAACTCATCCCAACGGTATTTGTTTTCATGCAAAAAAAAAATATGAAATAATCAGTCATGCGTTAAAATAGGTAAATGCTCTGCTACCAATTTTATTCTTGAATCAAATCGAAAAAAAAAACCAAAGAACAGTCATGCATTTAAATACTTAATTGATTCAAAAATATTATCCCACAATAAAAGTAAAACCATCGTAAAGACATAATAATAATACGTAAAAAATAATTATATACATGTAAAATTTTGATCAATTAGACTCTAAAAGTGACCATCAACAATGTGATCGCTTAAAAAAGATCATATGTGTTGAGATTTTGATTTAATTTTGGAAAATATGTTTGATTTAATTCGTAATCATTTATTTAGTTTTGTGATTGCTTGAATCTTTGTTTTTCTTTTTTCTTTATGAAAACTAGCCACAATTATAATCATACTTATCAATCCAATATCTCGAACAGATACTATCTTATTATGTTTTATAGTGTCCGGTCTATCGAATTTTATAATATATTATTAAATTAAAAAATTATGTAATTATATGTATATTGTATATCTTCATTTTAGTACAAAGCATAATCCATTATAAACTGTGATCAAAATTTTTGTAACACATCATCATTATAAATTTTGATTACAATAAATCATAAAAGATGGTCATATATAGAGGCTTCATTAGTTTAATCTATAACTATTTCTAAAACAAAACACCGTTGATGTCATCGTTTTCTTAAATTGTTTACGTTTTACTTTCTTAATAAAAATTTTCCTTCTAAAACTCAATGACAATGATGATGTCATTGTATTTATTACTAATGTTTATATCTTTAACCTTTTTATTTTCTAATTATGACTATAATATTATCAATATTGATTAATTTTTTATTTTTTAGGTCATATCATTAAATATATTAGAAAATCATATATTTTATTTTATTTTATTTTCTTTTTAATTATTTATAAAATCTTTATAATGTTATTTATTAAATGAGCATAAGATATTTTGAGATGACTAAAACATAAAGCCATAAATTTTATTATTTTTTTTATCTAATCAAATTAAATAAGTCAAAAAATTTAATAAAACCGTGCATCGCACGGTCATTATCTAGTTAGATACTAAAAATGATTATCGACAGTATTATCGCTTAAAAATGTTCATATACAAAAACAAATACATATTGAGAAATTTACAAAGCTTATATTAATCTGAAATGTACGCCTCTACGAGGTTCAACAATGAAAAACAAATGAAAAATAATGCAAAAGAACACAAGTGTTTATTGAGGTATCTTGGAGGATACTTCCTTACCTTGAGAAAAATCTCTCAAGATCACAAATAATGCTAAACAATGATGAACATTCTCAAGTTTCAACCAAAGTTATAGCTCTATAGGATTTAGAAAATGGGCCTGGGCAACCCAAACAAGGAGGAGAAGAAATAGTCCACTCATAAACCCAAAGAAGGTTCACTACTAAAACCAATTGGTAATAGTAGGAGTTACTCCTTGAGTATATAAAGTGATGCATACTCTTCTCTTTCTCCGATGTGGGACAACTCACATGTGGGTAACACATGGGCACTTCAACAAAATGTGTTTATGGCGATTCTTGTTCTATGAATGATACTCCCTTTAATAGTGGAAGGTGAGTATCATTCTTAAAACCTCCCAATTACTCACCATAAAGCACAATTAATCACCTACAATTAACATCACAATAATGTATGACCATAACTCAACAATTAAGCAAGAAATAAACAACTCACTTAATGCTATACACAAACCAGAAACTGAAAAAGAATCCAATGTGAACCGCTCGAGTGCTCGCTCGGTCGAGCGAGCTTCCAGAATACCCTCTATCTGCTTTCTGATCTTCTGCTCGACCTCACTACCTTCGCTCGACCGGTCGAGTGGCCTACAAGTGGGTCGAGCGAGGCTTTTGTCTTCTTAATTCTTATTGCCTCGATCGAGCAACACTTCATCAAACGTTCCAAACTTCAAACCACCGCAATACGACACATCTTTATAGACTTTCTCTAAAGTACAAGACAAAACATGTTCGATTATATATTTAAAATTAACGTCGTAATCATAAGTATTGTTACTTGCTTTAACGTATATAATCTTTAAAAATAATGCGTAATTTGATAAATTTTACTCCAAATAATCATTCATAATTGCATCACTTAAAAATGGCCATATACAAACTCATACGGAGACGGATAACATACATACGCTTACAATAATCGAGTAAAACTCATACTGATAACTTTATGAAATTCATATCAGCCTTTAGATATCGAACTCTGCAAACTAAATACCGAAAAACACCTTACTATGAATACATATATTAAACCGACTAACAAATATAAAAAAAAATGAGATGAACAATATATGCCACAAGGATACTAGACAAAAAGCCTAGTGGATTCCGAATTAAGCCGAGGTTATACAAATTAACATTAACTTGTAAGTGAAGTCTTAAAATTTAACACTTTTGCGAATTACAATTTAAATATTTTTTTTTTCGAATTACAGTCAGTCAGCCACCAAAATATCAAAGTTTACAGGTTTAATTCAAAACACAGAATTCTGAGTGACCATCTTGGTGGTCGGAATTTTTGGTTAAGTGGTCGAAAATATGGGTTTTTGGCCTGAACTTGTAAAATTTGATACTTTGATGACTATAATTCAAAAAAAAAAACATTAAGACTATAATTTAAAAAAGTTAACTTTAAAGCTATAATTTGCGATTTATATTAATTTCTATGACGGTGCATGTCTGGTATTAAAGTGGAAATAATTTATGCATGGGACTCAGAATAATTTGGTATAACTTGAGTGTGAGATCGCTGACTTAAGGCGGTGCAATGAGCATTGATATCTAGTTACTACTACGTCCTCCTAATATTGGTCCAACGTTGAGATTGAGGGTATTTAAGCCCTATAAGGAAACTCAGATAGGTATAATACACAAATCTAGATGAAGACCTAATCTATAACTCCAAATTTTACTAATTAATACTTTCTCCGTTCCCATACTTTTTACACAGTTTTCAAAGTAAATTTTGAGCCTAAAGATCTCTAAATATGCATCATAAAAAATTATAAAAAATATATAATAAAAAAGTATACATTAAGACAAATCTAACGAGATCTCACATGGATGTATTTTGTCTTCTATATATGTCTTAAAAATATTAATCAAATTTCTCTTTCCAAAATAGAATATTCTAAATGGGAAGAACATTAGGAAACGGAGGGAGTATAATTTAATGACTATATAGATACACTACTTCAACAATATTTTGTTTGTTGTTTCTAATTTGTACCTCTTTTTATTTTCATTTGTCTTACGCATTTTGCATCGTTTTCTTTTTTTTGGCAATAACTTCACTTTATTTCTTTAAATTTCATTCACGAATTTATTTTTCTCCCTATGATAACCACTTATTTCTATCATCGATTTGTTTTTTGTCTTATTCTCCAGCCCAATTTTATTTCCATTAAATTTCACCCAAAATATTTTAGGTGCAATCTCATAGAAACGTAGAGAATATGTGATAAGATGTCTTTAAAAGGGATATAACATAGACATATGATCTAGTCTAGTGAGACTCTGTCTATTTTATTATGCAACTCACCTTTCATTTCATTCAAAAGGCTCTATTAAATTCAAATTAGTTTTAATAAGTTGTTAAAAAATGTCTTAATTTTATAATAATATGGTTACTTAAATTTGAAGGGTCTTTTATCTTAAAATTAATTGGCGTATTTGGTAAAATAGTCAAATCATACAACTAGTTTTTGATAAATTAGATGGGTAAAAATAATTTATTGTTATAGTTAAGCTATTTTTAAATGAGCTTCTCATCCTTGCGGAGTTTAGAATTAGCTGGTCAAATCAGCCACTGTAATTAGCTACCAGCTAATAGCTAATCTAATAATTATCAGCTATCAATTATTTGTTAAATTTCTTCGATATTTAATTTCATACCAGTGATCCTAACTCCACCTTAATTGAGATTTGAAATACTACAAAGTTCTAATCAACATTACCCTTGATTGAATAAATTTATGTTATATAATGGAAGTATGGAACTATTAGTTAAGGATATCTTCCAAATATTGTTTAGGATGAGATTAGATTTGCATAAATTTCACCCCAAATCCATGATGGGCAAGCTTTGTAATTTTGTGTAAACAAAAACCAAAAAAAGCAACAACCTTTGTCTCCAAAAAGAATCTCTCTTTATCTTCTTTATCATTGTAAATTGTGATTGTGATCATCATAATTCATAATAGTGTATCATTCACTTCTCTTTCATACTTGTGCAAATTATCTCCCTTCACCTTCAAATAATTCTTTAATGTCTTCTTCTTCTCTCTCTATTTGTGTAAGCTCAAGCTAATATCTTTCCATTTATATACCCTTAAGCTTTTGCCACGTTTCCATTCCTCTCTCTCTCCAAATCATTTCCTCAAAAAACAATACTTTCTCTCTCTGCTTTGTTTTACTTTGTCTTTTTTCCCACCTTATGTGCTGAAATAATAAACCCACAAATAATAAAGTATAAACCCCCTATGATATCACTCTAAACTTTCCTATACTTGAAGAAAGGATTGAACTTTGAAGAACAAATTACAAATCTTTCTTTCTTTATTGATTTAGGGTTTAGATTGAAAGGGAAAAATGGAGAGGTATGAAATTGTTAGAGATATTGGGTCTGGTAATTTTGGTGTAGCTAAACTTGTTAAAGATAAGTGGACAAATGATTTTCTTGCTGTTAAATTCATTGAAAGAGGTCATAAGGTGAGCTTTTTTCATATTTAGATAGTATTTTTAAAAAGTTTTAATTTTTTTGGGTATTTAGTTGCTGAATTTTTTTAATTTGATGCTTATTTGAAATTTTATTGAGTGATTTGATCTGGGTTAGTGATGAATTTTTCTGGGTATGATAGGAATTTGATGTTCATATGATTTGTTGTTGTAGATTGATGAGCATGTGCAAAGAGAAATCATGAATCACAGTTCCTTAAAGCATCCTAATATAATCAGATTCAAGGAGGTATTTTAATTAATTTTTTGTATTTTAATCACTTAAAAGTTTGCTAATTTATTACTTTTAGTTGATAAAATTAGCTACTTTTTGTAATTCATAATATTGAATTTCCAAATTACTAAAGGAAATTAAATTCTAAGCTTATTTAGCAATGTTCTGTTTTAGAGTAGTACATCTATGCTTATTTTGTGTATGTTTTCATTTCTTACCTACCATTTTGTGATGATGACTGGTAAGTGTGGAATGACACATGAAGTCCATTTATGGAGGAATATTTTTGGGTATTTAGGATAGATTTAGTTGCATTTTGGGGGTTTCTAGGCTACTTTAGTTAAGGTAATCAGGAAATAAAGACATCAGGATAAGATCTGGGAATTGTTGAATAATTCTTGTGCTTATCATATAAGGACACATGAAGTATTAAAGATTAATTTAGCTTTCGGAGAATAAGACAAAAAGTTTGAATTGTGTGGATGATATTAAAGAAGGCAATGTCGATGAGAATTAAACTAAGTGATGGATGACGTTTTCATAAAAGAAAATGAAGCAAATTAAGTGAGACAGATTAAAATGAGCGTTGTAGCAAACTTAAGGGCGCGAATGAGTATATATGAATGATTAATGTATAAATTTACAAGAGAAAGACAAAAGTTGATCAACTACCAAATACCATGTCAACAAGAAAGTGAGGAAAAAGAAAAAAAGGTGGACTTTATAAGCAACTTAAGAAGGATTAGGAATAGTGGAGAACCCCAAATGGATGATGATCGACCGAGTCTTCAGTAGCCATACATAACATGGGCGTGTTGTTAGGTCACATTTTTTGGGTTAATGTTCTTGTTCGTTCACGTGATTCTTAACAATGGTAATAATGATGCAACTTAGGTTTACATCGAATCCGTTTTATCATTCTATTCTTGCTGATGTCATTCTTAATGTAATGCGTTTTTTGGGTAAATGCTCTTGTTTGTTCACGAATTGCAATTTCTAAGTAAAAACAGAACTGCATAAGTACCAAAAATGCATTTTTTGGGTTTTCGCTATTCAAGGTTTTGACACCATGATCTTAAACTTTTCTTACAGGTTTTGCTGACTCCGACACATCTTGCCATAGTCATGGAATACGCATCAGGTGGAGAACTATTTGAACGGATATGTAATGCTGGTAGATTCAGGGAGGATGAGGTAATGACCTTGTTTTCATGGTAAAATATCGATATCCATACGATTGAATTACAAAATACAACTCTATACAACACTCCCCCCTCCCCAATAGTCAATTTTCCGCCTTTCCTTATCAACAATATTGAACAAGAATTAATGTATTAACACACACCTTCGCTTTCCCTTGTCATCCGTGGCGGATTCAGGAAAAAAACGAGTGATGTCAATTTAAGTAAAATGCGCGAACTAGGTTTTGATCCCTAGTCACATATATGGAATACAATACATTAGCCAATTCATCCAGGATATACTTACAGTTAATATTTGATTTTATTTTGGATTTAAGTGATGTCAATTGACCTTAGTGACATCATGCTAGATCCGCCACTGGATGTCATGGCGTGGCGTTGTATGGAAATGTGATGCCTAAGCTTGAATGAGGACTACTTTGAGAAATTAACGGAGATTAATAGTCAAGTGTAGAAACTATCATTTGGACGTACTTAGCTGATTTCCGTATTGTAATTATCACACTCATCTCCTTACACCCAAACGAGAACAAGGGATTGCAAATATATAGAGCTCTATTTTGTTGAAAACCAGTCTCGTGATTATTGCAACTTACTCTTGTATGCTTCTCCCTTGTTTGTATCAGGCAAGATTTTTCTTTCAGCAACTGATATCAGGAGTCAGTTACTGTCATTCGATGGTATAACTTGTGATCTATTCGCTTTTATTTCTTTTCTCTATTAGCTTAAAAACATTGATCATCAGTACCCTGAAGGAGATATTTTTGGTGTAGCAAATTTGTCATAGAGATCTTAAGCTCGAAAACACACTTTTAGATGGAAGTGCTGCGCCACGTGTCAAGATATGCGATTTTGGCTACTCCAAGGTAAATATTATAGCATTTTACCTTCCTCACCCCAAATAAAGAATCAGTTGCTTTACTTGACCGGTTAGGTTTTTGTTCGTACTCTTACGGCACGTTTTGTTGTTGGTACTAAATGGTAGTATTGGAAGTGATATGTAGTGTAATTTTTTCACGAATAGTACTTAGTCATTCCCATGGTAATAAAACTTTGATTAAAAAGGTTTTTTTTTTTCAATTTTGCATTACAACCTAATACCACCTCTCCAAATGAGATAAATTAAAATGAATTTTGTGAAAAAAAAATGAGTTAGTTGAAGTAAATAAAGCATACACATTAAACTTATCAAGAGCTTTTCCTACCCAAATTACACTAACTTTTCATTATCATTGCTACCATTTTTATACCGACAATCAAACGGGTTGCAAACCGGAGGTAGTATCTACCAGAATGCACTCCAGTTTAAACTGCCTACATGTGCATTTTTTTTTTCAAATTTCTCGGGTAGTTGCTAATTTATAGTTACATCGGTGGCGTTTTAGTTAACCCGTTTCTAAAATTTTATCGGCCATGGATTTGCAGTCTTCGGTGTTGCATTCCCAACCAAAATCCGCAGTTGGAACACCAGCTTACATCGCACCCGAAGTGCTATCCAAGAGAGAGTATGATGGGAAGGTGACTGAAAGATCCAAGTATTTGTTCTTTGTTTTCCGTTCAATTGCTGCTTTCTGGAACCTTACATGTAAAAATTCTCTGAATTGTAGATTGCAGATGTGTGGTCATGTGGTGTCACCTTATATGTCATGCTGGTCGGAGCATATCCCTTTGAAGATCCATCCGATCCAAAGAACTTCAAGAAAGCCCTTGTTGTAAGTTACGACGTCAACTATGATTTATGTTCCCCTGATTTTGAGTTATACAAATCAGTCTCGGTTTTTGTGTTGATACATAGCTGACCATATACTAATTGTGACTGCACAATGTGACAGCGGATACTTGGTGCACAGTACTCAATCCCCGACAATATTCCAATATCTCCAGAGTGTCGGCACCTTCTATCCCGGATATTTGTGGCCAATGCTGAAAAGGTAATTTGCCCTTGGTGCAATTTAAAAAATTATGATATTTTTCTAACAATTTTGTATTGTTAAACACTAAACGTATACTGCATAATTTAATATTAAGTCCCTCGATCTTTTGGAGCCCTGTGAGGTCGAACATGTATGTTGAACATGCTCAAAACCTCCCTTGGTCTAGTGAAACAACTAATTTTTACCAAACTATCTCCTTAACAGTTGACTTTACAACTAATAAAAAAACAATGCTATCAGCTGGTCAAACAAGCCAAATGAACAAGCTACAACCAACAACCAATTGCCAACACCCCTATTTTGCTCTTGACCTTTGAATTTCCTTTCATCCTTAGTTCCTTTTTCTGCAATTGTCGTTCCTTATATAGCGAATTAAAGAACCCTAGAGAGGCCGAAAATGGTGCATCTCTGTGAAAATGGTATCATACTCCAAAACCCGAATCTGCGATTCGACATTCAAATATAAGTCATAGACATAGTTTAAGAACAAGCTATAGTCTTTAACAATACCCCAAGTAATGGAGGGTTAAAGCCATACATTGAATACAGCTTAGTAAGTTTGACAGAAGTATGTATCTTTGAACAGAGAATAACAATTCCAGAAATAAAAAAACACCCATGGTTTATGACGAACTTACCGTTGGAGCTCATGGAAGGCGGAAGCTGGCAAACCAATGACGTTAACCAACCGTCACAAAGCGTTGAAGAGATATTGTCTATAATTCAAGAAGCACGGCAGCCTCTTCAACCGCCCAATACAAACGGACTTCTTGGTAGCGGTAGCATGGATTTCGATGATGTTGATGCCGATGCTGATGCCGATCTTGACTATATTGAAAGTAGCGGTGAATTTGTATGATGACGAATATTAGTTCAAAATAGAAATTGTATCATATGTAAAGCATAAACTATTTCACCCACGCGGGGTGAACAATCAAGCATCAGTTCCTCGTAGTCTTGTAGAGAAATTGACAAAATGAGACGATTTCTTTGCCTCGACTAGGGTGTTATTTTGAGTATCAACGGAATGGATTTTCTCGTCAGTTAGTTGCTCCGAGTTTGTTTTAGCTATCAATTTGTTCATTTGTGCCGCTGCAGCAGCGCAACAGGTTGATTTGCTTTCCATTGTGCATGCCAAGTCCGAGTTGGTTTGGTATTACCGTCCAACTAACTTTTCTTTAATTTTTTACATTTATAAACTAGGATGACACATAACCGAAATTTATATATAAAAATTAAATCAAATTAATACTCCCTCCATTTCACCACTAAGTTTCCATTTGTTTTTTTGATGCTATTCATATATTACTCTTAATTTGTATTTTATTATTAATCTATAAGTTAAAACATAGTCAAGTGGGATCTTGTTTGATTCGTCTCAATGCAAGGATTCTTCATATCAACTTTTCATGATTTTTAATTATGCACAATTAGAGATATTAACGATTGAATAAGTGCATTGGATAGCTGCTAAAGTAAATGGGACTTTAGTGGTGAATTGGAGGGAGTAAGATATTTATACATACGACTTAAAATTAACATGATTCAAGAACATCTAGATATACACTCTACTACAAAAAAAAGTCCATTAGGAACCTGATTCTTGTTGAAATATTTTCCAAATTTTTACATACTGGAACACCTAGAAAATGTTTTCCAACAAGTCTCATGTCAATAAAACAGGGCGTCTCACGGTTAGACGTCTCAATATTAGGATGTCGCATATGAGACAACTCAATATAACTACGTAGTTTCTCCATTGTTTTTACTTGCACCAAACATCTTTGTAAGCTTTTTTCAATCGATTATATCTCAAGTTATATACGACTAAAAATTATAAAAATTTGATATTATGAAAATATGCGTTGAGACAAATAAAACAAGATCCCACATAATTATGTTTTTTTTCTCGTATACTAACCACAATATGCAAAATAAGAAAAAGGCTAAATTAGGCTTGAGCGCGACTAAAAAAACAAAGAAGTATTATTTAAAAGCGCTCACAAGTAGCTAAAAATCCATCACATATAGCTTAAAATTGTACACACCTTAAAAATATTCATATATAGCTTAAGATCAAATACATTATTTTTCTTTGATTAGATGAGAATAATAATCTATTAGATGAAAAATTATATAGTAATAATGATCTTTCACTTTAAAAAAAAAAAATTTTCTACACATATTTATGAAGAAAGCATCACACATTAATTTAGAAAACCTCACGCTTTCAAGTGACACATGTTTATACAGAAAGTATCACATAATATTTAAGAAAGCATCACAATGTTTTTTCTGTTCTAAAACACGTGCAAGATGGACCATTAATCTAAGATCTAATGGATGAAATTTCTTCCTATCCTTCCTATTTTCACACCCCACATTTAAAAGAAAAGCATAAATTAATTAAAGATCCTAAACTTATATATATATATATATATATATATATATATATATATATATATATATATATATATATATATATATATATATATATATATATATATAGTATAGTTCAGTGAGAACGACTTATGAGAACCGTGAGAACCAAACTCCCTGATAAAAATGTGTTACTTTTTTACAGAAAATGTGTTACTTTTGGACAAAAAAATGTTACTTTTGTTTTAAAAAAAAGTTGTTACTTTTTAGCATAAAAAGTGTTACTTTCAGAAAAAAATATTTTTTTCAAAAAAACAAAATATTAAAAAGTAACACGTTTTTTTCGAAAAGTAACACATTTTTAAGTAAAAAGTAACACCTTTTTTATGAGTTTTTTTCAGAATTTTTTCTTAAAGTAACACTTTTATGCCTAATAGTATCATAAAAAACAATAACACCTTTTTGCCTAAAAGTAACACATTTTTAGTAAAAAGTAACACTTTTTTGTAAAGCAGATTGGTTCTCACGGTTCTCATATAAGGATGGTTCTCACTAGAACTTCTTCCTATATATATATATATATATATATATATATATATATATATATATAATATATATATATATATATATATATATATATATTATATATATATATATATATATATATATATATATATATATATATATATATAATAATATATATATATATATATATATATATATATATATATATATATATATATATATATATATATATATATATATATATATATATATATATATATATATATATATATATATATATATATATATATATATATATGGTCAAGTTCGATGAAAAAGCTTATATGAGAACTGAGAACAATCTTGATAAAAATGTGTTACTTTTTTATAGAAAATGTGTTACTTTTGAACAAAAAAATGTTACTTTTGTTTTAAAAAAAAGCTGTTACTTTTTAGCATAAAATGTGTTACTTTCAGAAAAAAATATTTTTTTCAAAAAAATAAAGTAACACATTTTTTTTGAAAAGTAACACATTTTTATGTAAAAAGTATTACCTTTTTCAGTGTTTTTTTCAGAATTTTTTTCTTAAAGTAACATTTTTTTTCCCAATAGTATCATAAAATACAGTAACACCTTTTTAGTAAAAAGTAACACTTTTTGTAAGCCTGATTGGTTCTCACGGTTCTCATATAAGGATGGTTCTCACTGGAACTTCTTCCTCTATATATATATATATATATATATATATATATATATATATTTAAATACAGGTGCTCTCTTAAGAGACTGCGACTTTCAAAAATCCAGCCCAAATCTATATTTAGAGTTGTAAAGACGACTCTCAAATTTGTGTAAAAAAGAACAGTTGTGCACATCTTGGACTAGTCCTTTTAATGAAATGGTCATAAACAAGAATTTGTACAATAAAAACAACAGTCATCTTTTTTAAAAAAAAATTGGGAAACTAATTGGGTAATTGAGCATTGGTGTAGCGCTAAGCCCAAGCCCATTTATTACCCAAAAAAAAAAACACAAAAAATCCGAATAAATTGTAAATAAATAGAAGAGCCTTCATAAATCAAAAACCCTAGAACAAAAAACTCCAAGGCCACAGTTGCTCTTTCCCCTCTCCCTCATCTCACTTCCGCCGTTCTAGCTTTCTTCAATCATGAAGGTTCTATATTTCTATTCCAGAAATTTTCTTATGTTTTAATTACTTGTAATCTTTGTGATGTGATAAAAGTATCTCATGGAGTTTTAATTTTGTGATTTTATTGTGGCATTTGCAGATCAATGTCGCTAACCCTACTACAGGGTGCCAAAAGAAGCTCGAAATCGATGACGAGCAGAAACTGTAAGTCTTCGAATTATTAGTGTATATGGTTATAGATTCTATATTTTGTCTTAATTTTTTCGTTTCCGATCTGTTTTTCTGGGAATATGAGCGCTCAAAAGATTAATATTGATTTACTTAATAAAGTTTTTAATAGCTTATGTTATGCTACAAGTCTCAGTTTTTATTTGTTTTTAATGTATTAATTGTTTTGTATATCTAAGGTGAGTTATTATGAAATTTCATTTCGAAAATCCGTTTGTCTGCGCTAATTATCTTATCTGTAATTTAAGGTTTAACAATTTAAATAAGGGAATTTCGTTGTATTTAAGTATACAAGTAACTGTATTATTTTGTAATATTGAATGCTTTTTGCCAAATGAGAGTCGTGCTGTTTGATATTTCATCTTGAGACTTGATTTATCCGAGATAGGTTAAGTTTGTATCCGTCTTTAAGAGTTCTGTTCAATGGATAGTTTGTGGTTCTGTGCTACATTGTTATCCTCTTTATGTTTTATTGTTGAAGAAAGTTGTTTGAATTGATGTGGTTATTCTCTTTAAGTAAATATGTTTAGCCCTTGCATTGCCAATATTTACTTAATCTAACCATTACTTGCATCATGGCTTTGTGCATTCAATTTCTCTTCTTGATTTGTTATGGTTCATGTTGACCCTATATTGGGATTAAATATTTGGTATTGTGTGCAATCTGTAGTTGATGTGATTGGCTTAGGAGTACCTTTTCAACTTCCTACCTCAATTGTTATGATTATGGACATTTTGAAGAACTGGTTTGTTTTGGTACCTTCGATAACATTTTCTATGTTTGCTTTCCTGATAAATGTTTTGTTTGAACAGTCGGGTCTTTTATGACAAGAGGATCTCCCAGGAAGTTAGTGGTGATGCTCTTGGAGAGGTAGGAAATCTTTTATACACTTTTAAAACTTCTGTATTGGGTTTGGTGGAGTAATGCTCTACAATTAACTCTTTTTTGCAGGAGTTCAAGGGTTACGTCTTTAAGATCATGGGAGGATGTGACAAGCAGGGTTTCCCCATGAAACAGGGTGTTTTGACTCCTGGAAGAGTTCGTCTATTGCTGCACAGAGGTTTATTTTCTCAACTTTCATTCCTCATTGCTCTCCTGAATTTATGCCAATCATAAAGTGTCTGTGTACCGGGGTGGTGGTGTAGCTGTTGAACTGTGGTTGCTATCTGTGTATGTATTGTTAAGATTGATGCTCACCATACTTTTCCCATTTGTAGGAACCACTTGCTTCCGTGGTCATGGAAGACGTGATGGAGAGCGTCGCAGGAAGTCTGTCCGTGGTTGCATTGTGAGCCAAGATTTGTCTGTTTTGAACTTGGTCATTGTCAAGAAGGGTGAGAATGATCTTCCTGGGCTCACTGACACTGAGAAGCCAAGGATGAGGGGTCCCAAGAGGGCATCAAAGATCCGCAAGCTTTTCAACCTCTCCAAGGAGGATGATGTTCGCAAGTATGTTAACACTTACCGCAGGACCTTCACCACAAAGAATGGTATATCTTTTTCCTCGTTAATTTTGTATGAAATGATTTTAAAGTAGAATCCTTTGTTAAACCAATATGTTGTTTACATTGACAGGCAAGAAGGTGAGCAAGGCTCCTAAGATCCAACGTTTGGTAACTCCATTGACCCTCCAGAGGAAGCGCCGAAGAATTGCTTTGAAGAAGAAGAAAATCTCAAAGGCCAAAGCTGATGCTGCAGAGTACCAGAAGCTTTTAGCTTCAAGGTTGAAGGAGCAGAGGGAAAGGCGAAGTGAGAGTTTGGCAAAGAGGAGGTCTAAGCTCTCTGCTGTCACCAAGCGTCCATCTGAAGCTGCTTAAAAATGATGCTGTTTTATGTTGTGGATTTTTTTGAGATAATTTTATGTTTGCTGCAATTTTGTTGAGTTAGAGACCTATTAAAACGCAGTAGCTTTTTGGATTAGAAGGGTAACATTGTTGTGGATTTCTTGTTTCATTGAAGCTGCTAAATACTTTTGGTTGTTTGTTACTTGACATTTTTCTTGAAGAGCATGCTATTTTTATAGTATTGATTAGTATTAGTGTTATACCTTGCCGTGACGGAAGCATTTAAGACTAGGCATGCTGATCTGAACTGGTCTTAACTTCCTACTATATGTTGCATGGTGTTTTGAGTTCTGAAGTATCTCTGGTATATCTGAATTAGGGTTGTGCATACTGTTTTGTTGTGGCAGTTGAAATTGGGATTGTGTTTTGTGTCAAGTGGTTTTAACCCCTTCAGAGGAATGTAGTACACCATGAGAAAACTAAACACTATTGATGATACCAGTTGCTCCCATAAGTTTTCTCTAATGTCAAGACATCAGAATGCATTTAATTGTTTCTTTGTTCTTTGGAATTTTTGGATGGAAAGAAATTGATTAAATTCTAAGGATGGAGTTATTCTATTTGATGTATGGGAAAGAGCGCAGTGGCAAGCCAAGTTTTGGGCCAACAACTCTAATGGTTTGTATTTGGATTTGGATTTGGATTTTGTTCATGATGTTTACATAGGAATGAATGGGAAATCTTGACGTTATTTGATTGTTTATTTTCAAAGAAGTTGCACCAAGTTCGGGTCCTCCGGACTCATGATCTTGCACCCAATCCGTCTATTCAATGGAGATAACCTTTTGTCACGCTAAACTCACGCACACAACAGCCCAATCCGACCAAGAAACCAATTCTTGGTTCCTAGCAGCCCGCGTTCTTTCTCTTGGTTTCACTTACCACAATGAACGACTTTACAATCCTTTCCTTCGAGTTTCACTTAATTGAAGGAAAGATCACAATCTAAATTGTTCCACAATTTAGAGATGAGAAAATGTTCCACAATCTCTTGAAAATGGACTGAATTGCAAATGTACACAGGCAACGAAATTTCTGAAAAATAAGGAAATGTATTCTTTGTGTAATAAAATCTGAAAATGTGATATATTCCAATACAATGGGAGACTAGTACTATTTATAGGCTTATGAATCCTAAACTAGCCGTTGCTTATTTATTTACATGCCATACATCAAACACACGTGCATAATAATAAAAAACAGAACATTAAAATCAGTCCAGCTACTGTTCGAAAATGCTTGCTGACCGGGGCACCTTGCTCTTCGATTTTATGGATACACGTGCACCATTATGAGTGTTCTTGGGCCTTAGTGGTTAGGTCCATGTGCAAGGATCACGTTTCTACCCTTGTCCAAGTCGTTGGTGCATAGGTGGAGGCTCCACGGGTGGTGCAAGGTGGGCTGGTCGCGAGGTGGTTGATGTTCTTTTCGTGCCTTCATGGTTTGTTGTTAACGTTTTCGTGTGCTTATGATCTTGGATTGACCCAGTATGACCATGACCTCGATCATCATACTCTTGAATTGCGCCATAATGATTTTGAATTGAACCATTGTGTGATAGGGGCACATATGGTTCAGAAGTCTCATCTCATTTTATCTTATTTTTCATTATCAATAGTTAAACTTGAAAAAGCTAAATAAAATAAGTCTCGTTTGATACCGTTTCATGAGATGAGCTCATACACTTTCTCTAATTGTGCATTTTTTTGAAATACTCCAATTGTTCGCTTAACATCGATTGAAAATCTTACCTATATAATAGACATTATAAATACACAAAAACTTGGATGAGACGGTCTCATAATGAGACCGTTAATTTGGGTCAGTACAATTTGTGCATGTAACAATATTTCATTTTTCTGGGCGTATCAATTTTAACTCTAAAGGTATTAATTTTGAAAATTGATAACTTTTAAGATTCAAATTCAAAATTGAAAAATGTCTAGAAATTGAAAAAAAATATCCAAGGTTGTTACACGTGTGAATTAAACCGGCCCAAATTGACGATCTCAATATGAGACCGTCTTGTCCAAGACTAGCTGATATAAATATTTATGTTGTTGGCAAGTTTGGATCCTATATCACTATATCAAATATTAACGCCTATTAATGTAGAACGTTGTTTGTTACTTAAATTGTTCTCCTTCAAACTTTTAAAAAATACCGTGTGGTCTTAAAATGGTAGCAAATAAATGGTACTTGTAAACAATGAAAAAATCAAGATATTGACAAAATAATGCTTTACCCCTTCAAAATTATTACTGATAGTAATATTTTTTCTCCTAAGATATTACTAGCAGTAATAATCTTAAAGGGATAAATAAAGTGTATTAATTAAGTTTGTATAAAAACCATTTATGTTACATATAAAAGTCGAGGTATTATCTTCAAAAAAATAAAAATAAATAAAAGTCGAGGTATTCAGCATATTACACAATTCAATTATGTTTCACTTTCTTCTGCCTGCACCGGAGTTAACATATAAAAGGGTAAATCTATGTCTACTATTCAGTTTTACAAGTGAGTTGAGAAAGCTTGTCACTAGAAACAAAAAAAGAAAAAAATAGAAATTAAAGAAAAATAAAGTATAATTAATTTGGCTTTGGCTCAGCCTCAGGTAGCCATTATTATCTATTAAGGTTTTGAAATTATTATTACTAGTATAGAAACTCGTGCAATGCACGAATTTGTTAGTGCGAAATACATATAAAAACAATTTCAAATAATAATGTAAGTACTATATACTATCGTTTAAAATTTACCAAATTTATGATTTTTTAAATCAAAACACAATTACTAATGTTTATTTAATTTATTTACCTGATACATAACTTTTTTTTCATTCAATTGAACACATTAAATTCTAAGTTAACAAAATACAATTGCTATAGTATATCAACTTTACCTAATTTAGTTTCAAACTTAAACAAAAATATTAGATTCTAAATTTGATAAATATTTTCATGCCTCTTTAAACGATGACACTTGGAATTTTCCAAGACTTTTATAGTATTGTATGATATGATGATATGATGATTGTATGATATGATGATATGATATGATTGATTGATAAATCAGCACAATAATGATACAATCTATACACAACTGATGATCAAAATCGTCCAAGAGATCTAAGAATATGATAATTAAGAAACTACAGCAAATCCATAAACTCATTCAAAACTCCCCAAACAGTTTCTTCAATTTCTTCCCAAGAGTTTGCGTTCTTTAACTCATCCCATATGCTGAAAATAGCTCCTAATACATTCTCCTCATGCAGAATACAGTAGCACCTGCAATCATGTATTCAGATTCAATATTCAGTATACAGTTCTGAAAAACCTGTAGTATAACAATACTCATGACCGTATATACAGTGATACGGCCAGATAGAATACTAGATATGAAAATGCTGCAATTACACTTCGTACGTGTTTTTGTATGTTGAATACAAGCGCAGATACAGATGTGTGCAAATCTACGTGTGTGTATATTGAAAATCAGAAAACTAAGCAATTCATAGGGTGCTAAATAGCTATAACTCACATTGCACGGTAAGAGGGTCGATGAAATTTTACACCTTTATCAGTCGAATTCTTTTGTGAGTTTCTTTTGAGGTATGGACGGTTATATGTTGACAAGAGCTGCTTAAGCAAGCGTGTGCTTCCTTTAAAGATATCTAAATGAATAGGGATCACGTCGAGAATAGGATCACCTGGAGAAAGAGTAACTGATGAGTTAGATACCATTCAAGTGTGCCAGCAATCAGCATAGGCTAGGATTTAGGAAGATCAGATTATCAATAAAGAGAGCTCACCGATAGAAAGATCACTGAAGTCAAGAATGTGAGACGGTTTCCAGACCTGCACTTCCCCATTCTTCAGGTCGCCATTTGCACATACTTTGTCGGAGTGATCATCAAAATCAATGCTATTTTGGGGTTCTAAATAGACGTTGTCATCCATAATATCTGAATGTATCCAAGAACAAGAAACTCCCTGGAAAATACCGTTATTTACTAAATTTTCATTTTGCTGACGATGAGATTAAATGTAAAGGATTGCAACAGAAAGCATATTTTAGTTCTCAAAGCGAATATGAAAGAGCAAGGTTACTAGGTTACAATTGTACCTCAAATATAGAAGATAAGTTCTTCATATCATCAGGAAGGTATTCAATAACTTTATCGATTAGGCTACTGGGAATAGGGTCTCCCCTGCAAATAGCATGCCAATTTAGTCAGAAATAATATGGATCAAAATATCATATTACCCCGACTGTATTAAATAACATCTAGATGCCGAATGTGGGCACCTCAATCAAGCGCAGGCAGCTTGGTATCCTAATAGCCACAACATACACATTTCATCACCTCATGAATAACACAAAGATCATCTGTGTCCTCCTTACCATTTAGTTATTCGTATAGAGGGATATGTCAGGAAGTAGGAAGATTGAAAATGCAACAAGGGTCAATACAAGTGGCAGTGTCACAGGCCACAGCTAGTATACAGGGAATCAGGGATCTTAACAGATATTCAAAATGCATTTGCTCATTGGATGAAGCAAGAAATTTAATATGCAGATTTCAAATTTTAGAACAAAATGGTTATATGTACATATTATATGCGAAAATTACCATTTAGTCAAGTGGCTGACTACATCCTTTTTTCTTCTGTCGAGGCTGTGAAGAAATATCTCCCACATTGCATCACCACCAGAATCAAGAGAATCAATTTCCATAATATTATTGCTGGGAGCCAAACCAAGTTCCTTCCTCATGTTTGCTAAAGTACAGTTGGCAATCTGTGGAAGGGGCAACGCATGGAGGTTATGGAGCTGCTCTCCCAAAAAGGAAGCAAAATCAAGGGCATTTTCCAAAGACAAAGAGTCCCTTCTGCGATAAGAGAAGATCATAGTGAGATACCAATATGTTACAATGCTAAAAAGAGCAAACTACGAAAGGGATTACATTCACGCCAACTTACATCTCTGCAAAAATCTTTCCTTTGCATCTTTTTGTCACAATGTAAGGCCATATTTTCTTGCTCTCAGATGGATTGCCAGTAACTGACGCAGGGAATTCAGGTTTTTTGTAATCAAATATTATTTTGCTCCACAAACCAAAAGAAATGTCGTCACCCTTGCTGTTCTCATTCATCAGATTGTAGTTAGCAATGACATCTGGCACTACTTTACCATCCCACGGTACAACAGTGTAAGATCCATTATCAAGAAAAATAAAACCACTGGCCAGCACATCAGGAACATGCTTCTTCAAAGGGGAATTCAGTTGACATAGTAGATTGTAAAAGTGAAGCTGCATGTAATGTAAAGGTCAAACTATTGTCACTTAAAAAACTTTTGTTCTAACATAACATGTCTCTGGATATCAACGAAACTTGATTTTATACCTCAGTGGCCAAACTATGAAGTGAACATTCCAGCCCTCCTTCAACATAGATTTTAATTACAGCATCCCCAATCAAATAAACCTGTCAGAAAGGGAAAAAGAAAGAGCAGTTCAATTATAGGGAGTAAAAGTCTCCAAGATCTTTGACCTGTTGGTTAAGAAACTAGCAAGAACCAGGCAAAGAGGTGCCCAGGCAGTCAATGCCCAAAATAGATTGATCTCATCTCAAAAAGAGAATTTGTTCTGAATAAAAATCAAAATTCTTAGAATTCACTGAAACTATGCCAAAACAGTTCATCCATAGTAGCATCTGAACACTTCATTGACCTCCAATTCCACAGTACATTTCATTTATTTTATATTTAGGGTGGGTTTGTAAGCAACATTTCCAGCAACTTTATGCATCATGCCCTGTGGTGGGCAAATGGGATATGAGTCGAACCCGGTTATTCGCAACCCAACTAGAAAATGATCCGAGCATACATTTCAGTGAGAAAAGCAATTCACATAATGTACTAAAATTTGACTTACAGGATTGCTGCCAGTGCCGACAGGCAACTTCTCATCATCTTTCGGAGAAGAGAATTTGTGATACCTACAAATCTGATCAATACATTCTAGCCATTTCCCTGCATTGACAGCGAGACATGCTCCCTGGATATATAGATTCAACTGATAAGCAATGTTGCATTTGAATATTGCATTTTTGCAGATGACATACACAAATTTAATTGCAAGCACTGTGTCAAAAGGGGAAACATCAATGATCACTAGCTTCTCGAATGTGGGAGCTCTACCCAATTAGCCATACCAAACAGCAAAGAAAACCAGTTCATATAACATCACCCCTCCCAAAAAGAAAATGGTATGATTACCATCAATATTAACCCAGATCAAAATGGCAATCAAATCGAATAGGTTCCAAACACAGTGACACCCTAGATAAATTACATTTAACAACATTCCAACATATCACGGCTCACTACCATTAAGTGACTCCCACTAGACGGGGTTTGGAGGGGTTAGATGTACACAACCTTGCCCTTATGATAACCAAGTAGTTGTTTCCCATAGATAGTTGGGTCTCAAACATCATTTAACACTGCGCAGTGCACATGATTTAGCTAGTCATTTTACTATAGTTTATTACAAATTGAAACCAAAGAACTATAAATCTTTAGCCCCATTGAGATGGACCTAATGTCGGACATATTACATGATAGAAAAAATGTTAGATAAATTTTATGGGCCTTTTGTGACCGTTGAACTGGGGAGAAAATGACTTTGGCACACTCATGCTTCAGTTAGAAAAGAGCATTAGCTCATATATTAGGCATGCATCTAAAGTTAGTAGGAGCTCAAACGAAAACAGCAGAATGATGTGCTAAACAAGCAGCTCCACTGACAGGTGATAAGTAAAACAGTGAAACATGTGATTATATCAATTAATTGCACTTCTGACGATAGCTTTCTGCTTTCTTAGTCATATATTTCCTGAATCATTATCTGGCTAGAAATACGACATCAAATTGTCAGTGGGTGGGGAGTGGGGGTGGGGATGCTATGACAATGAGATGCTTGCATACCTTCCATATCAGATCCCTCATTCCTGGTTTTTCAATCCAAAGTTTCCATAACCAATCTCTCATCTCTCTCTGTCCAATGCAGTTCGAGGAGCTCCACAGAGAATTATAATGGTCTCTATCCTCATCCAAAAATTTTGATAAGAAATTTATATCATAATGATGATCATGATTAAATGCATCACAGCAATTAGCAACATAATTTCCAGAACTTTCGTGGCATGCATTGTCTGCTCTTCTCCGTGTGTCTTTCCTAGCCGCATCTCTTGGACTTGTGCAACTTATAGCACAGGTTGTGACCTCATCTTCCAATTTTCCATCATCAAGAGCAAGAAATCCAGCACGGCAAACTCCTTTATGACGGTATCCGGGAGCCATATCCAGACATACATACTCAAAGTTTGTGGAATTCACAAAGTTTTGGGTGACAGCAACAGAGGGCTCTAGGTTCAGGACACAATGCCACCATCCGCTAGGCACAAATATTGTCTCTCCGGGCAGTTGAGTACACTCCAAAGGTTTATCTTCATCAGGGAGGAGTGGATAAAAATCAAGCCACCACTAAGACAAAGTAAACTAATTTAATATATATGATTTAGCCAACATATAATGCAAAAAATAAAAACTACATGTAATTTCACTTCGTTACCTGTAAAGATGATGGAGTCTCAATGTTCACATCACCATCCTCTTCATTTACGTGTACAGTAACACCTATGGGTACTCTACCAGGAGGATATAATGCCCACCTGTTATGATACAAATTTTTGTAAGCAGCTCACAGTTGTTTGTACTTATTTGAGTGAAGTTGTAGATAATATTTGTTAACAAGGGTCAATCGTGTGCTACTTTTTTGCTATTAAAAGGATAAGGTTGTGTATATTTGACTCTCTTAAGCCCTATTTAGGAGCGAGCCTAGGTGGGATTTGCTTGGGGGATGTTAGGGACTAGGGAAGGGATCAGTGGCGGATCCAGGGTTTGGAGTCTCAGGCATAGAGTAAAAATGCGGTGAAAGTCGCGATTGTGGTAACGAAACGGTGATACGGTGACGGGAGTGATGCATTTATCGTAATACCTAAATATCGGTCAAAACCAAAAGATATCCCTTAATATGACCCAAAACGCGGTTTTTTTACACCTTTACAACGCGGGAAGTTTCGTTTCGTTGTTTTTAAATACCTTTACAATGTGGCCGACGCGATGCGATGCGGCCTTGTTTTTACACTATGGTCCTAGGGGCACTAACTAATGGACGAAATTTCGGCAGAGTTTCGTTTGTAACGTTAACACCTATTTTACCCTTGCTAAAATTTTAAATCGACATACTATAAATGAAAATGGAACAAAATAAATCAACTGACCTAATAAAAAAATGAGACAAAATAAATAAAGAAGACAAAATTACTAAAATGACGGAGTATTTATCTTCAAAAGACTTCAATATTAATTTTAAACTTTTACTCTTACCAATAGAAAAGTCTACTTTGATTTTTTTTTTTTTGAAAAAAACGCCTAGGGGCACGTGATCCTGTAGGCTCCAATGTACGTCCGCCAATGGAAGGGATGAACATAGATTAAGAATTGGTTGAAAAAGATAACAAATGTACAGTTTTACCCTTAGTTTCATTTTCTACTTTACTTTAATTAATGGCAAAATGGTCATTTTGCTTAAAATCTCGAGGCTCAACCTATTGTTCACCTTCCCCTAGGATATAAAAAGTGTGGGACTAGATGTGAATAAGACTTGCAATCTAATTCCATTCCCCACAAGGCCACAACCAAACAAAGACATAAGCAATCACCCCTCAAAAGTCCCATTTCTTTTCTCTGACACAAACAAACAATCCCCTTAATGAAATTAGGGTAATGGAATGTTGGAAAAGCAACTCAACGCAAAACTCTCTCTGGTTCTTTCTTCTTTTTCTTTTTCGGAGGGTGGTGCAGTGTGAGGGATTAAGAAACATCAACACACCTATTGCCTATAGTCATATAAACACTAAAGTAAGAATGTTTGAGCAAATGACTTTTCACCCAAAAAATCTAAAGGAATGACAATGCATAAGCAAGAGCGTAAAGAGCAAAGAAAAGATTAAAATAAACTTCAAGTTGACATCTTGTCCCCAAAGTTTTAAGTAAGATTAAATTCGGAACTAGGCACCTGATGTTAAATATGGACAACACCAAGTCCTTCTAGAGCCGATTTGATCTCTAATCCTCCTTGGCCATTTCATTAAGAGATTTAGCTTGTTGGTACTAAAAGGTGGTAGTGAAAATGACTTGTAGTGTAAATTTTCATGAAATGTACCATGTCATTTCTATGGTAATGGAAGTTTGATCATAAAAAAGTTTTTTAGTTCACAATTTTCCATTACCATCTCAATAGAACATTCATATGAAACTAGGGTGTTGCCCAAAACATCAAGAGATCTAAACCACCAAGCATAAATACAAAAAGAATTAGCTTTGATCATTTAGATAACGGTTGAGGAACATCTCCACCTTTGTCATTTTTCTAGGTTAGTAAACAATGAACCTCAATTACCCTTCATACTTTTTATTTTTAATACAAATGTCCATTTCCCCTTGAACAAGGCCTTTGGGTAGAATCTCCTTCTTGATAGGGTTTGGTCAAATACCTAAAATTCAGACTCCATAATTTTCATACAAATTCAAGTTTGATTGCCTCATCTTAATTTGTTGTAATTTATTCTCACTTTTGTGCATCAAAATTCCAAGCACTATAATCCTTGAACTAGTATTACTTCTCTATTTTCAAGATATTTAACTACTCTAGCAACATTTAGATCTACTAAGATTTGCATTCAATATGATCATTGATTAATCAAAGCCATTACAGTTTCGGAGCAATTTGCCACTCATGTCATTAAAAAGATCAAAAATCCACTTTTAAGTTTGTTAATTAAGGATTAGTAAGCATAGTTCCCGAGCTCTCCAGTCCACACTGATCAGTCCCCTATAAGAACAGAATCTGTTCCATGAGCACTTATTCAGTTATAGCTCAAAAGGACCAAGCTAAAGCCAAAATTTGGTTGTAATCGTTGTACAGGTCAAGAAGACATCTACTGCAAAATTTACATCATATGTGCTGTACAAATAGTCTGCTACAATTCAAAAAATACTACTAGGTCAAATTAACAACTTTCCCCTCGAAAAAGTATGAGTTATGCAAGAAATCAAAGCGATACCACATACCATTAGTCAAAAGATAGGTATCAGAAAGTCGAGCATTGTGGAAGCCCAAAATCTAAACATTCCAGCTAAATACTCTGCAATTTTTGCTAATTAAAAAATGACAAAGTATGCAAGCAACTAGCTATACTTATATGAGTAAATGAGAATAGGATATATGTGTGACCTAGTAAGGGTTACAAGACTTGGTTCAAAGGGTAGAGATGATCCTTGCAAGAAGCTACTCATGACCTGCGTTAGAATGATGATTACCTTAGATGCGTTATGCCCTTGCCTAGCCATAAAATACGGGTAGAAGAAATAAATTACTACCACTCTCAAAATGATTTATGTTTATAGCTTCTAAGAGGATAATATCCTTACCAAGCGTAGAAAAACTAATAAATAGGTATGTGAGTGAAAAAGAGAAATACACCATCAGCTCTGCCTTTAAAGTTCAAGGAAATCTAGCACTCCATATATATATACTATGTCCTTGATCAGCCTGCCAAGAAACCTGTCAAAACTTCAATCCTGGTTTTTCAACCTGATTCTTTTGACAATATGGTCCACATCCAATGGATGATGTTTTTTGAACTTACGAGGTGTTTGGTTATCGGTATTAAATGGTGATAATGATAAAGAATTCTAGTGTTAAATTCTATAAGATATGTTATGCCAGTTCCATGGAGGTGAAGCTCTCATCTCAAAAGCACGTTTTTTTCTTCACAATTTTCCATAACCACCTAATATCACATTTCCACGTGGAAATGGATGGGAATGAATTTTATACCGAAAAATAAATGATTAGAGTAGGACAAGATCACAAGAATGGTCATATACCTTGTCAAGTAGTTTTCTTAGCAAAATTACATAAATTTTCAGTAACGTTCCCTCTATTTACTACCAATAACCAAACATATTGTTTATGTTTGTGTATGTATTCCTATCATGCAATTTACTAAACTACCTATGCACATAATCAACGACACTGTCCACCTGATGCAAACCGTCCTATTGCAGCACATGCATTATTTAGTCAATTGGTCTGCTAAACTTGCAACTTGAAATCTTGAATAAAAGGCCCAAAGTAATACTCATTAGTCGACTAATGGCTATCAAAGCTACTACAAGAAACTTCTCGTCAGTTTTAGCATGGGATAGTGGCCTTAGAACACGTGCAAATGAAGAAGATTCTACGGACGATGGACTATTGTAAGCCATTCCAGGACAACATTTATGTTCCGTTCAAAATTTGCAGTCTAAGCGAAGCTAAAGAAACGTGAAAGAAGAAAAACAAATTCATGAAAGAAACTAGCAACAGTGCTAGATAACAAATCAAACATGAGTTTCACCTTTTGCGTCCACATAGAAGAGTGTTCCAGGCACTAGTAAGACCTGGATCAACATGCCAGGAAGCTCCGGACCTCTCTGGTCCTGTGATGAACCATCTATATGGTGGACGCTGATCTCCATTCAAAACATCAAAGAAGTCTTCTTCAAATAGGTGGGGTACAGTATAATCCTTTAACAGACCTGGTGCCACTTCCCCAAACTACAAGCAACGTAAGTTTGAGTTTGAGACAGCTAAGGAGGTATATTTGAGCCAAAGTAATTAATTCTTAAACGTACCTTTTCATCAAAAATGTAAAGGGGATCCTCATCACATTGAATTTTCATGTATGAGACATAATCCTTAAATTTCATTTTGATTTTCCGAGTACTACGTTGAGAAATTTTAAAAGGTGTATCCCCGTAATCAAGCACTAGTTGATCCAAAGTCCACTTCTTTCTTGCTGGCCAAGTATCCGCAAGACCAGTAAGCAAAACCTACATGAAGGTCAAAATATTTTTATATTAGTCAATACAAAAGGCAGGAAATCATATAAGCCCATAGTAGGAACTATGACCAAAAGTTTATATTTTTTGGTTGTGTAACCAAATTTAGAAGCAAAGAATTCTCATCATTGAGTTGTGAATCAATACAGAAGTGGATTACAAAATAAACAAATGCATCATTGCATTAATATGAAGGCGAACTGGAGTTGGTGAGAGAAGAGGGTCACTTTTTACGTCCTTTTTAAGATAACTTTCCTATAAACTTACTGTATTATTACAGTTCCAGTATATAACAGGAAAAAATGCAACATACCGGCTTCTTTCCATCATAATTGCTGTGGAAGTCTTCCATCGAAAGGTTTATTTTTCGTTCCACATTTCCATTATCCATAGAGAACCCATCCAATGAGGTATAGCACCGGTACAATCTTCTGTACAGGAACAGTGAGTAGAATCCTGCACAACACAGTGGATCCTTTAGCTGGAAAGAGTAAAATAACTATTTATCAAATTATTAATCATTCATTCATGATAACAAAAAATAATATTGAGCATTGACCAACTCTAGAAACCCATAACGAGAAAATTATTACCATCAAAATGCAATGGCTTTTTGAAAGGTGCTTCATTTCCTTGTATCTTATTATCCCTATAATGTTCAAAACACAAACATCACTAGAAGAAGGTTTAACAACCAAGAGCTTTTATATTTAGGGAGTTATGGACTGTGGAACATACAGTTGCAGCCCAGTTTTTTTCCAGGAACCTTTATACTCAAGGAGACCACTTGCACCTTTTAGGCATAAACTCATCCAGAGAGGTTCTTCATTGCAGAATATGTACATTACACTGCATATGAGAAATGACTACATAAGAACAGAGAGTTTGAAGACATAATAAAGACATATATGTAAGATATAATCCAGACGAACACATAAGCTTCCCAATATGCAGTGACTTTTTCTAGATGGATAGTGTCATATATCAAACGGGAAAGCTCATCCCAAAAGCCTAGTATAGTAGGTGAGAGAGCCCATTTGAAATATAAATTCCTCATCAGTTGCCCATACAACCCACGTGGGACAATTAAGATACATTGCAATGGCCTCAAATCCATTACATTCGACATCCCATAAGAGTCCTCATTGATCACGAGCTTATGCAAAAGACTACTCCATTAGGTAAGAGAGAGCCCATTTGGTCTATAAAGCCCTCACTACCCATACACCAGATGTGAGACACGTTTCTTACCATAAAACGACCTTAAATCTTTTACACATAGATGCAACTTATAGGGTACCATTTTTGAGCTTAAAAAGATCCAACCAACCAAAGCAAGTACTAGAAAACAAAAAGATGCAGCACATCGTTCCCCAATCCACTTAATGATAAAATTAAATAAAGTAGGCAGCAACAAGCAAATTACTAACTTGTATTTACTCTATCCTCAAACTTAGGGCTGGCAAAAGTTGACCCGACCTGCTAACCCGACCTGAACCTAACCCGAAATAAGTGGGTTTGGGTTGAGACTTTTGACCCAATTAATTAAATGGGTCGATCCGACCTGATCTGTTTATTAAATGGGTTAGGTTCAGGTTGAAATTTTAAACCTGAAAAAAACCTGTATAACCCATTTAATTAAATGTGTTAATTTCGAGTAAAATCAATAATTATAAGCTAAACTTAGTTAATTTAATATTTTCTTATTTTTCATTGTAAATACAAAAGAAACAGCAAAAACATAAAGTTACAAATAAAGCCTAAAAAATTGGATTTAATTAACGTTAAAAACCATAAAATGAAAATAAAAAAATTTATAAATGGGTTAAGTGGGTCGAAATCAGGTCAACCACTATGAGAACTACGACATCAGATTTATCCTAAATGGAGATCCAAGCTGCCCTACAGCAGTTCTCAAATTGTTGACAAACCTTAAGTTTAAAGTTACAGATCAGTCCCAGTGTTCCATATTCACGCTTTCCCATTTGAGCATTCCATAATATGAAGTATTCATCACACTCTCAGTCTCACATATTAACATTTTTTAGTTACTAACTCACAATAATTTTCTCCCACCACTTCTAATTATTCCCTTCTTGTCCAAACAAATAAACTGCCACATGGAAGTACATGCCAAGATGTTGACAAATATGACTTGAGTGACTCATTTGACTTGGAACTTTGAACATGAGTATGTTCCCATTACAAGGATATGCATGTCTATTTTGGAGAATGAGTAGTGGAATTTTATGAAGCATGCTTATGCTGCCCAAGATTTCCTTGAAACCTGTTGAAGTGCCCATGTGTGAGTTGTCCCACATCGGAGAAAGACAAGAGTATGCATCACTTTATAAACTCAAAGAGTAACTCCTACTATCACCAATTGGTTTTAGTAGTAAACCTTCTTTGGGTTTATGAGTGGACTACTTTTTCTCCTTCTTGTTTGGGTTGCCCAGACCTATTTTCTAAATTCTATCATGGTATCAGAGCCCGGTTTGTTGTTGGGCCTTTATACTGGGCATTTAATCTTACCACTGGTTAAGGGGCCTTTAATTGGATGTTCATTCCCAATAGGTTTGTAACCCTTCTGGTGGACTAAAATTCTAAAGACACTCACATGTGAGGGGGAGCGTTGAAGTGCCCATGTGTTACTCACATGTGAGTTGTCCCACATCGAAGAAAGACAAGAGTATGCAACACTTTATAAACTCAAAGAGTAACACCTACTATCACCAATTGGTTTTAGCAGTGAACCTTCTTTGAATTTATGAGTGGACTACTTCTTCTCCTCCTTGTTTGGGTTGCCCAGGCCCATTTTCTAAATTCTATCAAAACCATTGTGGTCAAGCTTTGGAATGAACAAAATGAATTTTGTTTAAGAGCAATTGGAGTGTTGTAAATGCATTGCTCATTCTAAGATTGTAATTCTCTCTATCTCTCTACTTATTCTCCTCCTCACATACTATCTCCATGTTTGTAATACCTTTATTGTACTGTTGAGCTAGTAGCTCCATTACCCATTGTACACAAAATGCAAAACACTAGACTAAGAAGAGGATATAGCCAAGTAGAAGAACCTCATAAATTTTTGTGTTATTGCTTGCCATTTACATCTTCCACAAATCATTTTATCACTTAAATAAATTGTCATATTCATTTATTTTTTTTGAAGTAGTAAATTGTCATATTCATTAGTTCACCTTCAAGCCACAAATTCAACACTCTCACCTAAACTTACATATTAGTTAGATTCATAACACAAGAAAAATATGGCTTTGCTCCTTAATCATTTGTATTTCAATGATCATATCAAATTCTTAAGCTACTTCAACACGAAAACAAGAGTACAGTAATCTATACCATCACAGCATTGTCGTCAACAAAAGTAGAAACAATAACTTCAAAAACAACAAGATTCATTTCAGCTTTAAATTTAATTTTCAAAATTACAAAAAAAAAATCAATTTGGAAAGCAATTCTCTTAGCAAGCTAATTTCATTCACATTTTTCAATTCAAATTAAAACCCATACATCAATTAACAAGTACAATCATTGCTCCAATCAAAAATTCAAACTTCTCCCACTTAAAAAAGAACAATCAAGAAAATTACCTGCTAACACAAGCAAGTTGAGCAACGTCGCGAGGAGAGAGTAAAGAGATAATATCACAAAGTATTTCATCTGGAAGAACTCTCAAGTTACCCAATGCTCCAGGTCTCCGATCATTTACCACCCTAAATTCCCCTCCATCAATTTCCATCTCAATCAAATTCTGTACACCAAGTACGAAAGATCAACCAAAAACGAATTTCAATCTTGGCACTGATTTCATCAATTAAGCGTAAGTGTCGAAATTGGAATCGGAAAATGAGAAAAAAAGCATTGGGAAAAGAGACGAAGCTGATGCTGATGCTGATGCTGATGCTGATTCCCGGGTCGCGTAGACCGTGTTTTATTCCGCGTTTACTTATTCGCGTCTGTTTTACTGTTTTTACATTATTTATTATTTTTTTTTGAAAGAACTGTTTTTACATTATGAAATTCCCTCTGTCGTCGAATTTTAAACCCCAACCGTTTTTATTTGTTTGTTATATTTGTAATTAAAACTTTAAACATAAATCCTTATTTGAGAATCAGGAAGATATTTTAGATTTTTTATGATTATTACAAAGCAAGTTTTTTTTTAAAAAAAAGATAAATTTAAATAAAATATTTAAAAAAAGTTAAAAACATTGAAAATAAAAATTTGATTTGTTTTTATTATTCAAAATTTTTTATGTGAATTTTCAAAATTTTTCTCTAATTTTACTTTAATTTTTAGTTTACATTTCTGGTAAAATTACCTACTCTAACAGATTATCGGATTATTCAAATTTACTCTAGAAAAATATTCTCCGAAGTTAGATTTTTCATAGTAATTAAAATAGTAAAACATCTATTTTTGTGTTTGTATTTAAGTATTTCTCCATGACCCCACTTATGTTACACTACCTCCTATTCAGCCTAAATGTTCCATACTTTTTTGGCACTATTTACTCATCACTTTTGATCAGTGCCGATTCTGACATTTTTGGGCCCTAGGCCAAATGAAAATAATTGGCCCCCTCTTATAAAGGATATGATCATTACAATTAATTTGATCTACATCATCATCAACAACAATATTAGACAAATTTGGTGAATAATTTGGAACTTTTTTTGCCATATTATTTGGTAAATCAATCGGAACATCATTTGGCATATCATTTGGTATATTAATCGGAGCATCATTAGGCACATTATTATGATCATTTGTTAAATTAGTCTCGTATTGGGTGGTGTTAGATTCATTACGACGATTACTTTCATTATTGTCATTGACATCAGTATTTCTAATAATAAATTTGTTAGTAGCACTTTGTTGTGACATAATAAACTCTTGATTCCGTTTTCTTTTTTTTCTTTTTTCATTTCCACATAAATGTTTTTTTGGCAACATTATATTTGAATGCAAATCAAATACTCACACTATGATTAAAGAAATAAACAAAACAATAGCACCTGACAGTGAATTATTGATGTTGATCGGTTGATCTGTTTATTTCCGAAATTAAATTTGTAAACTGTTAAAAAATAAAATCACATTAAAACAACTTCCAAATTTCAAAATTGAGTTGCAAATAAAATCTAAAATTGAAATATGAATATTCATTAAAATATAAAATTACATTCACTTGTTAATTGAAATATTCATTAACAAAAGAGAAAAGACATGAAATTAGATTTGCCACTAAGATCATCCAAGTCAGTGACATTTGCACTCACATTTAAGACATCATTTGACATTTGCAAGTATTCATATTCATTAAAAAATAAGACATTTACAGCGAAATTCAAATTCACTTTCAAGCATTGAAATCTAAATCATTTGAAAAATAAAAAAACAAGATTTTAAATTCATATGCAAATTTCAAATTCATGAAATTAAATTCAGATTTTCGAATACCTTCGCACTCCACAGTACCGCCAACGATCCACTGTGAACGGTGAACCACCAGCCAAGAAGTTGAGTAGCCAAACTAGATATGAAGAACTAGGTTTGGGAAGAAGGAAGAAATAAAGAAATTGATTACTAGTGTCAAATTTTTAGATATTGAAGAAATTATTTGTTGTTTATCAAAAATTAAATCAACTTAAATTGGAAAAAAACATATCGTTAAGCCATAGATATACTTGGAAATTGAGAAAACTCATGGAAAGAATGAAGAAGCTAAACCGACGCCAACGGAAAAGCCACAGTGAATTGGCAATTCCAGTCATCATCACCGGAATTGATGGTCAATTTTTTTGGGAATGAAATCTGCAGTTGCATTTAATAACTTCATTTAATTTAATTGGTGTCTATTCAACTTTCTTATTCTGGTTGATAGGAGTATATTTAATTGGAGGTTGGGTCCTTTTTTATTTTAGATCCTTTTTATAATAGGCCTCATTCTAAAACTGAATTTCTAAACTTATGACATGGGTCCTGGGCGGTGGCCCCTTTGGCCTACCCTCAGGGTCGGTACTGCTTTTAATTTGTATTTTACTCTTAATCTATAAGTTAAAACATAATCATGTGGATCTTGTTTGATTCGTCTCAATACAAAGATTATTAACATCAAATTTTTATAACTTTTAATTAAGAATAATTTGAGATATTAAGGGTTAAAATGTTGTTTTGACAAGTGTGAAAAACTGAATGAGACATTTAGGCTGAATAAGAGGAAGTATTAGTTTTTTTTCAATAATTTGACCCGCCATTTAGAATACGGGTCAATGAGTCATTAAAATTTAGATCGAATCAAACAGGTCGAGCTTTTATGAACACCCTCACATGCCATGGCTAAAAATAGCATCAAGCTTCAGCTAAACAACTTCGGTCGGCTAAAATGTCAAGCCGAGCCGAATAATATAATAATTATGTTATTTTCAAATGGTCCTACGAGGCTGGCCAACAAATTCATACTTAATTTGGACATTCCAACTAAAAACTATCAACCTGTCTCGACTGGCCATTTTTGACCAACTTGCCCTTTTACCAGAATATTCAATATTGTCATCCTCAAGTGTTTTAGGTAATGATTTGATGCCAATAAATAAATATGATCAAACTTACAGTTTACCTTATAGGAGTATAATATAATTGAAACATATTAACGCCGAGTCAAAATTTCAATTATTAGATAATCGTATCTTGTCTTATTTGGAGTGTATAATGTCTTTTCAAACACGGTTTTTAGATTGAATGGCCAAACCTTACCCGCTTGAACAAGGGTTTATCACTCTTCCCTCTATTCGTGATTATGGTTACGGTCATCATCCTAGTATCCCGCCAAAATCAAGGTTGAAGGAAAGAGGTAGTGGACTGATCACATCATCACACCCTTGGTATATGTAGACTATATTTCACAAGAAATAATATAAATAAAATGTGTGTTTAAAAACTGTAAGTTACTTATTATTTCGCCATTAACATCATCTCAAACACCAGAGTACTAAGTTTTGGTATTCTCCGGTATACACATATAAAACACAACATACATTTTCTAACCGAATCCGGTATAGGTACTGTTATAAATACTCAATTACAATAAACTAAGACCAGTTTTCACAATCCAAAAGTAGAAAAAAATAAAATAAAATAAAGGTTTAGTTTAGGATGTAAGAGAGGGCTGAGACTTGATCCTCCTCTTTCTAAGGCGGTCTGCAATGATGAACGACAGCTCGAGAGATTGGGAGGCGTTGAGCCTAGGGTCACAGTGTGTGTGGTAGCGTGAGCTCAAATCATCAAAGGTCACAGTTTGGGCTCCACCGATGCATTCTGTCACGTTTTGTCCAGTCATTTCTAGGTGAACACCACCCGGGTGGCTTCCTTCTTGCTCGTGGACGTCAAAGAAGGCTCTCACTTCAGCCTATCGAAGAAAATAGCGTATAGACGCGTTAGCACATTGCCATAGAAACATAATGAAATATACACAACTTGTCTAACTAAAGTTGCAAATATCTATTATAAAATCTAATGTTAATGTGAAATTATATTACTCTACCTACTAATTAAGGTAGAACAAGAAAATCAAGCTACATCTTTTGGCATATTCCTACCTACCACATCCTACCAACAAAAACATAATTGCAACTATCCTTGTGGGGTAGAAGGTAAGATTCCAAATATCATATAATTCCAGTCATATAATGGGAGGGACCTCAAGAGGGTCGAGACGAACAACTTGTTCCCACCTGACTAATATACATGGTGGGTGCATTCTGTTAATCTGAAAAAACACCAAACTAATGGAGATCCACTTGAATTCTCACCATATACACAAGTTATGAGCTCAGATTTCCAATCCTACCGTTATTAGACCGAAATAGCGAGCACTCTTTAGGACGGATGGGGAAGATTACATCACTGAATTCCCACGGGTTTAAACCTAGTGGCTCTCATACTTCCTACTCTTTAGTCAATTTGTAGCAATAATAATGACATTAACTATCTACCCCACCAGCACAATGTGACACATGATTGTTCATCATGCACAGTATGTCGAGATGAATGCAGTCATTGTCCATTTCATACGTTTAATTTCCGCTCCCAACCCACCATAACATGCTCATGACACAAACATCAATTAGAACTTGCATCACGATATTGGACAGTTAACCAAAATATCAGATCGCAATGTATCCCTCGTAACAAATATAAGGTAGAAACATGATATTTTGCAGCAGTATATCCCTCATAACAGAAAAAAGTATTAATGTAAAATGCCAATGTATGGAAATAGGAACGTACGAGAATTGCATCGAATGGCCTAGTCTTCAGACCGCAAGGAGCTTTAATGGTGTTTCCGTGCATAGGATCGCTGACCCAAGTAACGATTTGACCTGCTCTGCGAACAGCTCTAATCAAATGAGGAAGCTTCACTCTCATGTTCTCGGCTCCCATTCTAGTGATAATAGTGATTCTTCCTGGCTTGTTCTCAGGGTTCAGAATGTCAATGAGTTTAATGAGCTCATTTGGATCCATCTTGTCACTCACCTACAACAAACATTCCATATTAATTCAGTGAATCGGTTGAGCTATCAAAAGCCAACTTAAAAAAGAGACGGGTGATGAACTAAAAACCTTAATTCCAAGGGGATTGGCGATTCCTCTCAGGAACTCAACATGAGCTCCATCAAGCTGCCTAGTACGTTCTCCGACCCAAAGCATGTGAGCAGAGCAGTCATAGTAGCGGCCAGAAGTTGAGTCTTTCCTTGTGAGAGCTTGTTCATAAGGCAACAACAAACACTCATGGGAAGTCCAGAAATCAGTAGCTTGCATCATAGGATGGTCTATTGTGAGCCCAGCAGCAGCCATAAAGCCAAGGGCTTCATCAACTCTACGAGCTAATTCATGGTACCTACACCATTAGACATGCTTCTATGTCAAAATCCGAAAACAGTTCCCAAAAGTAGCACAAATTTAAAACAAACAATTAAATAATTTAGAACTTTGGTGTGGAGTCTCTTCTTAATTAGTCAACATTACCAAAGCAAGGATATAAAACAATAAGAACCAATGCATCGTTAAACATCATTATAACAAGCTTAATGGGAAAGTCCTCATAGATAATGTAGTGCAATAATCTCAAGCTTAAGTGAAGATTAGATAGCGCAATCCCCACCATATTCAAAAGCACCATTTGAGGCATCGGGTCAATGATATCTTAGCATAAAATCTCACAACGCCCCCATAAGAGTACACTATACATACAAATACTTACATGATCAAAAAACCAGAAAAGAAAGCGAATAACATGCAAATTTTTGGTAAGGACTTTATTTGATAAAAGACAAATATCTTTGGGATTCTGTACCATACACCATATGTATGAGCATCTATGATGTAGCATTATTCTAAGCATCTAACTTGATGCCCATTCAAAAGCTGAAAGGTCAAAAATAAGATCATAAATCAAGACCAATAAATTAAAATCGTGCAGATTTCAAATATCTATCAACACTATACTTTTGTTTGTAATAATAGGCCCACACAGGCCACACTACGTATTATCGAAATTCCACAAGTTTTCCAGAGAGAAAAAATCTCAATTTCATAAAGAAAATGTATTAACAAAAGTAGAAAAACCAAGCACATAACAATATTAAAGAACCAATACTTTTGTCCTAAATTTCAGCTTAATGCATCTTCCAAAGAGCAAAAAAAGCCATGAAAAACCTCATGCTAGTTTCATACAAGTGTGCATCAACAATGAAACTTTCACTTTCAAATATGGGGTCAGCTACAGTGCTAATTTAGTAATTTCATCAATAAGCTAGAGCAAATATAACTTAACAATTGTGGTTCGTTATCAATTTCATTCCAAATAAGCCAAAACTTCTCCGTACTGCAACAAAATTCCCAAAAAGCACCCCTAGATGGCTAAATAATACCAACGGGTCCCCAAGATTGGCATTAACTACATCACTTAATACTATTTATCATCTCAAGTTCTCAACTTTCCAATTGATGAAAATTAAGGTAATTTATTGATTGCTCAGCCTATTTTGAGGATCACCAAATACAAATGCATTCCTTTCTAGCATCAACTGTAAATTTAGCATAACTTAGATGAATATTCAAGTTTGTTATCAAATTCATTCCAAAAAAGCCAAAAACATCTCCATACTGTAACAAAATTTCCAAAAAGCACCCATACAATGGCCAAATATAATACCAAAAGGTCCCAAAGTTTGGCAATAACTAAAAGCCTGGATACTATTCCTCATCTCAACTTTCCAATTGATATAAATCGAGGCAATTTACTAATTCTTCAACCTGTTTTGAGGATCATTAATGCATTCTTTTCTAGCATCAAATGTTAAATTGCTACGTAAGAAACATATGCACAAAAGAACAAATACACCCCTACAAACGGATTCAATTCAGGATACCGGTATAGAGTGGGGAGAAGACTCATCTATAAATGGTTCATTCTTTTGTGTTATATGCTACAAAATACTACTTCAATATTAATATGTTCATCAATCAATCAATCAAATGAATATTAATAGCGATTTCAATCAAATGAACGAGGTCATGACCTAGATAGATTCCCCTGCTCCTATTCTATTATGTTCCTTTGTGGTTTTGTTTTTTTTTTCTAGCATCAAACAAATGTAGATTTGGTAATAACAAACAAAAGTACAAAAGAACAAATACACAGAATAGACATTTAACAGAGAAAACAAAAAGTCAACGAGAAAAAGATGACAGAACATACTTATCACCCTGTTCACTGTGTTCAGCAAAACTCAAATTCCACTCATTAACCCTTTGAATGGCAGCATAACCACCAGTTGCAAATGCCCTCAACAAATTAAGAGTAGCAGCTGATTGACAGTAAGCCCTAATCATCCTCTGAGGATCAGGAATCCTTGATTTCTCATCGAATGAATCTCCATTTATATTATCTCCTCTGTAACTCGGCAATTTCACCCCGTTTCTCTCTTCAAATGAATCCGATCTTGGTTTTGCAAATTGCCCTGCCATTCTCCCAACCTAAACATATTCATCAGATTCATCAGCAAATAATGAATAAAAAAATCTGAAAGAGATAAGACGGATGGATTATACGAACCTTGATAACAGGCATCTGACCACCGTACATCAAAACGGCACCCATCTGAAGAAGTACCCGGAAAGTATCACGTATATTATTGGCATTAAATTCCTTGAAACTCTCAGCACAATCGCCACCTTGAAGAAGGAAAGCATTGCCAAGAGCAGCCTCAGCAAGACGTTCTTCAAGAATACGAGCTTCACCAGCGAAAACAATAGGAGGAAAATCCTCAATAGTTTTAAGAACAGCATCAAGTTCTTTCTGATCCGGGTATTCAGGTAATTGTAAAGCCTTCTTTGACCTCCAACTCTCCAAACTCCATTTCTCATCGGATTTTTTTGGTAAGACGACGGTTGTGGAAGCAGCAGAAGTTGCAGCGGTGGCAGATGGGATGGTTGGCTTAGCGGAGGCAATGGAATGGTTCTTGTCAGCGGATTGAACGGCAGAGATTTGAATAGGTTTTACAGGGATGGTGGAGAAAGTTGGAGGTAGTTGGTTGGTAGACGTGGAAGGTAAGAAGGCAGATTTGTTAAGTAAAATGGCGGAGTTAGAGAAAGCCATTGTAGAGGAAAAGAGAATAACAATGGAGGTCGAGAGAGAATAACAATGGAGGTCGAGAGAGAATAACAATGGAGGTAGAGAGAGAAAGTGGAATTGGGTTCAGGGATTTGAACTGAAGAGAGAGAGAGAAAAAAGAGGGTGTTTTATAAGAGAAGGGGGTAGTTGGAGTATTGGAAATTTGAGAGTTAGGAAAGGAGGGACAGGTGAAGGGAGAAGGAAATCCAAGAAGACAAGAATTTCTTTTTTTTTTTTTTAATGTTTTACTCTCCATAATAAATTATCACAGTTGTATATTGGACAATAATTGAATAATAGTGTAATTAATATGAAATAGAGTAAAAATAAATAAATGGTAATAAAAGATAGTAGTAAAAATATTTGTATCAAGGACTATTTTTAAAGTTGGATGAACTAAAAAGAAAAATATGATAATCTCGCATATATGGAATATAATTGGGGATATTTTGGACAAAGTGGTGGTAGTTGTTGAGAGAGTAAGGGTATTTTGGAACTTTGGATTTAAGTGTTTTGGTGTTGTTGAAAATGTGATTAAAAAATAGAGAAATATGGAATGGAATTTTTTATACGAGTATTTGACACTTTCATTCACCATTCACCAACTATTCGCCACCTTTATTAAGTCTTCTCGGATGGCATATAGTCGCGGACTTACGAGCGTTTGGTATTGGAATATAAAATGTAATGAAAAGAAAAATTATAAAGAGGAGTAAAGGTAAAGATATTGATTGTAGTTATTTGTCTTTTGGTATGAAAATATAAAAGATGAGAAACACTTAATTGATTATAGAAAGGGAGTCTATTATTTGACATAAATGGGTGGTAACAAAGTAAGGTATTCATTACCCTCAAGTAAGGGATAGGGTTAAATATCATACTAAACAAAATATGTGAAGTAATGGTAAATAATTAAATCCCTTATTTAGTATAAAAAAATTCATACCAAAACACCCAAATTTCTATTAAGGTTGTCTTATCAAAAAACGATTTTAACTGAATCAGTGTAAACTATTAAAAAAATTGCTTTCTATACAAGTAAAAATTCAGTTTTATTATTTTTTTAAAATAATTTTATTATTAATGGACCTTTTATATGGACCCGTCTCACCGTGAAACTATCTCATACAAATCGAGCTCGAAAAGAAATCAAGTAATTTTTAATGGAGTATAGTAATGTATATTCTATCATTTGGCGTAGTAGATGTGATGCTAAAAGTAAGAGAGTTTAAATTATGTAATTAATATTAAAAGAAAATTTATATATATAAATGAGATTAAAATAACATGATAAAATTTAATTTCAAATGAATTGGACAATTAAAAATAAAAATTGGTGTATATTAGGAGGGACATGTTCATCATCGACATACCTAATATCTCGAGTTTGGGGGTTGATTGTTGACAAAGCATACCCTTATCAAAAGAGATAAAGAGGTTGTGGTCATTGAGACGCTCAACACCAAAATGACCTACAATTTGCAAATGAAAACAAAAAACTACAAGTCATAAGCAAAACCAGGGCTGTCTTTTGATATCTTTAAGACCCTGAGCAAAAGTTCAGGTTTTTTTTGTGTGTGTTATTTTCAATGTTTTGAATTTGACATTAATTTATTTTTTCAATGTCTTTGATTTTAAGTAAGATATATGGGTAATATCGTAACAATGTGTTACCTCATTTAGAATCATATCATATAAATTATCTAATACAAAAGCATCTTTGCCACGTGTCTTCCTTAGATGAAATTTTTTGCCGCTCTAATTTCATGCTTAACACATGTCCTTCTTACAAGTTAACTTGTGCTTGAATCTACTTGATTGCTTCAATCAAGTTAGATACCAAATTGGTAATTTATTATAATTTTAGAATCTTAAATTTGATAGACTTTTTGCCGCTCTAATTTTAGAAAGTAACAAATTAAATTGAATAGAGCAGTATCAATTTTAGAATTCCTAAAATTTAATATTTAAAATAAACTATAAAAGATTTAAAAGATTTAATTCAATTTAAGGCTATACTTATATTAGACAATAGAATAATACGCCTAATTCCTAATTCCTAAGATTATATTCAATTAAGTTATAACTTAGGAAAATTTATTGAAACGGTCAATTAAGAATGACCATATATCAATACTACTTATATTAGGCAATAGAATAATAAGCCTAATTCCTAATTCCTAAGATTATATTTAATTAAGTTATAACTTAGGAAAATTTATAGAAACAGTCAATTAAGAATGACCATATATCAATACTACTTATATTAGGCAATATAATTATAATTATAATAGTGTGTCTAATTCCGAAAGTTGACCATATTCTTATAGACTTTTTGCCGCTCTAATTTTAGAAAGTAACAAATTAAATTGAATAGAGCAATATCAATTTTAGAATTCCTAAGATTTAATATTTAAAATAAACTACAAAATATTTAAAAGATTTAATTCAATTTAAGGCTATACTTATATTAGGCAATAGAATAATACGTCTAATTCCTAATTTCTAAGCTTATATTCAATTAATTAATTAAGTTATAACTTAGAATTTCAAAAAAAAAAAGTTATAACTTAGGAAAATTGACCATATATCAATACTACTTATATTAGGCAATATAATAATGTGTCTAATTCCGAAAGTTGACCATATTATTATTCTCATTATATATTCTCCAATTAATTCAATTAAGTTAAATCTGTTAAAACGGTCAATTAAGAATGACCATATATCAAAACTACTTATATTAGGCAATAGATTAATAATACGCCTAATTCCTTAGTGGACCATATTCCTATTCTCATTATCTATATATATAACACATTGTATTAACTCTAATTTAAAATCCGATTCCACACATAATACAAATACAAAATGGCCTTACCAATCAAAAAACTTTCGCAAATTACAGAAGAAACTGAATTGTTTGTTATTAAGGCTAAGGTAATTTATGCATGGAAATCTATTGAAGATGGTGGAAAAGGAACAGCTTTACATATGCTCTTACTGGACGAAGAAGTATATTTTAATACATATTTTGTTATTTTGCCAAATTATTTTTAGTTTTAGTATACTATTATTTCAGTGTTGTATACTTTGATATATTGAAAGTGTTTAAATTTATTTTCTTAACAGTCAACTACAATTCAAGAATTATATCCCACGTTCAAAGATGCGTGTTATGCAATGGGGTTGCTTGATGATGACAAAGAATACGTTGATGCTATTGTTGAAGCAAGCTTTTGGGCATCTGGTCATTATCTAAGAAGACTATTCACTGTATTACTAATGTCAAATAGTGTTTCAAGATCCGAATATGTTTGGAACAACACTTGGCATCTTATATCAGAAGACATTTTACACAAGCAACGAAAAGTTCTTCAAATTCCAGGTAATAAATAGTATATAATTTTATATTAGAAGTTTATTATTTATTACTTTCTAAATTCAGATAATGATATATAAAATATATGTTCATTTCAGAATTGAAGCTAATTGATGACCAATTGAAAACGTATGTGTTGGTTGAAATTGAAAAACTTTTAATCAACAATGGTTATACACTTCAAAACTTCTCAGAAGAACTATGTCCTGATTCATTGTTGATTAGAGATAACATGAATAAGTTAATAGCAGAAGAAATGCGATATGATAAAGAAGAGATGTGCATTGCCATGAAAGCTTCTACCGTGTTTAACAATAGAGCAACGTGGCATCTACAATGAAATCATGTCTGCGATCGACCTTAATTGTGGAGGTGTTTTTTCCTGTATGGTCATGGTGGAACTGGTAAGACTTTCATGTGGAGAACTTTATGTGCAAGAATTAGATCACAAGGAGACATTGTTCTACCTGTTACTTCGAGCGAAATTGCAGCACTTCTTCTACCTAAGGGAAGAACAACTCATTCTCGATTTGGCATACCGTTAGTTATCAATCAAGATTCCATTTGTAAAGGTATTCAGCCAAATAGCGAGCTAACTGCTCTTTTGCATAGATCCAAACTCATTATATGGGATGAAGCTCCAATGGTCAGCAAATTTTGTTTCGAAGCATTGGACAGAAGTATGAGAGATGCATTGCGTGGTGTTGATGGTCTCCCGTCAATTAAACCATTTGGATGAAAGGTTGTTGTGTTTGGTGGTGACTTTCGACAGATATTGCCTGTAATTCCAAAGGGAACACGTCAGGATATTGTTTTTGCTGCTTTAAATTCATCAAGTATATGGCATTCATGTAAAGTATTTCGTTAGACTAAAAACATGAGGCTTCAAAGTGATGTGAGCAATGCTTCCGAAATGCGTGATTTTGCGGAATGGATTCTGAAACTTGGTGATGGAAAGCTTGGTGCTCCAAATGACGGAGAAGTCACTATTGAAATTCCAGAAGATATCCTCATTATGGATTTCATAAATCCAATTGCAGCTATAGTTGAAAGCACATATCCAAATTTATTGGAAAACATGGCTGTTGACATTTTTTTCAAGACAGGGCTGTGTTAGCTCCAACTAATGAAATTGTAACGCAAGTGAACGATTATGTACTATCTTTGATCCCCGCAGATGAAAAGGTTTATTTGAGTTCAGACTCCATAAGCAAATCAGATGGATATACTAGCTTTAATAATGATGCATTTTCAGTAGAGTTCCTTAACACAATAAAATGTTCAGGTCTTCCTAATCATGAGATTCACTTGAAAAAAGGTGCTCCGGTGATGTTGCTAAGGAACATTGATCCTTCTGCGAGATTGTGCAAAGGAACTAGGTTGGTCGTTAATCATTTGGGTGATCATGTCATAGAGGCTACAATTATTACTGGCAGCTACAAAGGAAGTAAAGTGCTTATTTCACGCATTACTTTGACACCTTCTGACGACTCACGTTTGCCGGTACAACTACAACGAAGGCAATTTCCGATTTCATTATGTTTTGCTATGACAATAAATAAAAGTCAAGGGAAATCTTTGGCATATGTAGGGATATATCTTCCTAAGCCTGTATTGTGTCATGGTCAACTTTATGTGGCTGTTTCAAGGGTAACAAGTAGACGCGGTCTTAAAATATTGGTATGTGACAAAGACAACAAACCAAAAAATACGACTGAAAATGTCGTATATAAGGAAGTATTTTCTAATATTTAAGGTACGTATCTTGCATTTAAAACATGTGTAATTTAACTATTATATAATATTAGAATGTTTATTTACTAATTTTAATTTTATTTTTATTTTGCAGGATCAATACATATTGATGTGTCTATTAACAAATAATGATCATTTGATTTTAGGATTGATATCGTTGTAATAAATTATTTTGTTGTCAAGTTATTCTACAATTCATTTTTTGCAATCTTATATTTGTTTTATCGGAATGTTTTACTTACTAAAATATTATTTATTTTTAAGATAAAAGTGTTTTACTAAATAAATTACAAATTATTATTTATATCTCTGAAGTCACAAGTGTATATAACCCGTGCATGGCACGGGTATAATACTAGTTAAGATTATTTCATATACATATTTGAGCCAAGTTTAAGAAGCAATTTTCTAAAGAGCTTTTTAGACCTTTATTTTGGAAGGCTATTAGAGCTACAAGAAATATACCTTTCATTTGCTAATAGATATCTATCTATCTATAATATAATATAATAAATATTACTAAAACAAAACACGCTTACATCATCACATTTCAAAATTGCTTACGTGTCACTTTCACATTAAAAATTTTCCCTCCTAAATTAAGTGATTATGTCATTGTTATTATGATATTTGACTTTCTACTTTTTTATTTTGAATATATTATTTTTCTTATTAATGGTTTTATTTTTTTTACTTTTTGGCTCAAATCATATTTAATGTATTAGCAAATTATGTTTTATATTTTATTTATTTTAATTATTTATAAAAAAATTTTCAATTTTTTTGTTAAATGAATATTATTTAGTGTATTGGATATTTTAAGATAGCTAAAACATAATATACTTTTACTAGGATTTGTTTTTGTTATTTATACTCAAAAAATTTGATAAAACCGTATATCGCACGGGCACTATCCAGTATAACTACTACAACAAATACAAATGCTTTAATTCATTTCTACCAACATACGCATGCAATTAAAGAAATTCCAGTGGAAGGCAATAAGGCATGAGGTTTACAACTACTTATTAATGTTCATCCCTACTACTCATTGGTCTAAACATGCCTTCTTTTGCAATCTTCATGACTACATCATCCTCACAACTACATCTACACCCGTTAGCATTCAATCATCATACAATACTATAAAAGTCTTGTAAAATTTCAAGTGTCATCATTTAATGAGGCATGATAATATTTATCAAATTTATAATCTAATTTTTTTGTTTAAGTTTGAAGCTAAATTAGGTAGAGTATTTGTATGATCATACAATCTATTAATTTTTAATCATATCATACAATACTATAAAAGTCTTGTAAAATTCCAAGTGTCATCATTTAATGAGGCATGACAATATTTATCAAATTTATAATCTAATTTTTTTGTTTAGGTTTGAAGCTAAATTAGGTAAAGTATTTGTATGATACAATCTATTAATTTTAATGTATTTTAGAAAAAGGGAAAGTTGAATGTGAGCATGCCATTTGTTTTTTTTCATTGGATGGTGTTCATGGAATTGATTTATTTGCATTTTCTTGACTTTTCATATTTACACAATCGCATTTTTGGAAAAATTTATATATTAATGAATGCAATAAATCATAATTATTCCAATTGCACTGTTATATATAAATGTACAATTTAGAAACTTATACTGAAAAATAGATAAAAATGAAAATACACTGGTAGAAAATTATATTGCAAAATAAGTTACTTTCATTACAATTATACTGCATTTATTAAATTATTAAAAGTACATAATTGTTCTTTTTTCCAGCAATAGTTGTTAAAAATTTAAATGACATAAATTCATTAATTGATCATTAAATTCAGTCATTTACATTGTTAGACTACCATAATAATAATTTTGAATTTTTGGAAAATTGTATAAAATATTGAACCAAATGATAATTATGGAAACAAATACATTAATGCAAAAAAATCAACCAACTTCAGTCAGTGTATAGGCAATCAGACTATCTTAGCTACCAAATTTAGTGCAATAAAAATCAATCAACTAAAAATATTGTCTGCTTTTTTGTAATTTAATTATTCCTTTATGAAAATAAAAATGTATAAGCACTTCATGGATGAAAATTATAATATAAATAGCCCCATATGAACCCAATTGTTTGCTCATATTATTTCTCGTCTCTGAATTTTAGTGTTGTTTAGTAATATTGTATCGAATAATCATTAGTTTAATTACATTAACTTCATGGTGAGATAGAAACATGAAATATTAATGACTATTAATAAAAGTTAAGGACAAACAATATCTCATGTTGGTCTATTCCTACCAGGGGCGAAGCAAACAATTCCGAGGCCCTGTTTATTATTTATAGATTTCTAAAATTGGGGCCCTTTATAATTAAAAAAAAATTTAACAAAATAAAAATTCAATATAATTTATATTTCTTAAACCTAAATTAAGTTGTTAAAAATTAAACTTTCTTTTCTATTGTTAAAATAAAAGAGAAAAAAATAGTAATAAATTGATGACCAATAATAAAAAGAGTAAAATTTTAAAAGGTTGAAAAATTAAAAATAAATTGTTGATTATTTTTATAAATTAAGTTAGTGATACTTGATATTTTATGAATGTATAAACATTAAATAAGGTAAGAAAAAATATTTGGAAGGTTAAGAGTTGTTTTGGAAAGAGATAAAAAACGAGAGAAAAATGTAATTAATAGGTTTTGAACATATGACCATTGATACATTAAGTAAAACTCTTACCAACTACTCTACTCCAATAGTATGCAATTCAACAATAATTGTTTAATATGAGGCCCTTTAGGTTCGGGGGCCCTGTGCGGTTGGGCACCTCGCACGGCCCCAGAACTGCCCCTGATTCTTACCTTAGCTTGTTTTTAGTCATAAACAATTTTACGACGCCATTTCTAGAGTGACTAGAGGGAAAAGACGAAGAATTCTCATATGCGACAAGGATGGTGAAATATGCTATCATACTGAGAATGTAGTATATATTGATGTGTTTCAAAACCTATAAACTTTTGATTAACAAAGTATATTGGGTTTCTTTATATTTAATTCTTTTAATTATAATATATATGTCTAAATACTTATTACCCACCTTCATATAATATTTGTATTAGTCTAAAATTTCATTAAAATATTAACATAATTAAAAATTCGTGCATTGCACGGGTTTTTATACTAGTATATGTATAGAAACAAGTGCCTCGCATCACACTTTTAGAGTATATAACATATCATGGGGCTTCAACCATCAGCTTACGCTTTTGGTTGAGTTGGTTTCTTCACATGGTGGTCGTGGTGCACGTTTCTTGTCAGACATGATCGTACTTTATTTTTTGCTAATCCTTGTCGTTGTGAGCCCAAGAAGTTTGGTGGTTGTGGTGTACGTTTCTTGTTAAGGAACCAACTCAACCAAAAATTTAATCTGATGCTTGAAGCCCCATGATATGTTATATACTCTAAGATACACAATGTTCTAACCATATTATCATGGAACTTGATAAGAATTAATACTCCTAATAACAACCTTTCATGCATCATTATTATTCGAGGCTACATATCCATCATCCAAATTCTCATATGTTGAAAAAAATATTTGGAAGTCATGTGAAAAGAACATCCGCTATTAAGAATTCACATATCCTTTTCCTTGTTCCTATGAATGACCACTAGGGGTGTTCAAAAATATCCGAATTTAAAAACCCGATTCGGATTATCCGGTTTTTAAAACTGGGTTTTTGACCCGAATTGTAAAAAACGGATATTTCGGACCGGGTACCCTGATTATAAACCGGATATTCGTGTCGGAACCGGATACGTATTTTTATAAATCCGGGTACCCGGTATCCGAATTTTTTTTTTTTTTTTGGCAAGTTTAGGGTCGGCTGCTGTTCAACAATAGGGAAAAGGCCTTTTGAGTCTAAACTTTAATTTTTCTTATTTAAACCCAAAGTGTAACCTAAACCTAATTCCTCCATCTCCTTCTTAAGCGCCGTTCTACACTCATCATCATCTTCATCCTTCGACCTTCATCCTTCGACACTCGAGTCGACACTCATCATCTTCTTCACGACACTCGACACTCATCATCTTCTTTAGCGTCGTTCTACTGTACGCTCGACACTCGACACTCATCTTCTTCAGAGGTACATATACAGTCGACTCTTACGCCATTTTCGCATCTTCTTAGTTGTTTGTTCAATTTTTGTTTGTTCTGATTTTTAATATTTTAGTTGTTTGCTCAATTTTTGTTTGTTCTGATTTTTAATGTTTTAGTTTTGATTTTTAAAATTTTAGTTGTTTGTTCAATTTTTATTTGTTCTGATTTTCGCATCTTCTTAAGTCTGATTTTAAGTCTTATTATTAAGTCTTACGCCAGTCGACTCTGATTTTTAAGTCTTATTAATTTTAGTTGTTTTGTTCTGATTTTCGCATCTTCTTCAAAGGTACAAATTTAAATTTTTAATATTTTGAATTCAAGTTCTGATTTTTGTTTGTTCAATTTATTTTTAGAGATTCTTTACAATTTTAAATTAAAGATCTACAAGGACTCTTGACGGCGTTGAAGATGATTAGTGGAGCTTGAAGTTTCAACTTATAAATTTTAATCGCTTGCTTTCACTTCTATATTAGTTTGATGTATATTTTTATGAATTTACAGTTGTATTTGAATTAATAATGGTTGTAATTTCTAAACTCTCACTATCCTTTGGATCTTTAGCCCATGGGTTGCATTTTAGACCAATTAAGTTAAGTATTTCTAAAGATTTGGTAGTTGAATTATATATAAAAAATGTTTAAAAAAATAAGGAAATTTTTTTTTATTAAAGACACAAAACCGGGTACCCGGTTTTCGAACCGGTTTAAATCCGGTATCCGGATTCCGGATACCCGGTTTAAACCGGGTTGGAACCAGATCGCAAATTTAGGTATCCGGAAAAGCGGGTACCCGGATTTTCGAAACCGGGTCGACCCGTTATCCGGTTTTGAACACCCATAGTGATCACTAATGCACCGTGATCATTGCTATTATTCACATACCTTCCCTCACAGGATGCAAAGTCCTTACGACCCGTTTGATTAGTGGTACTAAATGGTGGTAATGGTAATGAGTTATAGTGTAAAATTTTATCAAAAGTTTCATATCATTACCATTGTAATGAAACATTGATCACAAAAAGTTTGTTTGTTTACAAATTTCCATTACCACCCTAATACCACCTCTCCCAATGGTAATGTATTGGAATGAATTTTATGAAGAAAATGAGATGATTAAAGTTGGACAAGCATGGCCATCAAGGTAGCCAAAAGATTTTTCAACCAAAATTACACTAGTTTTTCATTTCCATTACAATCGTTTATTACCACCTACCAAACGGGTCATTAGTATTATTTTTTTCTCTTCCACATACAATAATCCTGGCATTGTTTATGTGCCCTTGAACAACTTTACAATAGTGACACTATTGGGACCTTTAATTTGGATCTTGACCTACCTTAATTCTTTAAATAAACCATAATTAGTTACTCCAATTCACCCTACCCCTTACAAGCATCTCTCATTAGGCCTATGTAGTTATTGTGACAATTGCCTATTAATAAGGTCTCTTAGCATCAACACATTTTTCACTTCATTATTACACTAATTATCCATACCACAGAGTGATTTCTCACCAAAATATTCTGAACTCTCCGATATTGAGAGTCAATGTAGAGTTTTTATTTATTTATTTAGGAGTAGGTTAGAGAATCTCTACAGACAAGGTGAAGAGGAAATTAATCTTTCCTGTTGGTGGTGCGAATCAAATCACTATTACAAAAGTAAAAAGGAAAATTCTCAACCACTAAACTAACTCATGATTCTTGATTCGATGTAGAGTTAATCATATAAGAAGATGTAGATGAAATGTGACTTCACATTCTTAAAAAAATGACATTTGTCCTCAATCCGTCTATTTCCTCTCTCTCTACATCCATAATTTGTTCTAAATTATCATATGAGGTCGTTTTTATTTTAAATAAATTAAAATTAGTGGAATACTGGAGTAATCATAAGCTTGTTGTATAATAACTAAATAATTACATTTAATAATAAGCTTATTCCGTTAAAATATATAACATATCATGGGGCCTCAACCATAAGCTTAAGCTTTTGGTTGAGTTGGTTCCTTGACATGGTATCAGAAGCCGTGGTTGAGGCCCTAGGATATGTTATATACTCTAACATATTCAAATGTTTAATTTAGACTTGTAATACGTGGAATGTAATTAAAATAAGTAACAAAATCGGTCACCAAACTACACATACTTCCTCCGGATTTTATTAGTTGTTACATCTCCTATAGCAACTACTGTTCACCAATTGATCTTATTTGATATATATTTCTCTATGTATAATGTAAAACATAGTCAAGTGGGATCTTGTTTGATTCGTGTTAATGTGTATTTTCTTAATCTTAACTTTATAGAATTTTTTGTCGTATGAAATTAGAGATATAAAATATTAAAATCGTGCATTGAATAGCATGAAAAATAGAAATGTAGCAACTATTAAAAACCATAGAAACTATATATAAAAAGATAAAGCACTTAAAAAAAATAAATAAATAATTAAAGCATATGATAGTCGTAATTAGAAACGTTTCCTAAATTTGGCTTGTTATCATAAATCACCATCTTTTATTTATTGGTTGAACAACAAACGTACTCACAACATTGGCGGCTTTGCAAAAATTAGTATATTTGTGAGCAGCGGCGGACTCAAATATTATATATTTATATTTATATTGAGATGCAATAAAATTATAGTCAAAGATATAAAATGAAGCAATAAAGATAAAATTCAAATTCACATTAAAAACACAAATTTTTTTACCAATGGATCATTAAATTTAATGATGATTTTCTTGTTGTAATGTTTAAGTTCTTTACAAGCATTTCAAGCTCTATTGAATTCTAAAACACTACAACTTAAAAATCTGTCATGTTTCGAAAATAGTACTTAACATACACCATTAAACGTTATTTTACCTAAAAATAATATTTTATATAAATATAGTATTTTCAATTTCAATAAACCACTAGCAAATACTTAAATTGTTATGTCGAATATGTCTATTATAATAAGGGTAAAATTATGTATATTCAACTTTTTTGATTTCCATCATTTTAGATGGAAGTGACTTAATGACATTGAAACAATGAATATTGTTGTAGTCGTCATTTACTTTAGTCACTATCACTAACTTATTTCTCGCAACCTGCAATAACAAACAACGGTTGGTTTAATTTTTTTTAAATTATTATTTTTATTATTATTATTATTATTATTATTATTATTATTATTTGTGGTGATTTACGAATTGCAGTGATTGATTATGAATTTTTGTATTAGAATAAATAATTATAAACTTTATAAAATTAAAATTAAGTATTTAAAATTAATTAAAATAAAAATTATATTATGAGAACAACTTTTGTGTCAAGTAGCAAGTTAGACAGAAAAAAAAAGAATATCAAGTTAGACAACTACTACTCACAACTACCTAGACGCAATTACTGCTCTTCACAAGTAAAAGTTGAATGCAACATAATTTGTTTATAGTGGGATATATTTAGCAATATTAATTTAATTATTTAATTTAAATATAGCTGTTTTAAATTACTAATAGTATATATAGAGGATTTAGTGGCATTTATTAGACCTTTTAGCAGCATAATAAAAAATCACAGTAAAACTTTTTGCGACATAAAATCTAGTGACATTTATCATAAATGTCACTATAAAATATAATAATAATTACATATGCCACTAAAGACCAAATAAAGTGTCGCTAAATTACTTTATAGTAGAACTTAAAATAAAAACCAATAATTATCATACTAAAAATATGAATTAGTGACATTCTTTTAATGTCACTAAATGCAATGTCGGCAAAAGTTAAATTTATTGTATTGTGTTAATGCACGATAAAATTAATGTGCACGACTTTGCTATTATATAGAATATATTTTTGTAAAAATCTATTCAAATTACTTAAAATAACCCTTAGTAGTGATTTTTAATAAACACGTGTTAGAATATATAACATATCTTTGGGCCTCAACCATCAGTTTAAGCTTTTCGTTGAGATGGTTCCTTGACATGGTATCAGAAGCCAGTGTGACAAGAGGTCACGGGTTCGAATCTCAACCACCCATTATTTAAAGTGGAATATTTAACACCAGGTATGAGGAGGACCTGTGTTGCATCCACACTTCTAGCCCAACACTACAAAAAAAACTAAGTTAGGCGACAAAAGAAAAAGCTGATGCCTCTAAGTTTGGCGACAAAACTAGCGACAAAGGGCTTTTTTATCGCCAAAATTGTTGTTCAAAATTTTTAAACGGTTTAATTTTTTAGTGATTGGGCGGGAAACTTTTATGCGACAAAATAAGCGACAAAAGTTTTTGTCGCCAAACTGTTATGTGACAAAACTCTTTGTAGCCTATTTTGTAGCCAAACTTTTATGCTACAAAATTGGTGACAAAACTTTTTTGTCACATAAACTTATTCATATTATTTAAACTCTCTATATTCATCACTGTACGTCTCCCATCTTATTCCATCTTCTCCCATTCTCTCCATATTCTCCCATTTTCCTTCTCTAATACATTTCTTCTCCTTCCCTAAACCCCTATAAACTTATTTCTACAAGAAGCTTAATCACTTCATTAATGGAAGCTACAACAAGAAGCTTAAACACTTAACTTCTCTCTAATCTCAAACTTTTTGAAAAATCTTCCCAAGATTGAGTTTTGAATGCTACAATCTGGATTATTGTTCTTCGAGTTTGGGTTGTTGTTCTTCGAGTTTGGGTTGTTCTTCGTTTTTTTAACTTCGATTTAGTGTTGTTGTTCTTCGATTTTGTTCTTCATTTTTTTCACCTTTTGTTCTTCGTTTTTTTTTTTTCAATTTTTCGCTTTTGTTTGTTTTTGTTGTTCATGTTTTTGTTCTTCAATTTGGTTTTTCGATCTTCATTTTTTTCATGTTTTTTGCTTCTCTTTTTTTCAGTTTTTTTGTGTTGGATTATTGTTTTTTTGTTTATGTTCTTCATTTATTTTTCGATTCTGGGTTTTTTTTTGTTTTTCATATTATTGTACCATTTATGATTTTTTATTATTTTATCTACTTTTCAGAATTTGGAAAAGATAATTATTTTTTTAGGAAATCATTATTATAATAAAGAACCATTAACAATTTACTAAATATTTTTTAGTTAAAATTTCATTTACTCATTAAATTTCATTTAATTCAGTTTTGTTGTGTAAATATTACTTTAATAATGTATATTTGTTAAAAAAAATTGAATATTTGTTATTATTACTGTAATAATAATGATAATATAATACTATTATTATTTAATAATAATAATAATAAAAAATATTCATTTTTTTAATTCGTCTGAAATAATTAGGCGACGTTCCTCTTTTTGTCGCATAGAGTTAGGCGACAGATTAGGCGATAAAAAAAAAACCAAAGGCGACAAAGCGTTTTGTCGCCTATTTTGTCGCCAAATGGCTTACGCGACAGATTAGGCGACTAAAATGCTTTGTCGCCTAACCGTTTTATTTTTGTAGTGCAAAGGGCTCTCGTGTGAGAGGACGTGTTAGAATATATAAAACATATTTTAGAGTCTCAACCATCAACTTAAATGTTTTGTTGAGATGGTTTCTCGACAACACGTGATAAAATAACTTAATGACATGCGAATATTTTGTCATCACGATTGATGAGAAAATTCAAACCATTCAAGTGTATATAAAATATGATAGTAGATCATTGACTTCATCGTTGGACACTTGGACTGGCTCCCAGTTGTGCATGTTTGCACGATCGAGCCCGACTTTATTCTAAGAAAAGACTTTCAAAATATGCCATCCTTTTACCAGCAATTTTAAATAAAATTAATTAAAAGAATAAATTTAAAAATAAATAATACTTTAAATTAGACGGCGTATTGATGTAATTGTTTAGGTATTATTTTTGAATTGAAGTCATTCATCAAATGACTATTAGTACTTCCTCCGTTCCATAATACTTGTTACATTTTGTTTTTGGGCACTATTTATCATTTAAGCTTATTTTATATATTGCGGCTAATATGTAAGTAATAATATAGTCAAGTGCGATCTTGTTTGAATCGTCTAATCGCATATTTTAATAATATAAATTTTTCATAATTTTTAAATGTGTATAATTGACCAGGTAAATGAACAAAATAGTACATTAAATTGCGTAAAAAAGTTAAATGTAGCAAGTATTATGAAACGGAGGAAGTGTATTTTAAGATTCATATTTAAACTCAAGAAAATCCAAATCCAAAGCAACTAGTAATGGTCTTATTTCAAACTGATCAAAACGATTAAATATGACCTTTTATTCGAATAATTCGATCCATTCAAGCCAATTTACGGTCCATTTGATTAACAGTAATAATAATTAGTGGTAATGGAATATGATTTGTAGTGTAAAATTTCATAATATGTCTCATATTATTCCCATGTATGAAACTTTGATCATAAAAAGAAAATTGTTCATAATTTTTCATTACCACCTCATACCACATGTTTAAATGATAATGTATTGGATATATTTTGCGAAGAAAATGAGATTGTTGAAAGACAATACACATGACCATTGAATTTGTCAAGAGGTATTCTAACTAAAATTACACTAATTTTTCATTATTATTCTCTTAGTATCAATTAGTAAAGGTGCCGTTAATGATTAAATAGTATTATTTGAACCAAAAATTTAAATTTGATAAATTAACAAAAATTTCCATTATTAATTAATTTAAACAAAACCGCTATTATAAAATATTCTTAATTAAAGGTTATGAAATTACTTAATGGAAAGAAAGCACTTGATATAGTTAGGTCAGGTACTTAATTGTTGACTAAAGATATCAGTCTACTAGTATGTGTGTACTTCCTCGGTGTATAATACTTGCTACTGAGTGTGATATATTATGTGTGAAAATATCACAATCAGTAGTAAGTATTATAAAATGAAGAAAGTATCAACTTATTAACATATCATAATTGCTGACAGTTAATATATTAAGGGAAATTATCATTGGTGCCCCTGAGATATGCGTTTTTATCAATGGTGTATAAAGTTTTTTTTTTCCAATGGCACCCCTGACGTTTTGGGTAATTACAACCGTGACCTTTTTAAGTTTTTCCGTTAAAAATCCGTTAAGTTTTCGAAATTAACCTAACTAGGGTTAGTTTCTTCTTCTTCTTCTTCTTCACTCCTTCCATGGCTTAGTTTCTTCTTCTTCTTCTTCACTCCTTCCATGGCTGCCCTATCTTCAAAACCCAGAAAAATCCCTTAATGATACTTCTGTAGTTCATTGAGTTTATTTTTTTCCATCTTTCGATTCATGGATATCATTTATTCCTTCCATTCTCATTGTATTTCCTAAGTTCGCATAGCTTAATTTATCTTCTCATGTCTTTCCATCAAAGAATCAGATAAAAAAAACCTTAAAAAACCCAAGAAAACAGAGAAAACAACAATGGTGGAAATCTATTGAAGATAATCCAATCTCTTACAGGAAAGCAAAAACCTTGAAAATCTCGATCTGGGTCTGTGATGTTTGGGGAAAGAAGAAACTCTACCAATGTTATTATGATTTTGCTCTTAATCTTTCTTCAACAAAATCTCATTCTCAAGAGAACAGTTAAGGTACCATGAATACAAAGTCAAAAAAATCAAATCTTTTTCTTGATACTAACCCAAATTAATTGCGAGAAATTAATTCTTTTTTCTTGAATTGGGTTTTAAGTTTAACAAATTTGATACAAAACTTTAACAAATTTGACACAAAATTAAATTGGGTTTTTAAAAAGGGTTTTAAAATGAGAAGAAAAATTCAAATCTAAAGTTTTTTTGAACAAAATAAGAACATAACGTGATTGAATTTGATGAAAAATAAGTATGAGTTTGGTTAAAATGAGAAGAAATTAACCTAACTTAAATCCTAATTTAGGAAACCAATTTTCGTATTGTTTGATTTCTCTCCTAATTTCAGATTTCTTCACTTTTTTCTAAACTCTCCTAATTTAAATCCTAGGTCTAGGTCAGTTTCTTCTTCCTTCAATTGTTTTTGGTTTTTTTTTCATCGAGAATTCTTAATTGGTTGTGATTAATTATTTTTTGATTTATTGAGGTTTATGTTGATTAATTTATTGAGAATATGTTCTACATTGGCGTACTTGGTTATGAAGAAAGGGCATTAAGGGATTTTTCTGGGTTTTGATTAATACATAAAAATTTTCGTAAAATGATTTCCATTTGGTTCAAAATAATCAAAAATATTGTGATGAATTTTTATTTCACATAATATTGTCTACTAATGGCTCAAGTTTTATACTTCCTCCGTTCCATAATAGTTGCTATTGAGTGTGACATATTGTGTTGGAAAATGTCACTATCAGTAACAAGTACTTCCTCCGTTCCGTTTTAGTTGCACCATAGGGATTTGACACATGTTTTAAGGCTGTCAAATCAGTATGGTAAAAGTAGAGATAATGTATGATTCATGATGATATGTGGGATAGAAATAAAAAAAAATTACTTCCTCCGTTTCGAAATACTTGCTACATTTTATTTTTGGGCACTTTTTATCGTTTAAGCTTATTTTATATATGGCGGCTAATTTGCAAGTAATAATATAGTCAAGTGAGATCTTGTTTGAATCGTCTAATCGCATACTTTCATAATATAAACTTTTTATAATTTTTAAATGTATATAATTCGACATATAAATGAACAAAATAGTACATTGGATTGCGTACAAAAGTTAAACATAACAAGTATTATGGAACGGAGGAAGTATTAGAAGTAGATAGTGGTTGTGACTTGTGGGTATATTAAATAATTAATGGGATGATGTATGATTGATGGTGATATGTGGGGTAGGAATAAAGTGAGATAAAAGAAGTAGATTATTTTTGCCAAAAATAGTAATGTTGCAAGTAATATGAAACTTCTAAAAACGGTAAGTGTTGCAAGTAAAATGAAACGGATGAAGTATTTAATTATTTTTTCTCTCATACTTCCAATACAATCATTACTTTATACTACTATTTAATTAAAATAATACCCATTACAACCCAAAGATTCTATCTACCTTAATATTTGTAAAAAACCCAAAGTGGAAGAACAAATAAGATCGAAGGGAGTATAAAAGAAAAGTATTGTGATCCTGTGTTATTTTATTATAGGAAATTAATTGTTTTTTGACTGTTTTTATTTGTGATGTACAATTTTTGTTACAACTTTTGAATTTGCCAGTAAATAGTAATATTTTCTTACTAAAATATTTTTGGAAGGTTTATTATTTTCCAATTCCAGTATTTTAATGTGTGATGTTATAATTATTGTATTAATGTAAAATAATTTCTGAAAGCTACGCATTTTTTAAAATTAATGTATTTTTAGAAATAAATTACTTTACTATTGAAGAACCAATAATCCTGCTGCTGTATGGGGCTGGTGGGTATGCGGGGCTGGGCGGGTGGATAAAAGATAGGTAAGACCTCATACTCACTACCTACCCATTATCTATGGCAGGTATAACTTTTCATACCCACTACCCTTTAAATAAATCATACCCATATCCGCTCCAACTAATAAGGCGAATATGATACAAAACCCATATAAATTTACCCGTCTGTCATTCCTCCTCCAATCATAGTCGTTATTAGAGTCTTATTATGAGTTTTGGCATTATTATTAAATTCAAACATACTTTTTAGTTTTCATACTTAGAATCTTTTTTCTATTATTAGATTAGATCTACTTTTTCCCCTAAATCTAATTCTTTAAATTATTTAAATTTTAGCAATCAAGAGATATTGAGCCACATTATCTTTTTAATTTGTAAAAAAAATTAAAAAAATACCAGTTATAGTACATAAAAACGTTCAAAGTGCATTATATGTCTTATGAGTGACATTATAATGATATCTTGCTTGCAAATTTTAGAATTTGCTCGATCATCTAAGTACAATTGCATAATTAAGCTTAAAAAAAATCCTTCAATATTGATGACAATTACCACAAATTACAACAAGTAATTTCACTGCAAAATTGGGTCGACCTCCCAAGCCGGCCCCACCTACCTACCGGCTATCATCTTTCTTACTTGAAAATTTTTTATAAAAAATTTCTTAAAATACTTCCTCTCGACCCCCACGAAATTAGGTCCAAGTACAAATTTTGTACAAATAAAGGAAAAAATATTAAAATATCGTTTATTCTCGTAATTCATATTAATTGGTTAACTGAATTCATATAGTAAAATTATTTCATACAACAAGTTGAGTTAATATATATATACATAATTTTCTGTCTCATTAATTTGCATTTAATATTATTTAAAATTATCTTATTTACTTTATATTTTTTTGTTTTTGATATAACTATCTAGTGAGTTACTTCTAATATCACCCACAATGCTATATCAACTCCACATTTATTTACATGTCTTTGAAAGATGTGCAAATCAAATGAAAAAAGAGTATTTTATAGGTAAATAACAGAAAAAATAAGTCCTTAAATGTGTAAAATGAGAATTGAAAAATAGCGGATGTCATGTTAAATACTAGGGGTGAAAGTTCGGTTTGCGGCTTGGTTTTTCATAAAACCAAATCAAACCAAATTTATTTTGGTTTTGATTTTTCAATCCAAACCAAACCAAATTGGGCCACAATCCAAATCGAACCAAACCACATTAATTCGGTTTAGACTTTTTCAGACCAATCCAAACCATATTTTTCACTTTAAACAAATTTAAATTGCAAATCGAATTAGATTACTAAAATTATAATGCAAAAATAAAAATGACGAAATAAAATTAAGGTTTATTATTTTTATAAGATTGTTTACATTGTTTTTGTTAGTATTGTCAATTAAAATTTTCTATTTGCACGTCAAATTGCACATTCACTCAACAAGTAGTTTAGCTCATTGTAAAAAGTGAGCTTCTATTTTAATTCGGTTCAGAATTGCGGTTTTCGGTTTTTAGTGTGCTCAAACCTAATCCAAACCAAAATATTTCGGTTTTGAAAGTTCCAATCCAAAACCAAACCAATTTATAAAAAGTCCAAACCATATTTCTTATTCGGTGTAGATTGGTTTGGTTTGCGGCTTTTATCCGAATAACTTTCGCCCCTATTAAATACACAACAATACCTATTCACCATTATTTTTCCATTTTGTGTTTTGATAATGTTTAGCGATAACTCTTAATTCACCACAAAAATCATTTCAAATTTGTCTTGATATAAACTTCATTAACATGATAACGTGAATATCATGATCATCATCATACCCAGTGTTTTCCGCTCATAGACAAACTATGGTCAGGGTCTGGGGAGGGAAAACGGGCGGCTACTCATACCCATATAGGAGAGAGCGTTCAGAGACTCCCCCGACTCTAAAGGGTCTTCAAAGAGAGAGGATCCTGCAACTATCCGAAAGTCTGCAACTTACATTCACGTTAGCCATGCTAATCAACTAACTAAAGTTACACAATTAATGAAATACGTACAAATAACTAAACAAACGATAATGGAAAGAGAGGAGGTGAAGGGTGATAAGTAGAGACAAAGAACAGTAACTAACAGTGGTCGGGAATGACGTGTCTAGTAATCTAAGACGTGGATAAGGCGCCTCCATCTAGCTCTATCCCTAGTTAGATTCTTAGAGAGGTGAAGTTCGTGCAGGTCACTAACTAAAGATACACAACAAATAGAATATGTACAAATAACTCAACATTTTATATTTTAAATTAAAGAAAAAATAAGATATTTATAATTAAAAATATTCATTGACAAACGTGCAAAGACCAAATGAAACAATAATAGAAAATATGGAATATATAATAATGCAACTTATTGATATGAATAACTAACCAACTCGTCTTGTACGAGATCGTCTAACCACGAGACGAGCTTATATAATTAGCAAATTTCCGTAATTGATTATTTTAAAATTATTATAAGCAATTATTTTGATACACTAAATATACATGTGGCCAACCAATAGAATTAATCTCACCATAATACTGACTTATTTTAAAATTTGTGATGACCAAAAAGGAAGATGAGAGAGATGAAGTAATAATTCTCTCCAACCCTACTTAAAAACATAGTGCAAGAAAAGGAAAATACCAATAAATGTCAACAATAATTTGATTATGTCTCTATCTCCTTTTTTCTTCGATTTTCTTGGTTATCTTTGGACATGTGTTAATGGTTAAAATAATGGCACATCAATTAATATATTCCATTTCTAACTTTTAAAAGGGGATATTAATTATATTCTGATAATTAAAGCCCAAAAAAGGTACCTTATCTTTTATATTGGAATACTTTTGACTAATATGACAATTTGAGTATAAGTGATTAATTTATTAATTAGTAATGAGGTATCATATCATATCATGTAATGCTACCACCTAACCTTAAGAAAGAAATGAGGAAAAGGGATGATCTTTGTAGAAATAAGGGTCAAGGGTTAGGTAAGGTGTTGTATATGAATACATGATAAAGAGTATTCAAGAATAATAAAGAATTTATTATTAAATAAATAATACGAACAAGTTGTGTTGTACTATATGTTGGCCACTAATCAAGAAATGAATTTCTCCATCTCTAAGGTTTGGATATAATTGCGTGTGTTCCTCAATGTTAACAAAAATACTACTCTTAACGACGGATTCAGATAAAAAATAAATAATATCGATAATATAAATAAATGAAAAATCCCTTTTAAAAACATGCACATAATATATGTTGCCATACAGGAAATTTATTTTCAATGCTAATTATTAATTAACACATATATTAGTATCTTTATATATATATGATTTTATATATAACTCAAATGTTGTCAGTTAATAATCTAGCATTTGCATTCGATCCCGACTCTAGGGCCTAGTAACATGTTTCTAGATAAGGTAAATCCATATTGGGGCTCACTCGATTTGATTTTGGATTGGGTTTTATTAAGTTCGTATTTTTTTGGTTTTGAGTTTTCTCGTGCAACATAAAGATTCAATTCGGGTTGGTTTGGTTACGGTCTAAGTCCGCTATACTTGTTTATGTCCGGTCAACACTCAATACCACAACGAGTCATATTCAGTTTAGAGTTGATTTACATTCGATTTTGGATTATAGTCGATCGTTACAATTCGATTCGAGTCCAAATCGTCTAAATTCCAAGTGAAACCAAGTTCCATTAGACTATGGATCTGACCTTTGTTTGGTTTCGAGTTATCAATGACACTGTTTATTTTGGATTTGGGTTCATGTCAATTATACCGTGTTAATCATGATTACAAAAATCATTTTGTTTTTTAAAATGTAATGAGGTAGCACATCAATTTAATGGCCTTTCAAGACATTATTAACTCTAATTTGATTTAAGAATATGTGGTCAACCTTTTATCATAAAAAAAACACATAAATTAAAAGTATTTAACAATAAATGAGTCTTTTAGTAATAAGTCTTTTACATGGATCAATCTCATAACTAGATGTTACAAATAACGATATAGCACCAAAAATGGTTTACTATACTGTGGGCCAGGACATGTTGAGTTATAGGTTCAATTATAGTAGGATCCGAAACTAACCTAGGCCTTGTTAAGTGAATTTGTCCATATTTTTTCATTATTTGGGTATTTGAAGTTATTGAATAAACTTAGGCCTAAGAAATTAACTTGCAATTAATGGAACTTCACTTGTTAATGATCTCTCTAGTTGGTCAAAAAAAAAAATTGATCTCTCTATTACTTTCTTTTGAACCTCTTATACTTACTACTATGTAGTCTCGAATTAGCATTAAAAAAACACAAATTCTTGTGAGAGACGGTTTCTTTAAGAGATCATCTCTAATTGGGTTGGACTATTAGAGAAAATATAGAGTAAATGTAGACAATAAGCTTTAATGGATTGGGCCTGAGAGACGTCTCTCAAAAAGACGGTCTCTCAGGAGACTAGCTGTAAAAAAAATTGTTTTCTTTTTTTTAAAAAATACCTAGAATAATCTAACATTTTCATAATTTTCCTACAATAATCCCATCTATTGATTAACGATGAATGATCCTAACTTTAAAGGGTGTTTTCCTAAAGTAAACCCGATAACCGGATGACTTGCTATCAAAAAAATACTCTACCTAAAGACTGTCTAGAAAATGGCATTTTAGGTTGAACTCATGGCTGAACTATTCTCTGTTTATCATAGAAAGCAAGTCAAAAGCAAATGAAAAGTACTTGAAGTATTATAATATTAAGTTTAAAAATTAGGTTTTCAGTTAGTTTAAAAGTCTATTCGAACAATTAAGAAATAAAAGTCAACCAAAAAAAAAAAATACAATTTAAGAGTGATAGATAAATGATATCTCATTTACTTTATGTACTCTATCCAACACACTTATTTAAATCCTTAATATATCATATTATGTATAATTAAAAATTATAAAAAGTTAATATTAATAAACTTTACATTAAAACGAATCAAATAAGATCTCAGATAATTATATTATAACTTATAGATTAATAATAAAAAAATAATTTAAGAGTAATAGATGAAGAAGATCTCAAAAGTAAATAATAGGGTAGATGAATGAATAGGAGGGAGTGGGGAGTAAGTAATTGGTAACACCCTTTATATGTTAAATAAAGTACACCTGAGAACATGTGGAAGAGAAGAGTAATAAAATATTAGAAAGACAAATGAATAATACAGAGTTCAAAGCACGCTTACTTACAAGTTACAAGTTACAAGATCCAAAGTTACACTCACATGAATTCATGTGGCCGCTCATTTCTTTGTCTCTTTTACTTCTCATTCTCATCCCAAATAAACACACTAATTAAGTATGTACTCTATAATATTTAAATTTTATTTTTTTGAATTGTAGGGTAGGATAAGAGACCAGGAAAGCCAGGTGAAATTTGATTTGCTTTTGAGATCCTATCTAAAAAAGGCAGTGTTTGATCTAAATGAAACAAGACTTAATTTTCCGTACTGTTGGGGGAAGGAGGAATAAATCTTCATCTATCACAAATATGAATTGAAAAGCCCATAATCATTAGAATAATTCATGAATCTCAAACTGTACAAGTACATTGCTAGCTAGAGTGTACAACCCGTCTTGTATGAGACCGTTTTATCGTGAGACAAATCCACATAAAAGGCTCATTAGTAAAGTAATATTAAAAAGACAATGAAAACTGAATTTCCACTAGTAGAAAAAACAATTTTTTTAAATAGTTTGAACTGACCCAATTAAAGTCGTCTCATAGTGAGACTAACCTCAATAAAGAATTAGTGTAGAGTATATATAAGTATACATTGAGGCCTATAGACGTCATTCAAAAGCTTAAGCCAATGACCCAGGCTTCTGATAACACGTCAAAGAATTTCTAGTTCAAGATTATACAAATGAAGTATGAATGTTAATTTGGGATGACATAAGAAACTATGAATGTTATTTTGGGATGACATAAGAAACAATTTCCAAGCAATAATATACAAACAGCAATACTTCATTCATATTAAAGCATATATAGATCCACATAATGGCTGCATAAACCAAGCCAATACAAATACTAAGACATACAGGATATATAGATACTTCAGAATTTTCACAAGGTGTGAAATAGTAGAAATACATTACATAGCTACAACTAAGGAGATGGAGGCCAGCCGAATTCATACATATTATCTGCGCTTTCATAAATCCTGAGCTCTATATCATCTTCGTCCCACATTCCATCGAAGCTTTCATCATCGCTATAGTCCATGTACCCAAAATCCGAGAAGTCGGAGTCGTAGTAATCATCATAAAATGCGGTCTTTTCAAACATGCCCATGACTACTTGAGGCCCGAGGACCTCCAACTTTGGGTGCCGCTTTTCAAGAAGCTTTTTATCAAGATGAACATCCCAACACCCTCTCAAGTCCAAGAATTCGAGGTTGGGACATCCCGAAAGGATGTCAAGGACACTTTCTAAGTTGATTCGAAGATAAGCAAGCTCAAGTTGCTTAAGCTTCGGCATTGTTCGGGCGATAGCATGAGCTTCTTCAGAATGGGAAGTCTTGAAAGCGGAACCTAAAGGGTGCATGTTCCAGCTCAGTGAAGACAAAAGCTTACAGTTTTTTCCGATGGCTTCTAAGCCACGAGTGCTAATACGACAACAGTAGCTCAGGTCTAATGAGGTGATCCTGGAGAACTTCCCGGCTAACTTTTCTACTATCGAATCACTGATTTCGCTTCTCTGAAGTACTAGACTCTGAAGGGAGCCCGCACTAGCAAATAAAAAACCAACACACCCACATCACACAATCGCCAATTGAACAACAATATCACATCAATATTCATTATATTTACCAAACGAAAAACAAGTCCATATATTAATAAGTATAATGCTTTATCCCCTTCTACATGAACTACGTTACTTGGACCCTTCATTTTGCTTCACATACTCCTGTCCAATCCTTGATATTCGGACATTGGTATGGCACTTGGACACTTCATGTAAGTGTAAAATTGAATATTTAGACGTATTCGACATCAGTATGAGTCCAAGTAACATAGTACATGAACAAATAGAGTAAATAATCCTTCTCTCCCCTAAATCTCCTTTGTTTACTAGAAGCTCAAGAATTTACTTTCACCAAAATAGCATTAAAAATGAAAAAGAAACATCATTTCATAAGCCCAATTATATCTTAGTCCCGTTTAGTAGAAGTAGATGTATGAAGTACAATTCTAGGTAAGCATACCAATAAATCTACACAATGCCAAAAGCATTAACTCGAATCCACCGTCCCCATAGCAAAATCATGAATCAAACATTTTCATTTGGCATTGAGTGGATGCAAAGCATTCCCCTATTTTTATTCACCATATCAGTGATCCCAAAACCATAAAACACCAAATTCATGACTCAAATGCATGGTCCCCGATTTCATACCCCTTTGGTTGGACAACTAACCATTAATGAACAACATCAATTCATCGATTCCAAATGATAGGATAACCACTTATTAAGGTAATTTTATAATCAACATACTAGGGGAAGTTGAGGTGAAGGAATATAGAGTTAATCCCCTTAACCTATTTTCCACCTCCCCTTGTTCAAATCATAACAAATAAAGTACAACTATATTCAACATTCAACTATAATCATATATACCTAGCAAAATCAAGAGTAGTCATCATCATACTCGGTATATCCCGCTTATAGAAGCTATGATCATGATTCGGTTTGGGGCAAAATCAATAGTATAATTTACTATCATATGATTCACTAATCTCCTTACAAATTGCGAATCAAAAAGAAGCAAATAATGGTCGGTTCTGAGCTATTTTAAGGTAATTTTCAGCAAATCACGAATTCAAAAACCAAATTAACCGGTGAATTGTTACTATGGTATAATTGCTAAATTATTAGAGATATTGAGAAAATAATTTTCTTATAAACACACTCTAACTTTGAAAGCAACCATGAAAGCAACAATGAAATTGGAAGGATGCTTACTTTTCAGCAATGAAAGCGAAAGTATCATCATTATTGACACAAGAAACACGGAGCTTTCGAAGTGAACCGGAGCTCCGGGTAATCAATAGCCGGAGCATGCGGTCAAGCTTTTCGGATGCACAATCAATACTCCATTCATCATCAATGTCGATCTCTTGCCAACAATAAGGACCTTGAACTGCTTTCCCCCATGCTTTGCACACTCTAGGAATTACTGTTAATATGTCTTCTAATGGAAGCTTTTTAAAAATTAGCCCTAATGCATCTGGAATTAACTCATCCCATTGCCGAGTTTCAATTTCTTCTTCTAATTCCATCTTACAATCTTCACCCTTCAATAAAACCCCAAGAAATCAGTGTTTTACACCTAAAAAATTGAGGGTTTTCGATTGAAGATTCATTACAATCATGCAAGAAAAGAGGGTAGATCTCATTAATTAATTTCATAAAATTAAGATTTTAGGCTTTTTTTAAAAATGGGTAGTCTTAATCATGCAATAAAATGGAACTAATTAGGAGTTTTCAGCCAAACAAACAAAACAGAATGCACATTCACAATTCAAAAATCCAAATTCAAACTAAGCTGAAAATTGGGGATGAAATCATCGAACTCAACAAGAAAAGAACAAAAATCCCAAATGCAGACAAAGAAATCAGCTAAGAGAATGGGAATTTAATGGAGTGTAAAAATTGGTAATGAAAAGAGGATAAAACAAGAAATGTAAGAAGAAAAAGAGTGAATCCATATTGCCAACAACCCAGAAGGCAGAAAATTAAATGAGATTGGCAGATCAAGACAGAGCAATTAAAGCAAGAAAAATAAGAAAAATTGAAACAAATTTGCAGAAAATGAAGAAGGGAATAAAGGGTAAAAACATACCAAAGGAATGAGATAAAAGTTGCAAGCTTCAAAGTTTAAGGGCGAACATGAAGATGGAAGTGTGAATCATCCAGTAAGAAGGTAAGAGAGAAAGAGGGAGAGATAGGAGTAAATTGTGTGTGGGCAAGAGAAGAAGGGGTAACAAAGAAATGAGTATTGCAATTTGCAACTGGTTAGATTTAGACAATAGGTACTATTGCGTCACTTGTCAGTTCCTCCAACTTAAAAATTTGTTATTAGCTTTTTGTCACTTTAAATTTGTTACATTCGAAATATCTAAGAATCTCTTACATCAATAACTTCTCACACAAAAAGTTAAATAATTTATTCTTAGAAAAATTAGCATGAATAATACAATATTTTGTTAATTTCCCTATAATAATATCAACTATTGATTAACCATGAATAGTACAAACTTAAAGAGGTGATTTCCTTGAAAATCTCCAACATGTTAAAAATTAAACTATAGGTGATTATAAGACAAAAAAATTGATAAATTAGTTAATAAACTAAAGTTGGTATTATGCTAGACTAATACCCTCTAAATTCGTATTATTCATAGTTAATCAATTATTAATATTATTATAGGAAAATTAACAAAAAATTGTATTATTCACGGTAATTTTTTCTTTATTCTTTGTCTTTAATATTGCAATTTTGGAACATATTTTCCACGTTACGTTCATAGGAAACTTATTTCTCATGATACCCTTTACGTAGTATGCATTTTTTTTGTTTTCTAGACCAAACTGCTACTTGAGATAGCGTTTTGGTTAACTCAAACCGTTATCTCAGGTAGCGTTTTAGTTTGGTTGATTTACTTTTTTTTTATTTTGTTAATAACCAAACAACCATTTGAGATGGCGGTTTGGTCTGACAAACTTTTTTTTGTTAATACAAATCTTTACTTCTTGTACAATAAATACTCCCTCCGAATCATTTTAGATGTCCCATTTGGGTTTTCACGATTATTAAGGATGGTGTGGGGTCCATTAAAAAGTGATAGTTGAGTATTTTAATTGATTAAATTAATTGTAAAGGTAGTAGTTGACTATTGGGAATTGAAAAAGTGGGGGTATTTAGGTAAAAAAAAGATAGACAAAAAAGGAAATGGGACAATTGATATGATTTTGCCAAATAAGAAAATGGGACATCTAAAATGATTCGGAAGGAGTATATATGAAAGAGATAACCGTCATCTAAGATGATGGTTTGATAATACTACTAAATTAATGTGTATACTTATTTCTTAATTTTTTTTTAAATAGTGCCTATAGCAAATCGAAATCATCATCTAAAAAGGCGATTTGATTTGATATTCTAACAAAACTGAATTTTCATAATGCGGTTTGGTAAAAAAAAAATTCTCTTTACCCGTCCTACGTGGATTTTACCCGTCCTACGTGGATGGTACCTTAGAAATAAGTTTACTATGGGCGTAGGAAAGAAAATAAGTTTTCAATTAACATTATTAAGAATAGATGTTCAATTAAATTAAATATTGAACTTCAAAGGGACTGAGTAGATACAGAGTAACGTTTTAATTTGTTTTAATAAATTACTCGTATGTCTCAATCATTTCGCTTCACTTACGTTTCGCTTGAGACGTAGTGCTATTTTTGAATAAATTCATCTCTTGACAATTTGATGATGGAATTTAAATATCAAACTAGAATTGTTGATAAAGAGAATAATGTCATTTGTTTGTATTGTTGTGGTATATAATTGTTGATACTTTCTAAAGTAGGTGTTTGATTCACCTTATAAGAGGCTTTGAATTAGTTGATTATTTGGATATAATTAGAAATACACAAATTCTTGTTGAGAGATCATCTCTATTGGGTTGACCCATTAGGAAAAATGTAGAGTAAATATAGGCAATAAACTTTAATAGATTGGGTATGAGAGACGTTTCTCAGAAAAACAGTCTCTCAGGAGACTAGCTGTTAGGAGACTAGCTGTTAGAAATATGAAAGAATAGAAAATGACTTTAGAAATTTTGGTATATAATTGCAATGATAGATGAAGGTTGAGTGACATTGGCGGTGAATCAAATGGTGGAATATAGGGGTGTTTGGCAAATTAGCTTATTGAGCAATTTTAGCTTATTTGGATATAAATAGAGGGTTGGGTGGTCAAACCAGCTAAAGATAGTGTTTGGTGAATTAGCTGGTTGAAACAGCTTATTGATACGAATAAGTTGTTTTTGAACAAGCTCCTTATAGCAGCGAGTTTAAATCAGCTGATCAAACAAGTTAATAGTTTTGGTATTGGATGATTTTTCTAATTAAAAATGAAGAAAATATTTGTTTTCACTAAATTATTTGCGATAACAAAGTAACGTAACCATTACTTTTCAGGTCAAACAACACAAATAGTAACGGTATTCACTATTTCTTTCCGTTTCAATCTTAAAATTTTACCAAACCAAACACTACCTTAATATATTCAAAATAGGTGTTAGTGATGTATATCCAAGTAGGAATGAAGGGAGTAAATTTTAACTACACCTAAAAGTCTTATATGGATTTATACTATACACTAAAACATTATTCATTAAAAGACAAGTATCAATCAATTTAAGTAAAAATAATAATAAATAATAAAAATAAAAAGATGCATAATAATAGTTTAGTACACAACAAGTTTGTACAAGACTTATTCCAACTATTATTCAAAAAAAAAAGACTTATTCCAACTATATATATTTATACCAATCAAGCTATTTAAAATATTTGTCATATTCAATATATAGTTTCCCAATCCATCCAATCAAATTTATGTACAGCATTAAAATATATCAATGCAGCAATAATAAAGAGTAGTATTAAATTGAAAAATTCATGATTTTGTTTTATCAAAGACATATTTTTTGTCACCGAGATTTTGCTATATTTTTCACTTAATTCTATTAATTTTGCTATATTTTTCACTTAATCCTATTAGTAGCATTAAAAATTCATTTACACATTTAATTTATTTTTTTATTTTTTCAATGCATTTTAATTATTTTCTCCTAAAACATTACTCCCTCTTATACATAGAGAATGAGACATTTGGATTTTGCACCAAAACGAAGGAGGGGTGGGGGACCACTTAAAAGTGAGTGGAAAAGTCTCTTTTTCCATAAAGGGTATTGATATTTATGTGTAGTTGAGTTGTTGTAGTAGAGGTAAAAGATAAAAAAAAATGACAAAAATAGAAATGAGACATTTTTAGTAAATTGACCCAATAAAAAAATATCTCGTTCTCTGTGAATAGGAGGGAGTATTTTTTTTTTCTTCGTATTCTTACATGTACCAAAATCTTGTTGGATAGAAGCCTAGGAGTACTGAATACAGAATGACCATAAATTGCCATCCCTAGCTGTTATGCAAACTATCCCAAACTAGTGGAGTATAACTAAGTAAATTAACCAACTACCTGTAAAACCACCGACAAGAATGTTGCATCTTTAAAATGTTTTTAAATAAGAATAAGACTCCACAAATCTGAAATCACATACTTATAAATTTGAATGATTTGCTTCAATGGAGTTGAAAAAAAAAAAAAATCTACTATATTATTCACTTAAAAATACTTCTCAAAATAGTGTTTATGTCACTAAACTATTTTAATTTTGGTTTGGAGTCTTCAAAACTTATTGTAAATCAAAAGAATAGTAGATTTAAGTAGAATTAGAAAATAAAACAGTACATTTTCTAGTCATCACTAGAATATGATTTAAAAATTCAAACATAAAAATTAATTCGACAAAATAATTGGTATATACATCATATAACATGTGACACATAAAATCAATTATGATACAATAATATAGATTATAGATACAAAATCGCAACAAAGAATTAAAAAGTTAGCGTTCTCCTTTAAATATGTTTAAAAATATCATTTAATTAAATGGGTCAGAGGAATTTAGAAAAAAAAAAGTTAGGATTGCATGGGTGAAATATTTAGGACAACGTTAAGCAGTTTACTTATTTATCTACTATATTAAAAAATGTTATTCCAATAAAAACGAGGAAATTTTGAAAAAAATATCAATTATAATTTAACTACTTTATGAGAAAGGTGCACCAATTGTAAAGATAATTTTGAGTTTACCAATACTAAGAATTTTTTTGAATTGACGAAATAGAGTTAAAATTTTTAGGAAAATTTGCTCAAAATAATCCCAACTATCACTCGTTGGCCAAAAATAATCCCAACTATCAATTATTTTTAATAATCCCAACTATTCTTATAATTTGTTGAAAACATACCCACCCCCTTGTTACCGGTTGGATTAGGTAACTTTTCCACTTTTTTTCTTTTTCTTTTACTTAACTGTTCAAAGTTAACCTTTCCCCTTCATCTAATAATCAAAAAACAAAAAAAAAAGTGAAAAAATTATCTGTTGCAGTCGGTTAAAAGGAAGGTGGGTATGTTTTCAACAAATTACGAGAATAATTGGGATTATTAAAAGATAATTGATAGTGAGGATATTTTTTGGCCAACGAATGATAGTTGAGATTATTTTGAGCAAATTTTCCAAATTTTTATTAACAAATTTCTCAAAAAATAAATCAACATGATACAATAATTTTTCTTCTTTAGTCTTTACTGTTAGGTTACTTAGATTGATCAAAGTCTCAAATGCATTAAGTATTTGTGGTTAGCTATAGGAATATCAAGAGAAGCGACTTTTACTTTTTTTTCATCGCAAATCGAAGAACACTTTCAAATATACTTCAATCCCTCAAAAAAATATTCCAAAAATTCTCACATTGAGGTTTGGAAGTTCCAAACCAAAACTAAAGTAGCTTAATATCAATCCTCACCTACATGAACACTTCTCTGGGAAAAAATCTTCAATAAGCACCAAAGTAGGAAATATTTTTATTATTAACACTATATAGGCAAATCATTCCATAAATTTAATTTCCTGAAAAAATTATATAGTTACTTTATTAGGAGAAGGGATAACTCACGTACAAATTTAAAGAAAGTTTATTATTAAAATCAATTCGTATTGATTGAAGTTGAACTTAATTTTTAAATTTATTCACTTTATTCTGTGACAAGATTAAATGTCCAATCATAAAGGATCAACAACAAATTGAATTTTAATACCATATTGGAATCACAAATTCTTGCTACAGACCGTCTATAGCATAGACGGGTAAATATGGGTCAACCCATTTTGCAAAATAAATAACTGATTAGTTATTAGCCTTATTTTTAAATTTAAAATCATTGGGCTGGGCTGTTGGGAGAGTCGTCTTTTCCATAGACGGTCTCTCAGGAGACCTTCTGGATTGGAATTTATAACTTGAGCATGGGTAACCCAAACAAGGAAGAGAAAAGAAAAATCACATACAAATCCAAAGAAAACTTACAACTAAAACCAATTAGTGGTAGTATAAGTTACTCCTTAAATTTATAAAAATACATATCACTACAACATAATTTGCTTTTAGTGAGATATATTTTGCGACATTTAATTTAAATGTCGCTATTTTAAATTTCTAATAATATTATATAGAGGATTTGGTGACATTTTTTAGACCCTTTAGCAGCATAATAAAAAATCACATTAAAAGTTTTTGCGACATAGGATCTAGTGACATTTGTCACAAATGTCACTATAGTCTATAGTAACAATTACATATGCCACTAAATATCAAATAAAGTGTCGCTAAATCATTTTATAATGGAATTTAAAATAAAAATCAATAATCAGTACACTAAAAATATGATGAGTGGCATTTTTTAATGCCAATAAATTCAATGTCGCAAAAAAATAAATTTGTTGTAGTGTATTCTCATCTCTTTCTTCGAGTGCAATCTAACTAGAATTCAGAGCCATTAATTTTTACTGGACTGATTCGAACTCGGATCATTAGCTTCTTAAACGGATTTGGACTCAGACCCAAACTCATCGAATCTGATTGAACTAGGGTTCTAAACAACCTCTAAATGGGTCTTGAATTTTTATTTATACTTAAACTTTTTAATTTGTTGAAAAGAAAAAATTATATAAAAAATATATATATTATAGGTTGAATATTTGTTGAAGTTAGTGTTTGGAGTTGGCAAATAAAGTACACAAAAACTTGCGTAAGACCGTCCTATTGTAAGACCACAATTAGGCCGGCCCATTGCAGGCGCGTGTAGCACACGCACCCTTCAGATTCCATTTTTTTGTTTTTTTCATTTTCTGAGCATTTTTCAATTTGGACCTTAAAGGTATCAATTTTGACCTTAAAGGTATCAATTTCAACGTAAAGTAGTACTTAAACACATCAATTAAAATAAATAAATTTCAATTTGAACCTATAAGTGATTAATTGTGGCGTTAAACTGATCAATTTCCACCTAAATTGAAATTGATATCTTTAAGGTCAAAATTGATACCTTTAAGAGTAAAATTGAAAAATGCTCAGAAAATGAAAAAGAAGAGAGAAAATGCCCAAGACTCCTGAATAAAGTATTGAAATTGGTTTTTTACATTTTAGAATGGGCGATTTAAAATTTGCTTTTGAGTGAATAAAAATGGCTCATTGGTTTGGGCTCATGGTGAGGGTCTCACACATGAGACCTTTGCAAAAAGAGAGCTACTGTTTTCTAAAAGCTTACTTATATCAAATTTTTCATAAAAATTAATGCATCAGAAAAATGAATGAAGCCTGCAAAAAACGAGTTGATGAACTTTGCAATGCATAACTCATTAGACAAAATTTTAAGAATAAGTCCATCTCATTTTTGGCCCAATCCATAAAGTAACACAGCACACATTTAAAGTAGTACTCCCTCCGTTTCCAAATATTCTTCCCATTCACTTTTTGCACAGTTTTCAAAGTAATTTTGAGCCTTAATAACTCTAAATACGTATTATAAAAATTTTTAAAAAATATATAATAAAAAAGTATACATTAAGACGAATCTAACGAGATATCACATGGATATATTTTATCATCGATATATGTCTTAAAAATCTTAATCAAATTTCTCTCTCCAAAATAGAATATTCTAAACGGGAAAAACATTCGGAAACGGAGGGAGTACTTTTTATACTGTACTATAAATTTCATTGCAACTAAATCTTTTCCGTTCGTCTTGTATGAGATCATCTCACAGTAGATATAATACCCTGTTATTTTATTGTCTTTTATTATATGTGTATGTTGGATAATAATATTTTATATCATGTGATCAATTGATTATTGTGGACCAAATTACATAGCTTTGACCGTATAAATATTATTAGTATAAAAAATGCCTAACGTGAGTAATTGCTCATTAATTTCATTAGGATACAATCTATAATAATAATAATAATAATAATAATAATAATTATTATTATTATTATTATTATTATTATTATTATTATTATTATTATTATTATTATTATTATAATAATTAAAAAAAAAAGAAAAAGAGAAAAGGAAAGAAAAATCAAAAGTCTTAGTAATGAAATAGAGATTTGAAGATAAATGGATCAAGCAAATTTAGAAACGGATGCAGCCATGAACAGCCTGACTCTGTAGCTTCGTTTCCCTCCTCATCAATGGCTAAACTTTTCATTTTCTACTTCTCCTCCTATAAATACCCATTTCATGATAAGCCTACAATCATCACATGCTTTCTTACCTCCTCAAAAATAATAAAAGTAGAAATAACCGGTAGATAGTTACGGTAGCGGTGGTCGGTCTCGACGTCGAGTCGACATTTATCCGGAAGTTCACTGCCGATCTCGTTCATATACAATGTGAGTAGTTACGTAATTTTAAGAATTTCGTTACTATGTTTATAACGATCATGACGTCTTCTTTGAGTTTTTACACTTCCAATTAGTATCTCGTTGTACTGATATTTATATTGGGATGTTTATGCTTAACATTTTTCCTTTCGTAGTGTCTATTTCTAATAAGAACAAAAATTCAACTTTGAATCTTTGTTTCTGATTCAATGGCACCAAGTATACGTGATTTTCTTTTCTTAAAATGTGAATATGACATTTATTCTTATTTTTCAATTTATCTTAAATTGAAACTTTCTTTAAAGTGTTCTAGGTGAATTATTATTTGAGTAAACTTTATCAGTATCACTAAATTAATTTCTTTAATGTTGTGTAAGAGTTGAATTCTCAAATTATTATATTTTACTTAACTTGTGGTGTTTTAACAAATAATATATGTGATATTACGAAGTGATTTGTGATTTTAAGAAGGAATTTACTCATAAGCTAAATGTTTTTGCCCGTGACATGTGTTTATATTGCCAAGAGCAAATTACCTCCCCAAGGTGTCTAGTGGATCGGCCTTTGGGAGGAGTCCAAGAAAGGGAATGTGTAATTTTTGTGACATTATATAAACGTATATTGTGAATGCATTTTTATCAAAGTGTGACAATTCATGTGTTTTATACTATATGAGTATGTTTTACTTATATTAAATATAAAGGTATTTTACGATTTTGTACATTTTCAATATTATTTTAAAGTCGAACGTTTTTCAAAGTATAGATTGTTTGACACGTTAGAGTAACAATTCACTGAGTTGTGACTCATATTTAGTGTTTTGTTTTCCACAGGTAAAGGCGAGCTTTTTGATGTGTCTAATGCATGATGAGTGGGCGTTGTAGATCAAGCGAAAACAATAAGACATACTGCTTTTTATTTTATATAAGAATAATACATCTTAATTACGTTAGAATAACCGTTTTGAAGTTGAAGTTTTGACGCCTTACACTCCTCGAGTGTGGCGAACACCTCGAATTTACTTTTCGCTGTTACTTAATAACATTTACGTTTTTTTTATAATATTTTATAATTATCGAAAAATTAGGGGTGTTACAATTGGTATCAGAGCAACCCTGCGACCGTGGCTGATTGTGTGTTCAGTGCACCTAGCGGGGGAAAAGATCCTGAAATGACGGTCCAACGAGGACGTTGTATTCCTAAGTGGGGGTGAGTGTGATACCCTAGATTTAGCTTGAAAAGGGATTGATAGACTACTCATATCAACAAGGTGCATCTTCTTTTCTAGGGAGCCCATTTGCTAAGAACTCCACAGTTAAGCGTGCTTGGTGGGGAGCAATCTTAGGATGGGTGACCTCCTGGGAAGTTTTCCTGGGTGCGCACGAGTGAGGCCAAAATGCGCCGGAAAGACTTGTGTTGGTCTGTGAGGCTAGTCTACAGTCTCCATGAGTAGTCACCGGTGGTCCGTTGGGCCGGGGTGTTACAGTAGAAGACATTAAAACAAGAATTTCTTAAGCTAAAAATTTCAATTATTGAGTTATTTAATCCAAATATGAGACATCTCACGGTTAGACAATATCATACAAGAATTTGCGAAATTCATCATCCTCAACATCATCATACCCAGTGTATCCCGCTTATAGAAAATTATGATCAGGATCTGGGGAGGGAAGAAGGACAAAAAGTTCATACCCATAGAGGAGAGTGCGATCAAAGAGTCCCTTGGCTTGAGAACGGTTTTCAAGAGAGAAACCTGCATTTGACAAATAGAATAAAAAGCATACGCACAAATACATAGATAAGATCAAAGAAAAAGGTAAAGAGCGACAAAAAAGACAAAGAACAATAACAAACGAGGGGTAAAAGGGACGGGTTTAGTAATCTAGGACCTATATAAGGCGCCCGCCGCCAACAGACCCTATCCCTGGTCAGGTTCTTAGAAAGGTAAAGTTCATTCCTGTCACTTTTAATTTGTTCCTCCCACGTTCTCCTAGGTCTTCATTGACTTCTTTTGTCTTCCACTATGATACATTCAATCCTTCTTACTGGGGCGTCATGTGTCTTTCTTTGCACATGCCCAAACCATCTCAACGTGTTTTCCCGTATCTTTGTGGAGATAGGTGCAACCCCTAACGTCTTTCTGAACTCTTGATTTCTTATCCTATCTATCATAGTTTTACCACATATCCACCTCAACATACGTATATCCATTACCTCCATCCTCTTTATGAATTATAAATAAAATATATTTAAATAGCAAACATAGAAAAATTGTTTTTCCCTTTCTCTTTCATTTCATTCTTACACAAGCAAGTGAAAATTTTCTTTATTATTTCTTTCCTTCTTATTTAAATATAGCGTTAATCTCAAAAAATTATATCGACTATATCAAATAATACTATATAGTAGGGTTGGTCACGGGTCCAGGACCCTATTGGACCCGCTCCGGATCTGCCCCTTTTGTAAGGGTCTGGCTCTTATTTTTTGAGACCCATCGGATTCGGGTCGGATCTGGATCTAAAAAATAATTGGAGGATCCGGATCCGAGACCTGGACCCTGGACCCGCCCCTTGGACCCTTATAAATATTAAATTGTTCATTTTTATTTGTCTTCTACGTATGAATTTTGCCCCCAACACTTATTTTATTTTCATATAATCATAATATATATTAATAATATATATGTTACTGCTTAGTGCTAACCCAATTACCCTTATTTCATGGACTCGAACTAGTATTTACAATAGAATTTAAGCGTATATGGATGGCACTATGCGACTTTAGATGTTAAATTAGTATTAAATATTTGTAAAATGCGATAATAACTCTCTTACAAATATACGAAAAATATAATAACTTACAAATGGTTCAAATTCGACAAATCAAAGAGACTCTTTTTAGACCCATTAAGAATCCATTAAGGACCCTAGACCCATCAGATTCGGAGGGTCTGGGTCTGAAAATTTTGAACCCTTAGGGTCCGGATCCAGGTCTGGATCTAAAAAAATTAAAAGGGTCCGGATCCAAATCTGGTTGGACCCGCTCTAGACCCGCCCCATGACCATCCCTACTATATAGTATTATTTTCAATACTATGTCCACATATATTATCTTTCTCAATTTATTTTAATTTTCTATCGTCTTATACTTTAAAACAGAAGAATGATATGATATAATAAAAATATTTCTTCAAATACTGTAATTAATAATAAATACAGTAATCAAATTAATGAAAACATAAGATAAGAGTACATAATACAGTAATTAATACTCCAAAATATTGTACATGTATTTATACAATTTTAATTTCTTGTTACTCCAAAATTATATAGTGCTCGACAAAGCGCCTCAGACTAGAGTTTTACAAGCCGATGTTTTTGGGTCCCACATAGCAGGAAGCAAATATTTCCTTCCACGTGTCCCATAAGCATTAAAACTTGCTCCCGAAGCCCGATCCACTAGCAATTTACCCGGGTACCCTGGGTACGAACCCGATCCGAACATCCCCGTACAAGCTGAAACAGCTTCCAACCCACCATCAGCCGGACCCTGAAAATACCCATTATCAAACGGGTTTGTAACCGCTCCAGCAAGAACCGTTGCCAAATTCATAATCATCCCATCAACTCCAACATCTCCATTCGGGGCTACAAGCGGCGGGCTTTGTGGGCCATATATGGGCTGGTGAAAGGGCCAAGCACATTGACCCGGACATTGTTTTTCTGGGTTACCCACCCAAGCATAAGCAAAACGGATCTTTTTATGTTTTCCCGCTAAACCCGACCCATGTGCCCCACACGAGCTCATACAAAAGCTATCGGGTGCCACATCAGCTGAAGTCAAAACGACGTTTATTGCATTTCTATGAGGAAGTTTAGAAGATAAAACGACGAGTTGCGATGGGGTTAAGACTTTTCCTAGAGAATAACTTTGGTCAAAGATTTGTTTCCCTAAGGTGATGGTGCAGGGTCCTCCTTTGTACCTTCCCGTGATTTCCCACCATGATGAAACAGACGGATGTAAAGTACGTGATTTAGATGATAGAGATTGAATAAAGTCAATGATTATGGACCGTTGGATTGGAGAGAATTTTCCATACCAAATAAGATTAACGGTAAGATTGCCTTTAAGAAGTGGACCATTGTGGTATTTAAGAACTAAAGGTTGCGGTTGTACAAGAGCTAGCTTGCGCGGTGCCGTAGCCGAACATGGTAATCCTATGTAGAAAATTATTAAAATAAAAGAGATTAATGGCATGAAATGAGAATCAAACTTAGCCATTTCTTTTAAATTATTTTATTTTCTTATAAAAAATAAATTATTAATTTTAATATTAACTTTAACACTGAGAGTAGGGTGTTTGGCAAATGCTTGTTGATGTTGGTTGTTGGTTTTTTTATTTGGTTGGCTGTTGGCGTATTCAGTTGAAAATAATGATCGATTTTGTTAGCTGAACAAGTAAATATTTGTAAAATTAAATATTGACTGTTAGTTGCTTATTTAAAAGACGTGTGAAGGATGATTTAGGAGTAAAGTAGGAATAAGGTTTGATGATTGAATGTTATGGATGAGAAGGAGAGGAGAGGAGAGGGGAGTATTTATAAGAAGGGGAAAGTATAGAGTAAGGAAAGGTGTACAGCTAATAAAGGAGTGGAGAATGTAATGATATGGATGAAGAGAAAGACAAAGGAAGTAGCTAACGAACGTATAAAATAGGTAATAAAGAAATACTAGTTGTAGAAGTATAATTCAAATTAAAGGGATTGTGGTGTTTTTTATTTAAAAAATAAATAAAAAAGAATTAAAGAGATTAAAAGAAGTTTCTAAAAAGAGAGGTTTAGGGTTTTAGTATTGACTTGGAAAAAAACAGGGTGAGATTGCAAGTAAAATGGGGTATTAAGTATTAACCAAAGGCGCCAGCTGTAGCTTGTGGTTTGTGGAGTTGGTCATTAGTGGACTCAACTAATTAAGTTTTCTTTTTGGACGGTAATTTGAAGATTCAAGATTAGTATTCATATATAATATCCGTTTTGAAATATTTGTTATATTATGGTTACTGAGAAGGTAGTTAGGATCGAAATTCTACGTAGGATCATTGAGGGGTAGGATTGAAATCGGTAGAATCAGATCATAGGATCGTGTAATCCTACAAATATCCATTAATATGCTTTAGACAACTGATTTTCAATTGTATTTGTAATTCTTTTTTAAGTTTTAAAGTTTAAATTAAACTTTATTTGACTTCATCTATTAAGTTTTGTGAAAAAATACCTTTAAAATTATTTTTAAAATGCGAATCAAACTAAACTTGAGTTTTAGTCATATTGATATAATTGTTTAGATATATACATATATGTACATAAGTAAAATCTGGATTATATGAAATTTTTTTACGTTTGAAACTACCCTTGTAAGATCGGATCGTAAGATTGTAGGATCGCGTTATGATTCTACCACTCAAATCCTGAAACTATGTAGAATCGTACGTTCTACCAACATTAAAATCCTACCTATGATCCGGATCGGTCGCCTAATTTTAGATTGTAGGTTCGTAGAATCGTTACTCAGAATCGTGATTCTGATAACAATGGTTACTGACATAATTCAACGTTTGTGTTTATTTATATATTAAGGCTTAATAAGTAAGAAAAAAGATAATTTAGTGAAATGTTGTTTGAATCGTTTAATCACATACTTTCATAACAAGTATTAACTCTTTGGAATTATTATATGTACATATGTTAAAGTATAAATGATCAAAAGAACACATTGAATTGTAGTCAAATATAGCAAATATAATGGAACTTAGAAAATATAATAAAATATAATATTACTATCAACAACAATCTCAAATGAATAGTTTAATGTTGAATTCAATTTGTACCATTTTTAATTTTAGTCTATTTTACTGATTTTGTTTTTTTTTTCTTTAGTTGGCAATGAGCTTATTTTCAGTCTCATCCTTGTACTCTTCTCTATTTCTAATCATAAATATCTTTTTCTTTTTATTTAGGAGTACATATTTTCCCTCTTTATACCATAATAATTTGAACTCAATAGCAAATGCTAGGAAATAAAGGAAGTATTCGTTAAAAAAGGACCAAGTTATATTTGGTGAAAAAGAATGAATAATTATGGCGTACAATTCAAGAATCATAACATCAGCAATTGAAAGTAAACAATTTGCTAAATTTAGGGAAGCTATGCAAGGAGGAAGGAGGAAGTCTTAGTAAATAACGGTGATTTATGAAATTAACAAACTACTCTTATATGGTGAGATTTGATAGGGTGAGAGTTTTGTGAATTAAATTTAACTTTTTTTAATTTTGTTTATTTTATTATTATTATTTTTGTCTTTTTATGGTTATTTACAAATCACGGTTATTGATTAAGATTTATTGCTATGCAACATGGAGCATGCCAACTGACTAGTGAACAAATGAGCACTAGTTACCAAATCAATTAGTCTTAAAATAGTGTAGTGGTTTATAGCTGGGAACAACATACGGCTCATAACTCACCTTTTTAAAGAGTAGGTGCCACCAAATATAAAATCAAATAATCTTAATGTATTAAATATTTTTTTTAAAAAATATTAATAGTAAGGCTTAAACATGTAACAATACTGTCGCACATTAATATTTTAACTAACTTAATTGGTATGTTAATAATCATAAATATACTAATTCATAAACTTATGTGCCATTTGTCACTCTATAATTTATTTGTGTCAATTGTCACTTTACAAATAAATTTAATAAATATAATTTTAAAAATTATAGTATTTCTCCAAATTAAACTAAAACAATTCAATCTCCTCCATTTAATGAAACAACAACAATCCCTCACCAACTTAATTTACAATCGTATGTATTCTTGCATTTTATTATTATTATTATTATTATTATTATTATTATTATTATTATTATGGCTAAAGTCGTATACACGTGGAAATCAATGAAAGATATGGAAGAGGAACAGGACGACGTGTGTGTCAATTAATAAATATTGTTTAATAGTAAGTATTTAAATAAATAAATATTGTGAAAGAAAACCGTGCATAGCGCGGGTATAATCCTAGTATATTTGAAAATATAATTTGTTAAAAGTTGTTAATTAATTGACAAACATTGAATAAGGATACATTTGTCCTATAACGTGACATCATCATGATCAACATCATCATTATACCCAATATCCTATTCGAAACCAGATTTTGGGTGAGGGAGCAAGGTCGGTTCTAAGGCTCTTCCAGGTACCCGATCGCTAAAGGCCCCCAGAACTAATGGATCGCAAATATTAAATGGCGCTATTCAGATTCGGTTCTGAGCAACACTTTCGAAGTTATTCGTTTTAAAATTTTTTTATATTTGGAGTTATTTTAGAATATAATATCATAAATACATTTTGTCTTAAATTATTTTTTTAAAGTGAAAAAATTTTATCTTTTAATATAATAAAAAATCTCATTTTAAAAGACATCGTAAAAAACACTGAGGCCTCCAAAATTTTCGCCGTACTCGCTTTAAAGGGAGCAATTAAACATATATAAAATCCAAGTAATTGGCCCATTGATGATGATAATTAAGCTAAGCAGTTTCTACTCCTATCGTATTCATAGCTTTGTGTCTAAAATTATAAAACAAAGAGTGCAATAATTAAGTTCAAAATAAAAAAATAAAAAAAAAAGAGGATCCCTTTCCTCTGTATCCGGATCATATAAAGAATACATTATTAATGGGTAGCTTTGTGCCTTTGTATATCATTCAGTTTCAAGATATTACAAAATAATACTCCTATTTGATCACTATTTTTCATGGCATTAATTACATGATACATTTGTTTCTAATACTAGATTTAAAATATATTTTATTTTGTTAGTAAAATTGCTTTACTAGCCCTATAGGTTTAGGTTTTAGACAAAAGTAATAACGTGAATGAAAAATAATAAAGATAAAATTAAAAATTAAATAAATACTAAGTGAGATAAGGAAAATCACGTAAATTATTAATATATTAATATTAAAAGGATAATGATATATACAGTTCTAAGGGTTGTATATAAGAAAGAATCTTGTATAATTACTGTGTAATTCATTATTGTTTTTGCTTTGAAAACATAAGATTTAATTATATTTTATTATTTTATCATTAATTTTTTCTTGGAAATTTAAAATAACCTTTAAAAAATATTAATTATTTCCAAGTTTTCATACTAGATTCTTTTGAAAACCTAAAATTATTAATAATAAATAAATTTACTAACTTTTATGTACAGTCATAAGGGCTGTAAATATCATTACCCATATTAATATAGAGCATAATCAATCATGGAACAAATTCAATTAGTGATGAAAAGCTTAGTTTTGGAGCTTTAATGGAGAAAGTTTAGTAGAGAAAGAAGAAATGTATTCTCTGTGTGTTATGATACAAGAAACCCATGGGTTTATATACAAGCATGTGAAGAGAGAGAAAAGGAAAAATACTAAACTTGTGCACTAACAAACTAGCTATGACGTGGCCTATATTACAACAAACTTTATAACAAAATATATAATAAACTATGCTAATGTATACAAAATGAATTAGGTGACTTCATCTGATGAGAAAGGCAATATACTATGGGCAGCAGTATGTGATGGATGCTTGATATATTCAACATCCCCCCTCAAACTTGGTGAGGTGTTAACCAAACCAAGTTTGTCAAGCAAAGGTAGGCCAGTGGAAGACGAAAGCTGTTTAGTAAACACATCGGCAAGCTGTTGCTGAGTAGGAATATAAGTAAGCTGGAGAAGACCATCAAGAACATTCTCGGGGGTAAAGTGACAATCAATGTCGATGTATTTTGTACGCTCATGTAAAACAGGATTGTGAGCTATCTGCAGGGCGGATTTATTATCACAAAATAATGTCACAGGTTGGAGATTAGAGACCCCCAGTTCACCAAGAAGACGAACCAACCATGTGATTTCTGAGGCAGCGACAGCTAAGGCTCGGTATTCAGCTTCGGTGGAGGAACGGGAGACAGTAGATTGTTTTTTAGATTTCCAAATGATGGGAGATGCACCAAAAAGAATGACATAACCCGTAATAGACCGTCGTGTGTCAAGACAAGCGCCCCAATCGGAGTCGGAATATGCATGAAGATCAAGAGATGGAGCACCATGTAACAAGATGCCTTGATTGAGAGAGTGAGCAACGTAAGTGATAGTGTGAAGAAGAGCAGAATAATGGGCCTCTGTAGGACTCTGCATGTATTGACTTAAACACCGAACTGCATAACATATGTCGGGACGAGTATGCGTGAGAAAGTTTAATTTGCCAACGAGACTACGATAATGCGTGGGATGCTGATAGAGTGGAGAATTGCTTGCTTGGAGTTTTAAATTGGCAGGCAAAGGAGTAGCAACTGCATGAGAGGGTGTGATGCCAGATTCTTTGACCAAATCAGTAGCAAATTTGCGTTGGGATAATGTAATGCCATTAGGAGTATAAGTCACCTCGAGCCCAAGAAAATAATGAAGCTTACCAAGATCTTTAATGCTGAACACCCTATGTAAATGAGTCTTTAATTGTTGAATACAAGCAGGATTATCACCGGTAAGAATGATATCATCGACATATATGGCAGCAACTGTAATGGAGTGAGAGGTCCGTTTGATAAAAAGCGAGTAATCACTTTTGGACTGTATAAAACCTTGGTGTGTTAACTCGAGATGAAGTTTGGCGAACCACTGACGGGAGGTTTGCTTAAGACCATAAAGAGAATTTTTGAGCCGACAAACCAAGTGCGGAGCAACAAGTAAACCCTTGGGAGGTGTCATATAAACCTCGTCATGGAGATCGCCATGAAGAAAGGCATTGTTGACATCAAGTTGATACAAGGGCCAATGGCGGTGGGAAGCTAGAGCAATAATAGTGCGGACAGTAGTCATGCGTATCACCGGGGAGAAAGTTTCCTGGTAGTCTACACCAAATTCCTGAGAATAGCCTTTAGCGACTAAACGAGCCTTATAGCGCTTTAATGAACCGTCAGCCTTAAGCTTAACTTTGTATACCCATTTACATCCAATAGGGCGTTTTCCAGTAGGCAAGAAAACTAAGTCCCAAGTATTGTTAACCTGGAGCGCCTCTAACTCTTTGTCCATAGCAATATGTGATGGATGCTTGATATATTCAACAATTAGCGTATAAAATAGAACACTGGAGCTCATAAAATTGCTCTAAATTCTATGGTCAATTAAACATGTAGTTAAAGGCTACTAGAACACATGATGACTTCTTACAATTAAGAATAATTTGTGAATTACAGTCTTAAAATTTAGCATTTTTGCGAATTATATAGTGTCAATGTTTATTTTTTGTGAATTATAGCGACCAAAATATCATAGTTTGCAGGTCTAGACCAAAACACAGAACTCCGACCAGTTAACCTAAAATTCCAGCCACCAAAATGCTCAGAATTCTGTGTTTTGGCCTTTACCTGTAAACTTTGATATATTGTTGTCTGTAATTCGCAAAAATTAAACATCAAGGTTGTAATTCAGAAAAACACTAAATATTTTGATTGTAATTTGCAAATTATTACAATTTCTTTTCAATCAAGGCTGTAATTTGCAAATATAAAGAATATTTCAAAACAAAAGAATTTTAATTTTTTCCCGCGTCCATCTCTATCCACTTAGTTGTATAAGTTTGACATTCCTTTGCACGTGTAAGCTGCCATTTTGTTTGATGAACGCCCGCACATGTAAAATACGTATGGGAGAGTCAGCTTCTGGGAAGGGTTCCATCCCATACAAGACGACACACGAAGTCAAGTTCAATTATGTACTATAATCTAATTTTCATTTGTAAATTACTAAAAAAAAATAAATAATAATAAAATAAATAAAGTTTAAAAAATAATTTAAAATCATAAAACTCTCAAGTTTTAACCTATCAAATCCTACCACATAATAATAATTTGTTAACTTTACAAATCATCATTGTTTACTAATAAGACTTCTTCGTAATCAGTGTCGTTCTTGAGATTTGTTAGCTCAATTGAGTAGTTTATTAGGGTCATACTAACTTTACTTTTAAAATATTCTTATATTATAACATCTAAAAATAGACATTTTTTAATATTTGTAATCAAAGTCTTTTTTGATGCAAGTAAATCAGATGAAAGGAAGTTTGTATTTTTACACAATAGAAAAAAATATAAAAGATAAAGAGCAACTGTTAGAGTATATAACATATTTTGTTGCCTCAACCATCAGCTTAAAGTTTTGGTTGAGTTGGTTCCTTAACATGGTATCAGAAGACAGTGTGACGAGAGGTCACAGGTTCGAATCTCAACCACCCCTCATTTAAAAGTGGAATATTTACCACCAGGTATGAGTTAGAGTATATAACATATCTTGGGGTCTCAACCATTAACTTAAGTTTTTGGTTGAGTTGGTTCCTTAACAGCGTACTTATCCCAAATTAATGATCAACATTTTATTTTTTTTAGCTTGTAATAAAGTATAAAACTTAGGCATAGTCAATTAGCCTCGTAAATAATAGATATTCACCATAATCATTTGTATTTTACTTTTGCGATCAAAATAAATACATATAGCCACTCTAACTTTGGTTGTCACTTCATTAACACCGGAAATTTTTAATAGTAGTAGTATATATTATTAAAATATCTTTAACAATAATGATTATTTGTAAATATCTATAAAAAGATAAAATACATAATAATTAAAATAAAAAAGATAAAATGAAATCTCAAAAGTCCTCTTATAAAATAGAGATGTATAAATGTAATTTACTACTTTTTTAAATAACCGCTATTTTTCTATATATTTTCTAATACTAGTACTAAAGGAAATAGTTTAAAAAAATAATCAATCCACCAAAATTTCAAAAGCACAACTAGTTATATCAGTTTTGACTAACAAAAAATTCGTAAAAAAATCAATTATCTTGAAGAATAATGAGTTCAATATCGTTTTATTCTTTTGTCATTATTACTATTAGTTATTTAACATCATTGTGATCATCAGTGTATCCCGCTCATAGAAAATTATGGTCAGGGTCTGAGGAGGGAAGGACAACGACAACTCATATACCCAAGAAAAGAGTTCAATCAAATAGTCCCCCTGCTCGAAAAAAGTCTTCAGAGTTTAAGCGAGAAAAACCTGCAACTCAGAAGCACAATAATTAGACTACGTTTAAATTATTAGTTATTTAACATTTTCTCATAAATTGTGTGAAGTTCTTTCCAATTTCTTGCTAGTTCACGGATATGCTCAAGCTTTCCAAGCTTAATTATCTTTTATTCAAAGCTATTATTTGATTAACTTTAAGAATGGGCCCTCTTTGGTAGTTGGGCCCTGGACGGTTGTACCTCTCTTCTAACCGACACTAACTATAATATAATACTATTTTACGTTCTCATGAGATTGTAATAATTAACATTTTACTTTATTTGTTTTTTAAAGTTATTTTTTACAAGTAATATTATACTTCCTCCGTTCCATTTTACTTGCAACACTTGCAATACTTATCGTTTTTAGAAGTTTCATATTACTTGCAACATTACTATTTTTGGCAAAAATAATTTATTTATCTTATCCTCACTTTATTCCTACCCCACTATCACCATCAATCATACATCATTCCATTAATTATTTAATATACCCACAAGTCACAATCACTATCTACTTATAATAATTTTTTTTTATTTCTATCCCACGTATCACCATCAATCATAGATCATCCCTACTTTTACCATACTGATTTGACGGCCCTTAAAAAATGTGTCAAACACAATGGTGCAACTAAAACGGAACAGAAGAAGTAACAATTAAGAAAAATATAATTTTTAAGATGGTAAATGTATTACTTTGTATTTTATTGGATTATTAATTCGAACGGAGTGGATAGGGTCTCTCATTGTTGATATCCAGCTGCTTCTGAATAAGCTAATAATAGCATTAATATTATTACTACTTATTGAGGCGTCTAGAATTAGATAAGCTCAACTCTACAACACAGCATAAGACAATTTCATTTTAATCATCTCTTACCCCACCATATTAATTATTACATTAATAATGAGTAATGATGCAGTTTAAACCAATCTAGTCCCTTTACTTTTCTTTTAATTCTTTTTAACAATATTAAATTAATATATTAGTTAATTTATCAATTTTGATATGAAAATAGACATTATTTAAAGGACGTTTTTTAATTTCATTACAACATAAATTGCTTTTAGTGGGATATATTTAGCGACATTTAATTTATTTGTCGCTATTTCAAATTTTTTATAATATAATTATAGAGGATTTAATGACATTTATTAGACCCTTTAGCAGTATAATAAAAAGTCACACTAAACTTTTTCGCGACATAGAATCTAGTGATATTTCTCATAAATGTCACTATAGACTATAGTGACAATTACATATGCCACAAAAGACCAAATAAAGTGTCGCTAAATCACTTTTTATAGGAACTTAAAATAAAACCAATAATTATTAAACTAAAAATATGAATCACTGACATTTTTCTAATTTCATTAAATCCAATGTCGCAAAAAGTTAAATTTATTGTAGTGTTTATGTACCTAATGCATTTATTTAGACAATAAATTTGACAATTATTTTACTTTCAATTGAATATATTTTTAAAATAGGTAAATATATTAATATTTTAAAAATATTCTAAATAAAATTTAAAATAATTATCAATTTTTCTATTTAAACATAAACACCTGATACATATACACCCAACTATAAAAAACAGTATTTATGTATGATTTGGTAACACCTTAACGTTTTTAATTATTAACGACCCGATGAAATTATACTTCTTGTTCAATGCTTTTGTTTTTAGAAATCAATAACTAGCAATAATAAAATAATCTCATATTTGCTATGAATAATTTCATGTTTGTATTACTTCTTTCACTTCACTACTCATGTTCCATTTGCTTTTTGAACACTATTCATTACTTTGAATTTGTATTGTATTATGAATCTATAAGTTAAAATATAGTCATTTGGGATCTTATTTGATTCGTCTCAATACAAGGATTATTTATATCAACTTTCTATAATTTTTTATTATGGATAATTAGAGATATTAAAGATTGAATAAGTACATTGGATAGAGTGCAAAAAGCAAATATGATATTAGCTGGGAATTGGAGGGAGTATTTTGTAATAATTTCACTTTAGTCCAACATTTGCTCTCAGTATACCCTCTTACTCCTTATGTCCTCATTCACACAATCACACATCGATCCATATCCGTTTCCACGGATTTGGGCCCTAGAAAATTAGACCCGTTATCCGTATAAATTTCACAGATCCATATCTCAGAAAATGCCCGAACCCGAACCCATGAATCCGGAGGACCCGTTTTCTAATTTTATATACATAAAATATATTAGGCTTAAAAATTGATTCAGGTTATTTTAAAAGCCTAAATAATTTTATATACCTTAATAAACTTACTCCCTTATATTCTGTAATGTGAATATGTCATATAGTGCTAATACAATCTTTTACTCACTTCCCAAAAGTGTCGGCCAAACCCTAATCCCTTACTCCCTTACTCAGACCTGTTTTTGGTACTAGATCCACAGTATCCACGAATTCAGATATGGGTCTTGAAAAATTGGACTTGCGGAACCGGGTTCGGATATGAGTCGTACTCTTGCAAACGAATCTAGATCCAAGTCCACCTTGACCCGGTATAGATCCGACCCGTTGCCATTCCTAGAGAGCAATGATAAAGATGTGTCGGGTCATATTGGTTTAAGGTTTGGAATAATAAACGTGGTGCTCGATGTGGGGCGTTTGAAGCTTCATTAAAGGTGGGAACCATGCCTTGAATGAGTCAAGGCATGCTTTGAAGGTTGCTCAAACAAAGCAACAAGAAAACAAGAGACATATTGCGGCTCGACCTAGGTGCTTGTTCGAGCAGCCTGGTGCTCGTATGACCGGATGGTGTGATAGGTTCTAGAAGCTGTCTGATAAGGGTGCTCGTTCGAGCACTGATCAAGCTCGTCCGAGCACGTTGCCTAAGATTTCTTTTTGGACGTTTTAGCTACGGTGTGGTATTGTAGAACATGGTATTCCTTGATTAATTGCTTATGTTTTATTGTGTTGTTTATTTCATACTAAGTGTGATGGTTAATTGTTGATGTTTAATTGTATTTAATATGTTGATTGAATGCGTGGTTCTAGATTGATGTATTCTTCACTATAAATAAGATACATCATTCATAGAACAAATCACCAGTCCACAAACACATATTATTGAGAAAGCTATACATTAGAAACTTAAAAGTGTTACTTTGTTTTAGCATTTGTGATCTTGAAAAGATTGTTCTCAAGATAATGGGAGACTTATTATACTTGTATTGTTGATCAATTATAATAAAGCTACATTTGAGGAGATATCCAACATACCTCATAAACACTTGCGTTCATCTTTATATTTGATTTTCATTTTGTTTATCATTGTTGAACCTCTTTGAAACTTTCATTTCAATTTTTTAAAAAAATAATGAAAATAAATAATACTAAAGCAAATTTAATATAAAATGGACTTAAAATGATATCTCTAGGAAGATAGTGATCGAGTATATAGATAAATCATAAAGTAAGAAATAAGAATAAAACAAATTCTTAAAATTATTTTCATAAACAAAAGATAGTAAAATACTAGTCAACTTTATACTAAACAATTACATTGCTACACGGCTACGCCTAAAAAAAAAAACAATTACATTGCTACGCTACAAAACCTCTACATATGCTACAATATTTAAAAACTTATAACAGGAGTATCTATTAAAGTATCTCTAATAATCTCTCCTATTCAATCAAATTGTCCCATTTTGAGTTGAACACAAATATTAAAAGTAGGATGGGGTCCACCAAAAAGGTGGTAGTAGGGTATTTTAATTGATTAAATTAATTGTAAAAGTGGTAATTGGGTATTGAGAATTAGAAAAGTAGGAGTATTTAAGTAAAAAAAGATAAACAAAAAAAGAAAATGAGACAACTCGAGTGGATTGCCCATAAAAGGAATTTGGACAAATTGAGTGAATAGAGGGAGTATATTATTGCTATATTATGTTCCAAGCAACCTGCAAAATTATATACTTCTACCATGTATTGTACGTTGATAAGATATCAAACCAAAGTGGAGCAAGATAAGGTGGTAGGATCAAACAAAGCAGGAAGCAAATACTTCCTTTTACTAATTCCATTTGCATTATAACTTGCACCTGTTGTTGAATCCACCAATAAATTCCCAGCATATCCTGGATATGCTCCTTTCCCATACACCCCTGGACATGCTGATGCTGCCTCTAATGGGCCATCTTTCGGGCCTTGGTAGTACCCATTTCCATATGGGTTTGTTACTGTCCCTGCAAGCAGTGAGGCCAAGTTTATTACCATCCCATCCAGGCCCACATCGTTATTGGGTGCAACCAATGGTGGGCTTTGTGGCCCGTAAATGGGCTGGTGGAATGGCCACGCACATTGACCCGGACATTGAATCTCCGAGTTTCCAACCCAAATATAAGTGAACTTTTGATGGGTTTTCTTGGAAATGTAGGATGATCCGTGGGTTCCACATCGGCTACTACAAAATCCTTCCACTGCCACGTCAGAAGAAGTCAACACTATGTTAATAGCGTTGACTTGTTGACCACCTTTAGAAGCAAGGTGTACAAGTTGGTTACTAGTAAGAGACTTTCCAAGGGAGTATGTTTGGTCAATGGCTTGGTTGGCTAAGGAAATTGAGATGGGTTTATTATTCTTAGAGTTGGTAAGGTGGTAGTATTTAGCAATGGTATTCCACCACGTGGCAACAGATGGTTGGGCTTCTTGAGTAGATGATGATGATGATGATGATATGGATGTGATAAAATCAGTGATGATAGCTCGTTGGGATGGTTTAAATTTGCCATACCAAATGAGATTGATTGGGGTTTTACCACTAAGGAGTTGGCCTTTATGGTATTGAAAGGCCATTTGCTGCTGAGTTGACTCAGTGAGTCGGCTCGTTGCGAGGGAAGTAGTGATGAGACAGAAAAGGAGGATTATTTGTAGAAACATGTTACAACATAAAGATGACATTGTTTAGAATAAAAGAGTATTGAAAGAATTGGATGTGAAATGATGAATAAAAAAGAAGCAAGGGAAGGTATATTTATACGAGTAGACTAGAGAGTAATTAGCCTTGGTGTGGAACTCAAGAAGCCAGCTGTGAGCGAAAGGGAAGATACTAGGAAAAAGTGGACCAATTATGCACTCCTAGTCCCTTTAAGATAGAATTACAAAGGCGTTGCTTACTGTCCAATTTTGTCAAAATTTGATATAATTAGAGTGTTGTGTGGTCAAATTATTTAGTGTAAACATTTGGTAAATTAGCTGGTTAAAACAATTTATTGTTATGAATAAGTTGTTTTTGTACAAACTGCTCATAATTCAAAATCAACTGGTCAAATGAACCATATGTAATCAATTATTAGTCGTTTGCCAAACACCCTTTAGTAAAAAGAACATTAATAATTTTGTAAAGAAAATGTGAATATTTGATAATAAATGAAAAGAAAATGAATTATGTGGATGTAATTAAAAAAGTTAAAATGTATAGATGAATTTAAAAGAAAGTAGTGAATCTTGTCTAGAAATAAAATAATACAAAATGTGCAACCCTATAAAACAAAAATTGATGTTAAATGAGAGGAACAAAGGAATAGTTACTTGTTGAATACTTTTATATATCTCACTTATTTTGTATTATTTATATAAAAAACTATGAAATTGTAATTAATTCTAGATGAGTACAAAATAAATTAGGGGGAAGGAGTTGGACTAGATGAAGTATGTAGAGGTGGTTACTAGAAAGGCTAGTATCTGGACCAACACTTTGTGGGAGTAAAGTTTAGCGTGCAGCAAGCCAGCAAGTTGAATAAAGTAAGCAATGCAAATTGCCAGCTAATGCCAAGGATGACACGCAGCCAGCCATCTAACGTGACTTGGAAGACCATTTCTAAATTGACTCATTCCCTTGAATTCTTTCAGCCCATTGGGTTAAGGTTCGGGCCAATTCTAATGGGTTATTAACGGGATTATTAACAGATCGGATCAATATTAAAATTTATTATTAAAGGTCTTACAAGAGTTATTAGAGGGTCATAGCAGGTGAAGTCATAAAAATGACAAAAATTTAATACAAAAACTTGTATGCAACGGTTGAACGTGTTCAACCACTCATAAATGGGCCAAATAATCCACAACCCAAGATCTAAAAGGCCAAATCTAAGACATAAAAAACCAATTTCAAGACTTAAGTTGAATTGGATTTAGTTCTTAAATTAAGTATTATAATTTTATTTAAAATAAATTCTAATTACAAGACTTAAAAGATCAAATCCAAATATTAAAAAATCAATTTTCAACATTATCTTGAATTTGGCCTTTTAAGTCTCAAATTTGAATAGAAAAAATATATATTATATATATATAAAAAATATATTCCAGCAGATTGCAACAATGCTGAAATACAAATAATTATACTTTGACATAAAATAAACATTATCCTTCCCCCATATAATACTAAATTTTATTAACCATAGATATGGGACATAAATAACAATGTACTTCTATTTTAACTGATCCTTTCATTAATTTTTGTCCAAGCTTTACTAAAGTAAATTTTTTACAATTGCAACAAACTCAAAGTGAAGTAAAAATAATTAGTGCAAGACCAATAATTTTAGTTTCTGTTCCATTTGTTATATTTTCTACTTTTAGCTAGCAAAACATATTTATTACATTTATATATTAGGAATAATTTAAAATTTAACTTTACATATCGCGTTTACTCAATTTAATTTTTTATTTCATGAACTCATGCACATCTTTATTGACTTTCTTTTTTACTCCCTCCGTTCGCTAATGAAGTTTCCAAAAGGAATGTTCACGGGAATTAAGAAAAATAGAATATTTTAGATAGTAGATACTACCTCCGTTCCATTTTACTTGCAACACTTACAAATTTTGGAAGTTTTATATTACTTGCAACATTACTATTTTTGGCAAAATAATCTACTTATTTTATCCTCACTTTATTCCTACCCCACTATCACCATCAATCATACATCATCCTATTAATTATTTAATATACACACAAGTCACAACCACTATCTACTTATAATAAATTCTTTTTTATTTCTACCCCACATATCACCATCAATCATACACCATCCCTACTTTTACCATACTGATTTGACGACCCTTAAAAAACGTGCTAAACCCAATGGTGCAACTAAAATGGAACGGAGGAAGTATATTATTTAATTGAATAACAAATTTGATTGGTGAAAAGTAAAAATCACAAGTATAAAAAAAATATTAAAAGAAAGTTAGAAATATGGGACCACAACTAATAAAAAATTCGTTTTATAAAGTTAGTGGGAAACATGTCGGGACCATAGGAAATATTAAAATGTTAAATTGAAGTTAGTGGAGGATATGTAGGGGCACATAAACATTATAAAAATATTTAAGTGAGTATGAATAAGGTTATTTTTGTCCAAAATTTGTGATATAAATGAAAAGTTTCTCTATGGGAACAACAAATTAAAACACCCGAAAATGATAAATGAGAACTTTTTTAACAAAGGGAGTATTATTCTCTCCCTAACACCCATCCAAAATCAATATCTAGATAATGTTTTTGTATATTTCACTGTGGCATATTTTCGTTTAATATACTTCTCCATGTTTGTCATTTGTATTTGCTACAAATTTATTTTTGTCCTTTCTATCAAATTGACGTTAATTTTCTAAGTAACGTTATAAAAGATGAAGAGTATTATCTTTTCAAATTCTCCTCCTCCCTCTTTTTGAATTTTTTTCATTTAAACCTTAAAAACATTAGTAAATTAGAACAAAAACCCAAAAAAATAAGAGTCCATGAGTAAGGTCAATTCAGTACAATTGGATTTCTAAGTCGCCGCGCGTTGATGGCGTGCTACTTGTAATCCTTACCATTAGCGGGCCTACTTTTACTTTATTCAACTTGCTGCAGCTTATATTGTCTACAAAGTGTTAGCAATTTGGTTAAAGAAATATTTAAAAAAAAAATGAATTTATTAAGGAAAGTGGGGTTTGAAGGGGTAAAAGTGAGATGAAAATTTTCTAAAAATAAAAGTATTTTAAAATAAAAGAACTTTTGAAACTACCCATTACAGTAAGATAAAAGAACTTAAAAAAAAAACAAAAAGAGTAGTCAATTTCTCATTAATTTTCAATATAAAAATTAGATGTGAATATTTTCCAACACTAATGAAATAATCAGTAAGCAGTAAGCACCTCTAACATTGACTAGTAGCACAAATTAAATGCTCCAAGCCTCCAACTGATGAGCACCTCTACTTAGCTGGAGTACTTCATACTCTACTTCAACATGAGCATAATTTGACCATTTCTTTCCTAGTAATTTCCCTCCTGCTTACTCACCCCTATAAGTCCTACGGCTACTACTATGACTATATATAAATACAGCTACCCCCTCTTTTTCATTCATCATTAATCAGCATTAAACCCTTTTATTCTAAACAATGTCATCTTTATGTTGTAACATGTTTCTACAAATAATCCTCCTTTTCTGTCTCATCACTACTTCCCTCGCAACGAGCCGACTCACTGAGTCAACTCAGCAGCAAATGGCCTTTCAATACCATAAAGGCCAACTCCTTAGTGGTAAAACCCCAATCAATCTCATTTGGTATGGCAAATTTAAACCATCCCAACGAGCTATCATCACTGATTTTATCACATCCATATCATCATCATCATCATCATCTACTCAAGAAGCCCAACCATCTGTTGCCACGTGGTGGAATACCATTGCTAAATACTACCACCTTACCAACTCTAAGAATAATAAACCCATCTCAATTTCCTTAGCCAACCAAGCCATTGACCAAACATACTCCCTTGGAAAGTCTCTTACTAGTAACCAACTTGTACACCTTGCTTCTAAAGGTGGTCAACAAGTCAACGCTATTAACATAGTGTTGACTTCTTCTGACGTGGCAGTGGAAGGATTTTGTAGTAGCCGATGTGGAACCCACGGATCATCCTACATTTCCAAGAAAACCCATCAAAAGTTCACTTATATTTGGGTTGGAAACTCAGAGATTCAATGTCCGGGTCAATGTGCGTGGCCATTCCACCAGCCCATTTACGGGCCACAAAGCCCACCATTGGTTGCACCCAATAACGATGTGGGCCTGGATGGGATGGTAATAAACTTGGCCTCACTGCTTGCAGGGACAGTAACAAACCCATATGGAAATGGGTACTACCAAGGCCCGAAAGATGGCCCATTAGAGGCAGCATCAGCATGTCCAGGGGTGTATGGGAAAGGAGCATATCCAGGATATGCTGGGAATTTATTGGTAGATTCAACAACAGGTGCAAGTTATAATGCAAATGGAATTAGTAAAAGGAAGTATTTGCTTCCTGCTTTGTTTGATCCTACCACCTTAGCTTGCTCCACTTTGGTTTGACATTTTATAAACAAAATATAGTTTGTTAGAGTTTTGTAAGTCGCTTGGAATATAATATAGAAGTGAAGTATATGAGTAAAATTTTATATAGAAATGTTGTTTTCAACTTTGAAATAATGTAAATGTCAATATAGAGATGTTGTAGTGTACGTGTAGTAGTGTTATTGTTCATTATAGAGCTAGTTTGATAGATATCTTTTGATGAAAATACATGTTTTGGTTGTTATATCTGGTAGAATGTCTTAAAATTGACCCGATTCATAGAAATTGTGTATTCGAATTAATTTGTGATGAACATTCGTATTAAAATCCAATCATAATATTGTCACAGCAGTATATCTAGAAATGAGCTGATTTCTTTTTATGAAATCATTTTTGAAATATTTTGATTCACAGTTTATTAATTATTAGTTTTCAAATTTTTTGATTTGCGTTATAAAAGATATTAAAAATTGAAAATGTGCATTCAGTAGTGTGAAAAGGCAAATGGTATAAGTAAAAAAGTTGAAGTATTTTAGAATGTCAACCATCAACTTAAAGTTTTGTTTATATTGGATCCTAACGTAAAACGAAAAGCTCAATAGAGTAGGTTCAAATTTTTGAATCGCTTCGACTATTTAAATACGATTTTTCTAAATCTATCCGGGAGGCTGTACCATGGTGCATGTTATTTGCTGACAATATCATGTTCGTTGCAGAAACCAAGGGGAAGACTTATACTCCCTCCGATTCTATTTAGTTGTCACATTTTCTTATTTGGCAAATTCATATCAATTGTCACATTTCATTTTTTGTCAATTTTTTTTTACTTAAATACCCAATGTTCACACAAGTAATGTCCAAAATACCCCCATTTTTACTATTTACAATACCCCCACTACTACCTTTACAATTAATATAATCATTTAAAATACCCTAACTACTCATTTTTTAATGGACTCCACACCACCCTTAATAACCCTGCCCAAGCAAATGAGACATCTAAATAGAATTAGAGGGAGTAATAAATTATATTGGAAGAGTGAAAAACAATTTTAGAAGGTCGTACGAAGATAGAATATTAGCGATGGTACTTTAGCAGGTCAGAGTCAATAGGTGAGCTAGAAATGACTATTGGAGAAGATGTGGTTGCATGTCCCAAGTTTAGGTATTTGGGATTAATAATTCAAAGTAATGGGGAGATTGATGGACATGTTACTCATCTAATACTAGTAGGTTGGCTCAAATGGCAAGCAGTCATCGAGGTGTTATGTGATAGGGTGTTTTCAAGTAGATTAAAAGGTAAATTTTACCGAGTTACAATCAGGCCTGCTTTGTTGTATGGGACAAAATATTGGTCTGTAAAAAAGATTTTTGAATATAAGATGGAAATTACAAAAATACGTATGATGAGGTGGATGTGCAGTTATATAATGATGGAATCAGAAACCAAAAGTGTAGAGAGAAACTATAGGGGTTTTCTCTTTTTCTGCAAAGAACTGCACAATTAAGCTCAACAATTAAGCTCCACAATTAAGCGTGTTTTGTGGAGAATAATCTTAAGATGGGTGAACTCTAGAGAAGTTTTCCTAATTGCCCACGAGTGAGGCCAAAGTGCGCTAGAAAGACTTTTGTTGGTCTGTGGGGCCAGTTTACAGTCTCCATGAGTAGTTATCGGCGGTCCAAGGGGTCGGGGTGTTACAAATGGTATCAGAGCAACCATACAACAATGACTGATCATGTGTTCAGTGCACCTAGCAGGAGAAAAGATCCTCAAACTAAAGTCAAACGACTTTGTATTCCTAAATAGGGGTGAGTGTGATACCCTGGATCTAGCTTTAAAAAAGATTGATGGACTACTCATATCAATAAGGTGCATCTTTTTTTCATGGTAGCCCAATTACTAAGAACTCTATAGTTAAGCGTGATTGGTGGAGAGTAATCTTAAGATGGGTGACCTTCTAGGAAGTTTTCCTAGTTGCGCACGAGTAAGGCAAAGTGCGTTAGAAAGACTTGTGTTGGTCTGTGGGGCTCGTCTACAGTCTCCATGAGTAGTCACCGACGGTCTGAGGGGTCGGGGTGTTGCAGAGATGGTCTGAGCATGTACAGAAAAAGAATTTTGATGCACCCGTAAGAACGACCGAAAGCATCAAAGTGAAGGGTAAGAGAAGTCGAGGAAGACATAGTAATACGTTGGAGTACAAATAAAAGGTATCTTGAATGAGCTCCATCGCTTTGAGAACATGACCAGATCATATAGAGGTAGTTAAAGACGTTTTATTCATGTTTAGACTACTGATACTTTCTCACTTACCAGTTGATGTTCTCGTTCTTTACCTTTTACATATCACTCTTTCTCTCATTTTATTTATTAACTTATTTTTATTTTTGTGTATTTTATTTATATATTTTTTAAAACTTTTTGTTTTGGGTCAAGCTTATGTCGTAAGATGCGAGCTTGCGCATTCAGCTTCATTCAATCTGTTTATTGCAGGCTTCTTTCTTTCTATATGGTATGTTTTGCCGTCGTCATTCCTTCCCAGACCCAGTTTTAGTTCTTATAATCAAGATACACTACGTAAGATGATGACAATAATGATAGAAGTTCATTCTTATCCTTAGGTGATTCACCTTATCTTGAAAAAAATAAATAATTGAAGAATACTACTTGCTTAATCCGAAAAGGAAGGGGAAGAGCAATTGTTCTTAAGTAGGTGGCAGTACGAGCTTGGTCTTGGGTTGCACGTGTAATTCTTTAGTGTTGTTATTGGGAGGACTTGGGTGATGTGGAGCAAAGATAGAAGGATATCAATGGAAGTTTCCTTCTAGAAGGTCAATGCTTTAATTATAATGACACTTCAATACCAACTGCCTAAGCTCCTCGGTTCAATGGATAGACTTTCCATCCATTAATGCTTACTTCATTCCTTTTTTGACTTTATCAAGTTTCTTAATGTTTCTAATCATAATTAAAACAACTAACCTTGCATAACCAAGACCAATAGAAAAGCACCAATTGAAATGGGTGAACATTAATATCAGAAAACCATAACGACCCATCAAATATCACAGTGGTAATGAGAATGAAAAACTAGTGTAATTTTGGTTGAAAAACTTCTTGTCTACCTTGATGATCATGCTTGTCCAGCTTCAATCATCTTATTTTCTTCATAAAATCCATCCCAATTCATTACCATTGAGAGTGGTGGTATTAAATGGTAATAAAAACTTATAAACAAAAAACTTTGATCATATAAAATTTTTAATGAAAGTTTACACTATAAATCAATATCATCATCAAATACCACTATCTAAATGGGTCGTAATTAACATTTGCAAGAACACAAATCAAACCGAATTCATCTAATATGGACTCCGTTTTGCACAACATCATGCAAAAAGCTTTACAAAACCTAAGTACCAACAGATGAGTCGAAACGACTCAAAATATAATACATACACTACTATCTTCATCTTTAAAACATTGGCTAGACGAGAAATTTCAAAATTGTATACTATTTTTAAATTTAGGATTTTATTTTTGTTTGGATAAATTAATTATTTTAAAAATCAAATCCGCTTTGAAAACTATTTTCCTTATATATCTTTGACTTTAATAAGATGGTGAGAAGGCTAAGATTGCAATTTTTGTAACTACAAATAAATCTAATACCTTGGGTCTAGTAGACTTTTATAAATAAAAGTATACTTCAGCTATCAGTAAATTTGTTTGGTTGACTAAGTTCTTTGACACGATAATTATTAAGTAGGTCTGTCAAATAGATTAGGTTGGATCGGGTTCGGGTTCGGATTCGGGTCATATATAAACAGGTCAAAAAACCCTTGACCCAGATTCAACCCATTTAGTTAATTGGGTCGAAAATCACAACCTGGCTTGACCTGACCTGGGACAGATTAGGTTGATCAGATTTTGACCCACTTAACCCATTTATAATTTTTTTGTTTTCGTTTTAAGGTTTTTAACGTTGTTTAAATCTAAATTTTTTACGCTTTAATTTTAATTTTATGTTTTTTTGTTGTTTATTTTGTATTTACTATGAAAAATAAGAAAATATTAAATGAATAAAGTTTAGCTTATACTTATTGATTTAACTCGAAATTAAGACATTTAATTAAATGGGTTATGCAGGTTTTTTTCAGATTTAAAATTTTGACCTGAACCTAACCCATTTAATAAACAGATCAGGTCAAGTCGACCCATCGACCCATTTAATTAATTGGGTCAAAAGTCTCAACCCAAACCAACTTCTTTCGGGTTATGTTCAGGTCGGGTTAGCAAGCTGGGTCAACTTTTGCCAGCCCTAATATTAAGCGCCGTAGAAGAAAAAGATATGTATTGTATCCATACTTTTATTCCAAAGTACTCTTATACAGGGCCGGCTCTAAGAGTGGGCAAGAGGGGTCGTCGCCCAGGGCCCCATGTCAAAAAAGCAAAATTAATAGTTGTAAAAGGTCCATATAAGTTATAAATTACAAAGAAAAAGGGTCTTAATGTGCTATTTTGCCCAAAACCCCCAAATATCTAGGATCGGCCATGCTCTTATATAAAAGGAAGTGTTAACGTATCTCATAATTTCAATCATGAGCTTAAAATCGATAGTTATAGTCATACTCATAAGCTTGTTCACACCAGAAGTGAAGCTACTTGTTACGTGCTAAGCATCGCTGGCATGTTTTATGTTTATATGAGCCTTTCCATAGAATATCATGTCTAAAGTGTCTGGTTGACTGCAGCCCTTTTCGTTGTGAAGGAGCCCACGAGTGCGTCAGGATTTGGATTGTGAGTTTTATGACTCCTACATAGCTTGCAATGTTTAAATTTGACTAGAATAAAGTATTGGCAAATAATTCGGCTATTTGAGCAATTTTTGGAGGTTATTTGATAAAAATTATTTGGTGATTGTTAGTTGTTTATTAAAATAAGAAAATTTAGGTCAAAAGCTATATGGCAGTAAAAAAAAACCCGATTAGATGTAGATTATTTGTTTTTAGTTTGATAGCTAGCTTTGCAGATCGCCAAAAGCTCCTTAAGAAACGTTTTGGTAGTTGTTTGACCGACTTAAAAGCCAAAATCTACCAAAAAGTCAACAAAAAAACAATTGGCAAACAACCCTAAAGTTAGAATTCTTTTATGCCCTAAATTTCACACCGTATTTGCCTCAATTTGGGCGAGTATGAGTTTGAAATTTGTTGGTATTGTGTGAAATGTGGATATGTGTACAAAAAATCCTACTCAACATGGATAGTGGTCAGTTGGTAGGTGGTAGGTATGAGGTCTTATATCTGTTGCCCCATATCCATATATCCCGCCTCATATGTATTTGCCCGTATCTATAATATACTAATTTATATCGATCATTTTTGTATATTTTCCTAAAAAAACAACTAACAAAAATTAAGAATATTAATTTAATTTTATTACATTATATAGTTTAGCAAAACTAGATGTTCAATAAATTTAATAAACAATTGCAATGTTATGGAGAATATAACGCAGAGTAGAGTGAAATTGAGGCGAGTATAAGGTCGATATATCCATGATGTATATACCTTATGGGCAATAATGAGTGAGAATGAGTTTAAATATATAGGTGCATGTAGATTGCTTGGGTTTAGGTTGGGCTTTATTGAGTTTGAATTTTTTGATTTTAGTTATATTGAATGGTGTTAATGTTTTGACCTTATCAGTTTGGCCACTTGTCAAATTTAGTGAGGGTCTATGTTGGTTCTTTTTTATTTTTCTCTTAGTTGTAGTAAAACTTATTTCAAATTCATGTTAATTTATCCGATAAAAATCAAGAAATTGCATTACAAATTCCTTATGGAGACTATTCTTTCTATCAATTCATACTAATTGTATTTGGATAGTAGTGTTGACATGACCTTGTTCGACACTTTATAGGCCCCTGAGTGATAAATGAAATATGGATTCTAAAAGACAAACGTGTTTTTCATCAATGAAATGGATATAATATTACTATTTGTCAATATATATGTAAAATCAATTTAAATTTCAAACATAAATGTTTATCATATAAAGAGTAATGTTTATCATATACAGAGTTTCTATTCCTAGAGCATTGTTTCATGCAAAATCATCAATTAAATCTTCATAAACAACTTTCTTCAACATTTCATTCTCAAGTGCAATTAGATCAAGTCCTCTAAGTCTTTCATTTGACATAGAACAACACAAATTAGACCTAAACAACTTTAATTTCAAAAAAAATCTTTCAGTTGTTACAATTATTGCTAGAATAATCGATAATATGCTATATGCAATAATTGCATTAGAAAAACAATCAATACGTTTTTATCGTTTTAAAAAATCAATAGCCCCAAATTTTTCAAAAGATAAAAATTCAATAATCCTTCTACCTCTTGTAAGTCGCTTCACATTATAACCAAATACTTTGTCCTCTTCAGCTCTTTTTACTATTCCCTTCGCTTCATATTAAATGATGCTACTTGATCCTCTTCAATATACCACATTAACATTTGTACTAGTATTTTGTTAGTAATAGTGCTGATGATTGTCATGAGCATAAAAAGGTTCACAACTTCACAATCACATATAGCTAGATTATTTTAATATATTATATTTCTAATTGATGGAAATATTTTTACACAAAACATATCAAGGTAGTAATTACTTACAATAAACTTTTTGTTTTTGTAATATTAGCTATATTATCATTTGTTGGGGATTAGAAATTCCACATACTCGAAATATCCAATATATTTTTGGTTAATGGGTCAAAGGTCAAAATTATAAGTCAATATTAACCCTTAAAGTCAATGCTATAATGGTTAAGGTCACATGCTCATCCTAATCAGACATCAAAGAGCATACATCAAAGAGCAGTTTCCTACCTTTTCTTCAATTGAAGACACTTCCATGGGTAACCGTCCATTATCTTAGATAACCGCTGCCACTATGTCACTTCCGTGATCACATTCTTCATAAGATAACACTAAAAAATAACCAACCATCAGTTACAACTCCCGTATTGAAACTCTTATATATAGATCTTCCTTCTACAGAAATCACGTTACACAATTCTAGTTTCATACTCATACTTACACTTATTACTTACCTTTAACGGTCTGTGACTTAAGCATCGAAGGCTTTTCGGGACATTCGCCCCCGATCTAGTCTTTCTCTGTGGTCAGATCATCTCACTTTCCTTAATTTTAAGGTACTTCTCTCTTAAAGTCTCCTTTTTACGTACAAATTTGACCGTTTTCTTAGAAAACATCATTCATCTTTCCTTTCTCAATGAATTCACTCTTTGTGAAACATAATGTTGTTCTATTACTAAATTCAAAATATTAATATAATGTTGGGATAAGAATTTATAATCCATTGGGAATATCACCTAAAATTAAAACATTAAAAACGGACAAAAGTAAAAACTCTATCATTTCTGGTTAAAACAGAGGGACTATTAATCACTAAGTAAAAACTCTAGTGATTTCTGGTTAAAACTTAAAAGTAATGCTAGCAAAACTCTATCATTTCTAAAATTAAAACATTGCAGAGTAAAAAGAAAAAAAACTTATAAAATTTTCGAAAAAGATAAGAAATTTATACGTATAAATACTTTAAATATTAAAAAAAATCGCAAAAAGAGAAACAAATTAAATTCAACAAAATGAATGAATTGAATATTTCTACTTGCTCAAGTACATTACTCATATTTCTTTGTTCTACCTTAATTTCATCGTAGTACTAATACTATAACCATTTAACCAATTACTTGTACAATTATACACTCTACACAAGCGTAGAGCAAGAAGAAGTAGAAGGATCGTACAAAGCAGGCAACAAATACTTCCTTCCATTCACACCATTTGCATTATAACTGGCCCCACTTGTTTCATCCACCAACAAATTCCCTGCATATCCCGGGTAAGCTCCTTTTCCATAAACCCCAGTACAGGCTGAAGAAACTTCTAGTGGGGCCTCTTTCGGACCTTGGTAAAACCCATTTCCAAACGGGTTTGTAACCGTTGCCGCCATTAATGAAGCTAAGTTTATTATCATTCCATCGATACCGACATCGTTATTCGGGGCAACCAATGGTGGGCTTTGTGGGCCGTAAATGGGCTGGTGAAATGGCCAAGCGCATTGACCCGGGCATTGGGTTTCTGGGTTACCGACCCAAATGTAAGCGAACTTCTGGGTATGACCCATTTTGGAGCTTGACCCGTGGGTACCGCACCGGCTTGAACAGAGTCCGGCAACTGCCACGTCGGATGAAGTCAATACAACGTTGATTGCATTGGATTTCCCCCCTTTAGAAGCGAGTTCGACCAGGTGTTTGTTAGTGAGTGATTTACCGAGTGAGTAAGACTCGTCAATGACTGGTTTACCTAAGGTTAAGGATAAGGATGAAGCTCTTTTGTTTGCCATGTGGTAGTATTTACCAATGGAGTTCCACCAAGTGGCAACTGATGGGTGATGGCTGTGAGATTTGGTGGGTGACAGTGAGGTGATAAAATCAGAAACAATGGCTTTTTGGGAAGGGGAGAATTTACCATACCAAATCAAAGTAACAGTGATTTTACCAGAAAGAAGTGGGCCCTGGTGGTATTGAAGAAGAGAAGTTGTAGATGGGTCTTCTATTTGTTGATTAAGCTTGTTTCTTCCTGCAATGGAGATTTGGAGAAGAGAGAAAATAATTGTGAAGATTATTGGTAACATTTTTTGTGTTTTTGAAGCCATTTTTTAAGGAAAAAAAATGGGCTTTTTGAGTTTAGGAAGTGTTTGGTTCGTGAATAAGGGATTTGGGATTTGGATGAATAAAATAGGAGGGGTTTAGGGGGTTTAAATAGGTATAAAGTGGATGAGTTTGAAGGGAAGGTGATGGGAAAAAGACAGAAAAAAGCGATAGAAAAATTAATTCTTAGGCACGGAAAAGGACGATATTACAATAAGGTAACAGCTTCATAGATACGCGTTGTGGGACCCATCTTTGATGGGCTGGCATTTTAAAATTTCTTTATTTATTGTCCTTTTAAAAGGGGAAGTGTGTAGACCAAGAGATAAAAAATCATAATATTCTTCAATTTTTCTCATTTGTAGATAAAGGTTAGTAAATAAGAAATGTGTGACTATATTAGGTGTTAAATAAAAGTTTTACAAAGTTATTTTTTTTATGATGTTTTCTATTTTAAATATTTTTTGATATATAACATTAATTGAGGAGCACAACTAAGATCTTTGAAGAACATAAAAATAGAATAAAGTATTTTCCTAGTGCCACGTATGAAAATAATTGTATTCACGCCAAAACCACTTAATACTTCCTCCGTTTTATTTTAGTTGCACCATTGGATTTAGCACGTTTTTTAAGGATCGTCAAATCAGTATGGTAAAAGTATGGATGATGTATGATTGATGGTGATATATGAGGTAGAAATAAAAAAAATTATTATAAGTAGATAGTGGTTGTGACTTGTGGGTATATAAAATAATTAATGGAATGATGTATGATTGATGGTGATAGTGGGATAGGAATAAAGTGAGGATAAAATAAGTAGATTATTTTGCCAATAATAGTAATGTTACAAATAATATAAAACTTCCAAAATTAGTAAGTGTTGCAAGTAAAATGGAACGGACGTAATACTTAATAGGTTTGAAGAGTAGAATGAGGGGTAGAAAGGGAAAAAGGAAAAGAAAAAAAGAGACGTTGAAGAAGAGAGGGAAAGGGGGCAGTAATAGGCAGGCACCAGGCTGTAGTATGGGGAAGGGTGAGAAGTCCAACTGGCAAATGCCAAAACTTACCAAACTCTATGAAAATTTGAAAAAGGCCATGCTGGCTGTTGCTGGCTTTAAAACTTAGACTTAAGATGATGGTGACGTGTCATGGACTTTTTGCATTTATGTTGATAGATTGAGAGACGCATCCAAAGTCTGACATGGATTGTGTGATGGGAGCCACAACAACCGACCTTCCTCACACCTCACCACAACTTCACGCCCTTCATTCTCATTCTCTAGGGCTCTACCCGGCGCCTTCCTCAACTTGAGTAATTGACCAACATCCACTCATCAGAGTACAGTTTTGGATCTCTCATTTGTCTTGCGTATACTTTAACGGCTTGTTTGGTAATCGGTACTAAATGGTGAAAATAATAACTAAAATTTAGCGTAATTAAAGTAAAATTATATTTTGACAAATTTAATGATGGTGCTTATTTCATTTAACAATCTCATATCCTCAACAAAATTCATTCTAATGCATTAACATTTGAAGATATGATACTCCCTCCGTTCTTTTATTTTTGTCCTACTATAACGGGTAGTTTTAAATGCTTGTCCACTTTACAATACTTTCCATTTTTAGAAATCTTTTTTCCCAAATATACCTTCGTAATCTCTCCAATTTTCCACAAATATACTTATTCTACATTAATGACAATGATAATTTCCTTTTTTTTCTTTATTTTTTTTTTAATTTAAATCTTTTTTCTCTGATGATACCAATACAATTATTACTTCACAATACTATTTATATTAAAATAATACCCACTTACTACAAAGATTCCATTTTTCATAATAGGACAAACTTTAAAGAACAAAGGGAGTATTAGGTGCTAATAGAAAATTGTGAACAAAAGAACTTTTTTTATGATTAAACTTTCATTACCATAGGCATAGAAATAGCGTGATACATATCATGAAACTTTGCACTACAAATCATTCTATTACCACCAGTTAGTACTTATTAACCAAAAGGGCCGTTATTGTTATTTGTCAACTAATTATAATGAGCTACTTTTGTGAGATACCGTATCTCAAAGAGACGATCTTATAAACAAGAAGTTTACATTTTTATTTTCTCTTTAATTTATATTAATTGGGCTATGTAGCCCATATATATAATGCGTCTCTCAGAGAGACTGTCTCTCATAACAATTTGTGAATTGTAATTGTTATTCGCCGTTATAGTATGTTGGTACTTATGGTAATACTTTGACAACAATGTGAGAGTATTTTGGTTAAAGTGTAATCAACAAACTAAAACTAAGAGAGTGACTCCGTTTTTTATCATTAATAGGACCATCAACTAAATGATTTTTAATAATTGTAGATTATTTGATTCATAACAAGTTGTTTGAATCACATAATTATAAAATAGTAGCATTAGACGGTTGTTTGCAAAGGTGTTTAAAACTGAACGATATTTATCTGACCTTGTAATCAAATTCGAGATGACTTGACTTTAAAAGTGATGACTGTCTGTAAAGATAGAAGTACTCTTTCAAAAACATTTTAATACATCATTTCATCGCAATAAAAAAAATTAAAACAAATATAAAAATGAACTACTTAGAATGCAAACCATCTCATTGACATACATTCTTGTATGGTGAACTACTCTATAAAACAATATTATTGCAAAACTATATATTATTGCCTTGCTCAATTTTCATACGTTTTTCTCAAATAGAACTTACGAATTTTATTGTCAAACTTTAACTATGAAACCTTATCAATTTATATAGAATTTTCATCGTCTCAAACTATACTTTCTAAACAGGTAGTCTATATGAAAAATAAATTTTATTTAATTTCTATTCTAAAGGGAGAAAAACTTATCAAATTGCAAACTTTAAGTATGTCATGTACACGCAAGACCATAAACATTATAAAAAATGTTAAAATAAAATTATTGAAAAATATTCAAGGATTATGAATATTAAAAAATTATTAAAAATTAAGATAACCATGACTAATTATGTCATCAAAAATGATATGAATAGAACAATTTTTGTGAGATTAATATTAATATAAACTACCTAAAATGACCAAGGAAAACATAAAAATTAAAAAACAGCGGAAAAATATTTTTGACTTTTTTTAACCAATCAATAAATTAACTAAAATGTCATTTACTAAATATTGATTTTTTATTACTTGCTAAATTTCTCTTTTACGCAATTCAATACGTAATTTTGATCATTTATATCTTAAATTACCTTTTAGTTAAAAATATAAAAGTTTGATTTTATAAAAGAATACGATTAGACGATTGAAATAAGATCTCACTTGACTATATTTTTCTTTTTATAAATTATCAGTTGTATAAAGTTTAAGCGATGAATATTACTCTTAAATCTAAATCTAATGTAGCGAGTATTTTAATAGGGAAAAAGTATACTCCCTCTGTCCCACTGAAATTGCAGCATTTTTCATTTTGGTTCGTCTCACTTAATTTGCAACATTTCTATTTTTGGATAATGGCCCACCACTTCCTTTTAATCTCATCCATACATTTTTAACTCTCTTTTAATTTCATCCACACAATTCATACTCTCTCTTCATTTATTACCACTTTCTTAATATTCACTCATTTTCTCAACTCATTAGTACGGAGGGAGTATTCTTAAGGCATGGACAGCTAAGACATTGCTGTGTCCTGCAAAATAGGATTCCTTTATGGAAACAATTTAGTTTTGATTCGATGGATTTAAGAGAAATAGACATAGATTTATGCAGAGTGATGTAAGAGTGGGATTTATAAATACCGGATTTAAGTCCCCTAGAACTTTCACATTTTTTTATTTTAATTAAATTAATTTAACTGCGTGCTTTGTTTTTGTGTACTGAATTACCAACACTCTTCAGTTTCACGCGCGCTAATATTCGTGTCAAACTAATTAATTAACTAATCTATTTAAGCCCTACTTTGTATTATACCGGTGCATTAAAACATTGTAGGTGGACGCTTAGATAACACAAATTCAAAATTCAATGTTTTAGTTCTAACTTCTTCGACTAGTTAAATATGTTGGTTATTTTTGTTAGTCGTCTTTAAATCTGAGACAAGTTAATTATATAGGAAGGTATTGAGTAAAAGTAAGTATTGATTATACCATTATAATCATTGTCTTTCACACACCTTTTTAATTCACCTCTACTTTTACTCATTTGTATATTTAATTTTTCTCTTAAATATATTTATAGTCTGTCTTGTATTAGACTGTCTCACCGTTAGACGAGTTTATATACAAAAAATCCATAGTAAAAAAACATAAATAAAACTTAATCCTACTTATAGAAAAAGCTATATTTTTTAAATAGTTTGAACTAACTTAACTAAAGCCGTCTCATATGAGACAGCTTCAATGGTAAATTAGTGATATGTTTAATTTAATTCAAGCATGTCTTCATGAGATATCATTTCACAAATTTTAAATTATCAAATTTAAATGATAATAAAGAGTATATACTACTATAAGACATTAAACTAGTCTATGATACCCCACATTTAGCTTAAAAAGGGATTGATAGACTACTTATATCAACAAGGTGCATCTTCTTTTCATGGAAGCCCATTTGCTAAGAACTCCACAGTTAAGCGTGCTTGGTGGGGGAACAATCTTAGGATGGGTGACCTCCTGGGAAGTTTTCCCGGGTGTGCACGAGTGAGGCCAAAATGTGCTGAAAATGACTTGTGTTGGTTTGTGGGGCCAGTCTACAATCTACATGAGTAGTCACCGGCGGTCCGAGGGGCCGGGGTGTTACATAGTCTCTTCATTTTTTAATGTTTTTCTCATTTAGAATATTACATTTTAAAGAGAAAGAAATTTAATGAATGTTTTTGAAAAATATATATAGAATATAAAATATATCAATTTGAAATCTTGTTAAATTCTAATGTAAATTTTTTATCATGTACTTTTTATAATTTTTATAAAACGTGTTTGAAGTTATTGTCTCTGAAAACTGCTTTAAAACTGTAAAAAAGTAAAACGAGAAAAAAATAAACATAAGAGTAGTTTAGATTAGCTTTGGGGATGTGCTGACGGCCCGTTTGGTTAGTAGTACTAAATGGTGGTAATAAAAATGATTTATAATGCAAAAATTTATCAAAAGTTTTATATCATTCCCTTTGATCACAAAGAAGTTTTTTTTTTCGTTTATAAATTTTCATTTCCACCTAATACCACCTCTTCCGATGGTAATACATTGAAATGAATTTTATGAAGAAAATAAGATAATTGAAGTTGGACAAGTATGACCTTCAAAGTAGCCAAGAGATTTTTCAACCAAAATTACACTAATTTTTCATTCTTATTACTATCGTTTATCACCACCTACCAAACGGGCCGTAAATATCATGATAATAAGTTGCATTGTGATTAGGGATTTGGAGACTTTAAGGCAAGCTCATAGAAGGTTCAAAGAATTTTTTGGAAAAATCGGGTCTTTAAGGGCGTCTAAGTTGATCAATTGTATAAAACCTTTTTTTTTCTCCCGTATATGAAAAAGTTAAAAAAAAAGAAACATGTCAAGTTTGTTAACATAAGAAATAAGGATATATATAACGCAAAAGTAACAATAAGAGCTACTGAGCTACTCATATCTCTTGCATGTGTGTATTTTAGGCTTCCAAGGTAGCTTTGTTTAGATATAAAATTTTTTTGTAAGATAATCATAATTTGATATGGTAATAGTCTCAACTGGATAAGATTAAGTTAATATTTTATTTAATACATATATGGTAAGCTGAAAGAACGAGAGAGAACTTTATTTACAGAAAGCAATACTTTCAATTAAAATAAGAACCAATTATGAGGATTAAGTTAATAAAGTTACTTAATTATTGATGTATCATTAATAATTTACTAGTGTATATATCCGTGCAATGCACGGATGTATTAATGTGTTGATAAATATAATTGTAATTTCTAAGTAATGGCAATGCAAATATATATTATCGTTATAAAATTATCTAGTTTGAATAAAATGTATAATAGAAATAACTGTTAATTATTTAATGAAAACGTGTAATTATGATAAATTCTAAAGCAAAATTGAAAAAGAGTCACCATTCTAGAGAAGAGAAAAAATTTGAAAGAAAAGGTGTAAATAAAATCGATTTATATGGAAAAAAAATTATTTTTAGTAAAATTTACTTTATGAAAAAGTAAAAGTAGCCTAAAACTCATTTACTTTATTGAATTAAGCTTGTAAGAAAAACTTTATTTTCATTGATAATTTAGAGATAATTTAGACACGAAATGAATAATCAATAAAATAAATAAAAAAGTTTTATATTTTTATAGCTTTTTGAGAAATTTGGGTTAAAGAAAAGATCTTTAGTAGTTACATTTTTTTGGATGAGATATTGTAGACTAAAACACATGAAAAAATTAATTAAAAAATAATGTACATGAATTAATTCTAAATTCAATTCTAAATCAATAAAAATTAAAAATGATGAGAAAATCTTTAGAAAAGCTTAGAAAATAGAAAAAATTAGTATATTATAAATTTTAATAATGAGAAATATATTCAATCATGAAATATTCTCTTATTTCAAAGATAGTTTCAAATTAAACTTGTAAAAGAAGTTTTTTAGAGAGAAAACTTATTATATAGTCATAAATTAGTTGACATTATTAAAAGACCTCATCAATAATTAACCAAGAGTTTTTTTATTAAATTATCATTTAATATACGATTGCCACTTGGAATTTTCTAAGACTTTTAGTATATAGTATGTCAGGATATGATGTATTGAAGGGGCCAGTTTGTCATCATAATGCTGGCATGATATTTATCTCATTAGGAATGTAGCAATGCTATGATCCATACCTGTCTAGCCCCATTTGTATGAATGGATATATCTTTAGTATGCACTGTATTTGAGCATCAATCCTAGACCTAGTCAGGTCCCCCATTCTTGGCACAGATAGATTAAGGTCACATACGCTTACCATACCTTGTTACTATTACGATACATGAATCTGCATTGAGTAGAGCCGAAGTAAAAATACGTAATAATTTTTTACGTCTTGTTAATTTTATTTATTTTCGTAAGACCCCTTGATCAGAGGTCATATACAATTTGATACCTTATAGTTTACGCTCACCGTCGGTTCATGTATCTTATATCATCATTCCATTGAAATGTAAAATAAGCTCATGGTGGATTGTACTTGTATTTTGGGATGATTTGTTCCACATCAATGAATTAAAGATAATTTACACATTTTGTAAGTCATTCAAGCCTTCTCTTTTTGTCAAATGCTTTTGGAATGATATCACCTTGGCTTATAAGAGTGTTTACATCGTGATTCGCGATTATATGCTCACACTCATAATAAATTCAGCATATTTAACATGGTATCGGAGCCGAATGTTAGATTAGGCATGGTATATAAGCCCAAGATTTGTTAAATAAACTAGAAGGTATAGGTTCATAAAAAATGACGTTTTTATCCTAATTGATCACTCTACATGCAAAATTGATGGAGTTTGCATGTGAGGTGTGTTGGGATTGTGTTGCAGCACATTGTTGAATTAAAGATAGTATACACTTTATAAGTTATTGAAACTCTTTCTCTCATTAAGATATGATTTTAGGATAGTCTACTAACTTATAAATTGCACGCATTTTTATATTACCCTATAATATACTGTGATTCATAATAAGTCCATCCCATTCAATAGAGAATGTCTTGGGTGTTAGAAATTTTTGATGGTGAATATTAAATTTGTGACCGAAAATGAGTGACAGAGGATGAGAGCAGGGGAAGGATATGAATCTTTGCTTAGGTAATATGGAATTCTGAGGAATATGATTTGTTTTTTAAAAGTTAGTCAGTCAATTAAGTGATTATTAGTAATTAACTAGTATATATGTAGGTAACTAGGTATACAATGTACACATTTGTAACTATGTAGATACATATAAATAAAACGTAATACTCATAAATATAAACTAATTATAGTATAAAATGATTGTGATAAATTCTAAAAGTAAATATATTAATAATCATTACTGTTATAAAACCAGTTTATATGAAAAATAAAATAATTTTAGTGGAATTTATTTATAAACAATACTTTTAATACTATTTTATAAAAATTATTTTAAATTAAGCTTGCTAGAGAATATTTCTTTTCTTTAATGCTGAATAGTTTAAAAATTGATAGTAAAACTTAAAATTTTAGTATCTTAAGAAATTTGGGGAGAACTAAATATCTTTAATTCTTGCTTGATAGTAAAACTTAAAATTTTGGTATCTTAAGAAATTTGGGGAGAACTAAATATCTTTAATTCTTGCATTTTATACGTTGGGATTTTATTGCCTAATACAATTGGATGAATTGATCAAAAAATAAAATAATATACATGAATTAATTTCTTTGCCCCTACTAGATATGTTCCTCCCGATTATCGTATGTTACTGTTATTTGCCTTTACTTATTGCCCTTTATCACCTTTCTTTCCATTATCGTTTATTTAGTTATTCGTAAGTATTCTATTTGTTGTGTATCTTTAGTTACTTGATTACTATGCATGGTTAACGTGGGTGTAAGTTTCATACTTCCGGATAGTTGCATGTTCCTCTCTCTTTAAAGACCCTTTAGAGCCGAGGGACTCTCTGACTGCACTCTCCTATGTGAGTATGAGTTGTCGTCTATCTTTCCTCCCCAGATCCTGACCATAGTTTGTCTATAAGCGAGATACACTGGGTATGATGATGATGATGAATTATATATTCAATTTTCAATTGAAAAAATTTATAAATAATGAGAAAAGATAAAAAAAAGAGGCTAGAATGGAAAAATTAATACTCCATCCAATTCACAACTATTGTCCCATTTTCTTATTGGGTAAGTTCACCTCAAATGCCCCATTTATATTTTTCATCATGATTTTTTACCTAAATACTCCATGTTCACACAAGTAATGACTAAAATACAGTCACTTTTACTCCTTACAATACCCCAACTATTACCTTTACAATTAATTTAATCAAATAAAATAACCAACTACCACCTTTTTTATGGACTTCATCTCACTATTAATATCCGTGCCCAACCAAATGGGACAATAAATGTGAATTAGAGGGAGTATGTTTTAATAATGAGAAAATATATTTAATTATGATAGATTCTCGTACTTTTTATCAAAGACAACTTTAAGTTAAGCTTGTAAGAATAGCTTTGTAAGAGAGTAAAATTATTATATAGTTATAAATTAGTTGGTATTCATAAAACACGTTAATAATAAGTAGCCAATAGATTTTTGCCAAATCATTTATGAGAGACTAACATTTTTAATTTTCCAACTCTTTTATTTTTTTTTTGATGGAAATCTGCTTCATTAGATTAAATCAAGACCAGCCAAGGTGGAAAGACTTTGGGGGAACGGTTCCATACGCACACGCTCGGTGGCATTACCTACTTCTCATCTAGCAACGGAATGGGCGAGAGTATTACCACCTCTACGTACAAAGCTAATATCAAAGTGACTAATAGATTCCAATAAGGAGAATAAGCTATCATAAATCAAAAAAATAGGAGAAACGCCTTCACAACCAGTAGCAATCTTAGAAATAATGCTCAAGGCATCGCCCTCGAGATGACCCGGCTATACAAGACAAACAGCAAGTTCGATATCAAACTTTGCTGCGTATGCTTCTGCCATGTCTATACACCATCTGCTTTTCGAACGTCGTACCCCAGCAGCAAGCAAAGAGCATTCGCATCCCAAATCACTGCACTTAGCCCACGATCATTGTGTCCCATATGAGCATCAAAGTTGACCTTTACCCGGCCATGGTGAGGAGGGGTCCACGTTTGAAAGGATGACCTAGCCCATGATCATTGTGTCCCATATTGTATGATTATAATTATATTATTATTATGATTTATTATAACAAAACTATTTTTTAAATAAAGTAATTAAATATAATATAATAACCAATAATTTTAAAATAAAATATGCTACATAAAAAAAAATCATTATGTGTACAACCACCTCAGAAAAAGTAAACTCCATTAACTTGCTACGTGAGTTAGTAATATGATCACAAAAATTTGGGTGAGAACGCCTCACTTGTGAGACGCAACTTATTGGGCCGGCCTAATTGTACAATTTTTTTTCCCAATTTCACAAATTAAAATGTCAATTTTGAGAGTTAAAAGACCAATTCAAAGACTTAAAAGACCAATTTCAAGGATTTGAAATTGACTTTTTAAGTCATGTAATTTGATAATTTTAAGACTTTAAAGGTCAATTTTAATACTTTAAAAACCAATTTTAAGACTTAAAAATCAAATCCAGAACATTAAATTCATATATCAACTTTAAAATAGGATTCTCAAACATTAAAGTTAATATTTAAAACTTTGAAATTGACCTTTTAAGTCTTAAAATTGGATTTTTAAGTCTTGAAATTGTCCTTTTATGTCTTGAAATTAGTATGTCAGAATCTTTTCAAAAAGTTATTAGGCTTAGGCCAGTTGCACGGCTAAGGCCGTCTCACAGGAGACTTGCCCTAATATGATAGTCTACAAACTAAAGTCGCTGTACTACTGTAGATAAGTAGGCCCAAAATTTAAGAAGATGGACTTATGGATACTTATAAGCTATGTTTGAGAGGCCCACTCTATCACAAACGAATTGTTTCATGTGTCATGTTGAAAGTTTGAATAAAAAAGTTCTTTAGGCCCTCTCTTGAGAACCGTTTATAGTATAGACGCTTCTCAAGAGCCCATCCCATATCTCGCTTTTAACTTACAAAATCACCAATCAGTTTTTTTTAAAAAAATTTATAAATTGGTCAGCCCAAAACTTGAGACGTCTATTGTATAGACGGTCTCAAGTACGAATTTGTGAAAGTTCTTTTATAAAAAAGTCACAAACTAAGGTTTGAAAAAAATATTTTTCAAAATAAGCATTTGAGGCAAAATGTTGTCTAAAATGACATTTTTAGGTCTTAATAGGCTGCTAATTGGGTTTCTAACCTAAGCAGAAAAACGCTACTTAGCAAGCTTTTTTCTTTTATTGAAAACGCTGTCTCAAACAACGATTTTCTGTTGGCCCTATTTTATTTCACTTTCAACTCTTTCTTTTCTAAATGTTACACTTTAATCCCTTTGATCTATTCCTTCCCCATTTTATTTATTACTTAATTTTGTGGCTAAAGTCTAAAAGTATGTAATTTTCATAATTTTGTGGGTTTTTTTGGCTTGTGTAGAGCTTACAATTCTTCAACCTTTGCTTCATTGTTCATTTTGATTAAAACAAATTTCATATCAACAATCAACTTGTTCTTTGCTTCTTTTTTTAATAAATATTTGTTTGCACTTATATTATGTACACAAAATATAATGCCAACTTATTGAAATGTATATCTAAGTATAAAAATATTAATTCTTATCACTTTTATTTGTTTACTATTATACATTTATATTAGAATTAGATTGCGTGTGTTCAAGAAGGGTGACCAAGGTTGAGGTTGAGCATTGGTTGTGCAAGGGAGGGGTCCATTGTGTTCAATGGGGGTGGAGTTGGGGATTCTAGGTGGCTAACATTGTGGTGAGGGGTTCGATGAATTCGAAGGGTTGGAGGAGGGGCTCTAGTATTCCACTGTTGGAAATACTTCACAACATAAGTGGGACAATATCTCACATCAATAAAATAGTGTGTTGTTGACTTGCATATATATTGGATGAGCTACTCTTCCTACTACCATATGATTTTGGGAAGCCAAATGTATGTACTGAAAAGGATGCTATATTATAGATAGAACGATGTGTTTCAACCTCTAACATCACCAAGATCGAAAGTGCGAAGTCTTGTGTGAAACAAATTACGCAATCAAATGAAATCAATGTTTGTAGGAAATAATATTGCAATAAACGACACAAAGATTTAACGAGGTTCACCCAATTAAGGCTACATCCTCCGATGTGTAATATCTCTTATATTATCACAAATGAGAATTACAATTAAAGAAGAGATATTAGGCTAGTGTTTGGCTTGGGGTAATTTTGTGGATATGTTTGGATGATCACTCTTGCACACTATTTATAATGCTAGATACACTAGGAGTTTCACATGATTCAATATAGGTTGTAAATTGCATAATAAACAACATTAAGAGAATTAATCAGCTGGTATTCAATGAGTTGTAACACCTCCACGCACTTGAACCGTTGAAAAACAGCATCCTATGCTGTCAGAGGATCCGCTCGACCAGGTCGAGCGAAGCAGGTGGGTCGAGCGGGAGTCGAGCAGAGAAACAGAAGCTATTGGATACATTCTGACTTGTTGTTCGACCAAACAAAACAGTTTGCTCGGGTCGAGCGCGGGTCGAGCGACCATCAGATCCCTCTTGTACAGTTTCTGCTCAACTTGTATAGTAGAGCATCTTGCATCAAACCTTTACACTTCTTTATTAAGTCCCATTAATTTATGCTTTAACCATCACATTCAACAACATATTAAGTTATCAACTTAAATCACCAATTAACACCCTCATAGGATTCCATCCCATGAGTTAAACCTCTCTGAGGACCTCACTAGGGATAGGGGTAGTTGGAGGCGTCATATCTAGGTCTCAGACCATGATTTTTCCTCTTAGAGTTTTGTTTTTTTTTTTTTGGTTCCGGCTTGACCACGTCTTCTGTTTTTTAGTTCTTTTGCTTTTATGTTCTAGTTTTGTTTTCTGACTTTTTATTGGATGTTGTTTTTATCTCGCACGTGATTGGTACATTATTTTTATCTTCTTGGAGCCGAGGGACTTTGTTTGGTTGCGCTCTCTTGTACGGGTATGAGTTGCCGCTGTCTTTCCCTCCTCAGACCCTGTCCATAGTTCTCTATGAGCGGGATACACTGGGTTGGATGATGATGATGATGATGATGATAGGATTCCATCCCAAGAGCTCACTCATGAATGCACCTTTTAATTTGTGCACTCAAGTCACACTTAATCACAACATGTACTTGACCCGTGGATTAGTGAGCCTGAGCCCACGGATGTCCTGTGTCTACACGAATGGACAATGGATCACTGTGAGATGGTGAGATTATGTGACGAATTGTCACTTCCAATACACTTCTTCAAACAACAATAATTAAAGTTGGATTTGATGAAAGTAACTTTAATATTCGTCCCAGTAAACACAATATATATTTGATGTTGGATTTCATAAATTATTTTTGACCAAAGTTTAATTTGTTACATATTTTTTTTATATCGGAAATCCGAATAACTCAGGTCGAAATAAGTATTTTTCAATCAAGTACCCCGCTCACTAGAAAATGGGCTTTTAGAGTATCCCATTAGTGGGCCGTTCATGAATATTTGCGTCTTTTACAATAATACGTGAATGTGAACATGTATGTAGGAAAATTAAGGAGAAAAATAGAATTGTTTACTACATAATTTGAAAATCACAAATTATTGTGAGAGATCGCCTCTCTAAGAGACGCATTAGATATATAAGCTAAATAGCCCAATTGATATAAATTAAAGAGAAAAAACGATTGTGGACTTCTTGTTTTGAAGTCGTCTCTTTGAAAGACGGTCTCTCACAAGAGTAGTTGTTTTAAAATAAAGTATTTTATCTGTTTTTTAATTAGTTACTATTGTACTGCTTGCAGCTTATTGCGTATGTATGGTCGATTGTATCAGAAGTAATAGTTAACTAAATATTAAAAGAATTTCTTATTATATACATATCCGTAAAATGAATAAAATAGAATTCACATGACTATATTTATATCTTGTGTATTAGCTGCAATTAGTAAAATATCATAAAATATAGAAAGTGCAAAAATTAGGTTTGAAGCAATTATAAAAAACAGAGGAATTAGTTGCTTATGGGGCCAAAGGAATGCATAAGACCACTCCCATTAGTTTGGAAATTTTTCCATGAGTGCAAATTATTTTTGGGTTTTTGTATACCACAAGTGAGTAAAGCTAAAAAAACCCTAATTTTTCTAAAAAAAACTCAATGAGAAGAAATTTTCCACCACCCAAAACAAATAGAAGCTTGACACTTGTCTAATTATATTTTTGACTTTTTTAATTAGGTTTTTTTGAAATTTATACAAAAATAAAAAAAATATAGATTAATATGCCAATGGCCACGACAAAACTATATGCCCTAGCTATAACTAGTTCTATTAGGGTGTGTTTGGTAGGAGGGATTAAAGGGTGGAAATGGGATTACAAATCCCAAAAGCCACTACAAAAAAACGCAAACTTGCGACTAAAACCACCGACTATCCTCTTTTAGTCGGAATATTCCGATTATTTTACCGACTACCTTATTGTAGTCGGAATTTCTGACTAAATTCCTACTGACGTCATGTGGTAGGAAAATTTCGATTGAATTGCGACAAAAAAAATAGTCGAAATCATTCCGACTGAAGTGCGACTAGCCTATTAGTCGGCAGTTAGTCGGTGTCTTTGGCAGAATTTTCCGACTACTACACTTGTCGGACATTAGTCGAAAATTATCCAAATTTTTCTATAAATATACCCCCTCCGCCATTCTTTCTACATTTCACTCTACTCTCTACTTTATTATCTTTAAATAATCTTATAATTTTAATTTTACATTATTTCTTACTTTATTATCTCCAAATAATCTTATAATTTAAATTAACATTACTTGTTACTTCAAAAAAAAGATACATTATTTCTCCCATTCCACAAGGATTCTCGCTAGCACTATTAAAAATGTGTTATTTTAGTTAGATTTTGCTTACTTTAATTTTATTATATTATTTATATTTTAATAGTGTG